>OY740769.1:37310329-37910329 GCA_963513935.1 Aphrophora alni
CTTGTAGAAGAAATTAAAACTATGTTTTAAAAATCTCATTTCTATATTATCAATTTTTCATGTTGTGTTATTAGAACATTTTTAACATAGAATTTAATAAAGTTATTTGAACACATTCAAGTCTTATAAGGCTTTTTATACAAGATTTCCAAATTACAGAGACATAAACCACAACATCAGCATAATACAAAAACGAGAGTGTTCTATGCTCCCTTATATCCACCATCTGCCTTCTGATAAATGCCAACATTAATTTGTGTAGCCTTGTTGCATACATGTTCAAATTAAGGTTGAAATTTGAGGGCACTGTCCAATAGCATCACCAAGATCATGAACCAGACAAATTCTCGAAGTTCATAGGGTGAAGGAATAACAGTCTTTCTACCATTGAATGTGATAAACTCGCATTCCTACTGAGGAGTGGTAGGTCACCATTTATCAGATTTATTATCCTCTCCATGTGTGTCCCCATGTTAGTCTCCATGTGTGTGTGTTTGTTTTAATCTTAAACATGTACTTCTCCTTCAATTGAGCGATCTAACCCTTTAGCTCGTCACAAGAGCTTAATGTGCTCTCAAATAAATAAAGATGGTTTGATATTCCAGAAAGACCCATATCTTCCATGATTTTTTAATCTACCTGAACTTGTTGTCTTGAGGTATTTTTCCTTATCAAAGTGTTTACATTTGAAGGTCAGGTGCTCTGTAATTTCCTCTTGCAAGCCACATTTCCTCCACAGAATCTCACCATTTAAATGTTTATCCATTGCATATGTTTATGGGGCTGTGTCATATAATAAGCCCCACCATCTTTCTTAATTACACCTCTCTACAAAAAAAAAAAAAAATTGGTTCTGAGCCAAATCTGTACTTACCAAGCCGGCTATCTGTGAAACCTTAAATGGAAGGATGTACAAATGTTTAGTTACAATGTTTAGTAATAAATGTTTAGTTACACATGCTGATTTTGAAAGTATAAATTTTTATTTAAAATGGAAAGCAAGCATTGATGTTATTATTATTTAACTTAAATCTAAATACAAAATCTTAATTCTAATATTTATCCAAGTTTTAAAAACATCTTTTAATTGTTTAAGAGAGTTTGGTTATATAATCATTACATTTTACTTACAGTTTTTTAGATCGGTTTCATTTTTGACTATCTTTATCCAAAACATATCACTTTTTGTACTTGCACTCACATAATTGTAGACTCATGTTGAAAACATCTGTCTTCAAAGAGAGATTTACATTTTAATATGTCCACACCACTCGACATTCAACAAACAAGTTTTTTACATTTAAACTCATCTGTACTGATCGACGCTCTGACAAGAAGAACACGTCTATCTTGTTTCACGTTCTAACCAAGAGAGCCTCGAAAAAGTAAGCGTCCTCTCACCCCTCCTCTCAATACAGTTTCAGAATCTTCCATAATTCTAACCAATCAGAAAAGTGTTTTAAGTTTATCTCCTTTATGTAGATATCACGCCATATGCTAGACACACCTTTGTTCTAGAATGTTCCATTGTCAAACTATGACGCAATTGTCTGTTTCTTTGTTTAATTAAAACAGATTATATAAATAATATCTAAAGTTCACTTCTGTATTTATTATTTAAATTGTCAGTTATGATTTCCTTATCTTAAAGTTATT
This sequence comes from Aphrophora alni, assembly GCA_963513935.1. Classification (NCBI taxonomy): domain Eukaryota; kingdom Metazoa; phylum Arthropoda; class Insecta; order Hemiptera; family Aphrophoridae; genus Aphrophora; species Aphrophora alni. Next base: position 37,311,986 of record OY740769.1, read on the forward strand.
TACAATTACTTATTATTACAATTAATTTATTAATTTTTATTTATTATTATTTATTGGTTGGAGGATATATATATATATATATATATTCTACTGTTGTAACTTTACATTGGGAATTTAACAAATTGAGGACACCTCCAGTTGGACATTTCTCAGTTTCGTTTCACTCAAAAAGAATTTTGTGTGATATCTCTTGTTACGAGCCATTGAATAATGGGTTGGTGTAATTCACTAGGCTTGTTAAAGTACCCAAACAGCAACCCTAATACAAACAAGTTATACCTCTGAATTGTGTTAACACATTCATATTTCAAGCTTTTATAGCAATAATTGAATTTTTGTGATTTTTTTTCACAAAAGCCTTGAGAAAGATTATTAAAATATGGTTGAAACGTCTGCAATTAATGTAGAAAAACAACGCAATCCAATTTTAATATCTTCTCATTCATTTTGTAAACTGAAATGTTGAATAAGCTTGTAAATGTGTATTATGTTTGCAGGGTGTTTATTTTAAATTGAGAAGAATGACACCTTGTGCGATAGGCAACATTAGATTTCGAGTAGAACTCCCAGAGCCTGATGAGATGCAAATCTCTCTCGTTGGTAAGTATCAGAGCTTAATGAAGTAAGGACACTAAATGTATTCTTAAACCATTTTAATTTTCAGTACTACATATTATACGGACCAATGAAATAAATAGGTTAGGCTAAGTTACTATTGTTAAATAGTTAATTTAATATGTAAGTACCAATGTTAGTATAAAGATTAGACAAACTTCAATTTTCAACATTTTATTTATAAAAACTTACAAATAGAATGATGGTTTTAACAACAGCATGAATTTTGCGATGTCAACTAGTAGTGTCTCAAAACAATCTCCGCCCTTCGCTTTCATAGCCGACTGCCACATGAATTCAAATAAATATGTATCAAGATGATATTGACCCATCCCAATATGTTTTTTATTTCTCCATTTTGCAAAACTCCACATTATTTCTACATGTTGTGTGTTACCGCCAAATTCAGGACCTATAAATTTACAGTTATGATGGACCTTAAAATGTCCAGACCTGGCTCTGTTAAGTTCTTCTATTTTATAACCTTTCCAACAGTCAGGTGATCAACAATATTGAGCAAAAAGTAAACAACAATACTGTGGTGGTAAACTCAAATGGTGGTTATCAGACCATAACTTTCCACGTTATTAGAGTTCGAAAGTTCTCTTAATTTTTCGTTGACCGTTTTCTGATCCTTTTAGATTTCTGAAGATTTTTCTTTGGTTTCTTCTTCGCTTTTCATTGAAACAAAAGATTCTTCTTGGTTTATCATTGTAGTCCATTTGGTTGCGAAGTTATTCGTCGTCCAAGATTTTAAATTTTGCGTATTTTTTGTTTTAGTGAACCCCCCCCCATTTTATGTTATATATTATTATTATAGTAATAATATGTTTAACCTTACAATAATATGTATTCTTATTCTATATTTATGATACATTTCCATATATTATTGTTTAATATCTCTAATTTTGATTTGGAAACTTTTACCACTGTTTATTTATTTCCCACAAATGTTTTACCCAATTTTGACCAAACTTTCCACAAATTGTGCCCATTTACATTTTCTATCATTCGTTATTTTTACTTTCTCAAAACATTTATTGACTTTTCTTTTATTTGAGAGAAAAGTCTCAAGAATGGACTTTGTCACCATTTTCTCAAAGAACTACTTAAATACGGTGTAAATTTTTTCTTTTGAATTATTTCATTACCCCAATTTGCCTTTATTTAACCTCATTTAGTTTTTCAAAATACCTTGTATTTTGGATTTTGATATTTTCAACATCATGTTTTTATTGATAGCTTTTAAACTATTAAAGCTATTAAATTTCTTTTTATACATTCTTAAATAATCAGATTCACTTAATTTTGTATATAAAAAATCTTTTTAAATTTCAATAAAATAAAGTTTGTGTATAGTTGCTATACATTAGAAATTGTGTTACTTCATGTCGAATAAGAGGCTGCTTCAAGACGGCTACCTATTACTCCTACTATCATATGAAACCAGCTTTGCATCATGTCCCAACCTGACATTCTACACTTAGAAATTGTTTTATTTTTTCAGAATTTTTTATTTTTAGGATATTTTTGGGACACTTGAAGAGTTTGGTGAGAAGCCAAACCGTTTCAGTATGTACACTCTTTTTATCAGGGAAATAGAATGTTTCCAGATTATCTGAATTTTGTTTTAACCGAATGACCTTCGGTCCCATCGAGTTTGGATAATCGAGACTACTGTAAATTTTAAGTAAAAATACAGTAATTATTTTTGAAATATTTATTTTATAAATTGGCAATACAGCATTAATAGCTGATCAACAATTAAAGTTTTTGCATTGAATATTATTTGAATCATTTTGTTAGGTTAGCTATAAAATTTTATCAGGTACTGCATTTGGTTTAGTTTCTAGGCCACTAAAAGAATCCTTTTAACATGTTTAGGTTTATACAACAACTTTTTGACATACACATAAAACATTAGTAAATTTCATTTTTCTATTAAAAACTTATACAGTTTAGTTTTTACAGTATATATTTAAAAGACATACAATTTCTTCAGACTGTATTTTCTATTTTATAAGACTTTTGTTTTATTTTATTTTTTTAACAAAATTTTCTAAAATTGTATTTTATACTCTGCATACCTTTTACTATGGTCAGAACAATTTATAAGGCAAAACAAAAATGAAAAAGCACTTATAATTTCACAAACAACAATTTATTGCTACAGCTGTTTCGCCGTTACTCATCGTCAGACAACTAAGAACTAAAAACTAAAATACAGGTCAACTTAACACTAACATCTAGGAATGAAGGTGGGGATGACCTGGTCATTGCCCCACCTCTGCTTTCATCCCCACCTTCATTCCTAGATGTTAGTGTTAAGTTGACCTGTATTTTAGTTTTTAGTTCTTAGTTGTCTGATGATGCCTAACGGCGAAACAGCTGTAGCAATAAATTGTTGTTTGTGAAATTATAAGTGCTTTTTCATTTTTGTTTTGCCTTATTATGGAATTTCACTGAGTACCGACTGTAGTCACACTCAATAAGAACAATTTATATTTTTATAATGTAAAATAAAGGATAAAATAAAGCTTAAAGTTTCAAAAATGTAGTTGTTCGATGATGCCGCAAGGCGAAACAATTGTAGCTCATTTATATTATTAAAACATTTTTGAAACTTTAAGCTTTATTGCTTTATTTTATCCTTGAATATGGAGTTTCAACAAGAAATATCTGCTATTACATTAAAAATGTAAAATAAAATTCATTTTAAGTGGAAAAATATGGCATTGTTTATAAATCCGGAAATTTTTCCTTGTGCACATTAAGATTCTCATGTTATGAAATCCATGTTATCTCTCCCAGGTTAAATCACAAAAATCAACTTAACCCAGCCTCCAGTAGGTAGTATCTGATAAAGTGTGCATTGCATGACACTGTGAAACAAAATTGGTAAGTTATAATGTGCCATAAATATATATATGTTGGTATAGTATTGTATAAAACATTTGTCAAGTACTTTTAATGGGCAAAGAAGGAATTTGTGAACATGTTGTCTTATAGTCAGAATATATACTTGAAAATTTAGTATATTAATCCGTAATGTGTAATATTATAGGCATGGCTTTGGGATTAGGAGAAGTTGACAAGAGTAGACATTTAAGAAGAAAAATTATTGCTCAGCCCGGAAGTAAAGATCTGGGGAAAAGATCTGGTGAGTGAAGTCCTGTGTTATGTTACCGATATTCATTACTTTTTTTATGGTAAAATTTTATTATATTTTAAATTGTGAAAGTTGTAAAAATGTGTTTATAAATATTAAATTAATAGGGACTCTATCTGTATCTATGCTTTTTTTCATGTAGTCTTGGATTAGATCCCTCTCCTTCATCTTTCCTATCAAGTCTCTCTTGACCAACTCTTGTTTTTCTCTGAGTCTGATGCTATTGAGTATTCGAGGGCTACAAGTCATTATGTTCTTTTCTTCCTTTTAATTAGGTGATGATGATTGAAAGGTTTTTTGCTTATTAAACAACAACAACAAAGTTAAATAAATGGAAACAGAAATATATCACAGAAAATTATTGAATATCCTCAGATCACAGCTGTAAAGAGCTTACTTGAGATAACAAATTTGTTTTAAGAATTAACACTGTTGTTGGTAATTATGTAGAATACCCAAACTGAAAACTCAAACAATAACATAACTATATTTTTACTATTTTAATTTATAAAAATTAAAATAGTAAAAATTAAATTAAATAGTTTTTGTGTTTATAAATTGTATATATTTATTTCTTATTCAGATTAAAATTTGGGAGTTTTAAAATAAAAGTTAGAAATTTCAATTTTAGTTATACATTTATTATTATTATTATTTATTTATTTATTTTTATTTTTTATTTTTTGACTTTGTTCAATACGTATGCGGATTTGGATCTAGGTCTTACCTTAGAGTTGTTGTTTCAACAACTAATTTATTTAATAATAATTCACTAATAATAAATAAACACTATATTTTGTTTCATTATGAAAACTTCATCATGTGAAAAAAATTTATCATTAAAATAAAAAATAGAATTAAAAACTTGTTAAATATATTTTTTATATCCATCTTTTGACAATACTGCCAAACTTCTGGCACAACCTCTTTCATTCCCAACGATATCTCTACAACTGCTCCTCCATCAGTCATCCGTCTACTCCCCAAACCATTGCATCAATTCTTTTTAATTATTATCTCTTCAATAATTCAACCTTAAGCTTTTCCCAAAGAGTATCATTCCTTATTCTATCCCTTCTTGTAACATTTTCTATTCCTCTCAAAAATTAAATCTGTCCTTTAAAAAAAATAAAAATCTTAGCTATGACAGATGTAACAAGCCAGAGTAGATTTATAAAATGCTTTCAATATTAGTTAAATGTATATGTTAAACAGATTCGTTCTTTTATATATGCTTCTATTTATTATTTCTAATTCTATTATATTAGCATGTAGCAAGTGTAAATTAAATTTAGAAACTAGCAATATACTCTGTCCTACTAAGTATCAAACTACCAAAAAGGATTTTTCTAAGTATATATAAGAGTAAAGCAACTTGTGTCCGGTTTATTATAAAATTATTACACCATCTTATCATAATGTATAAGTGATTTTATTTTCTATTTTTTTTTATAGATGAAGGGGATATGATCTTTTGCTTAGAGGAAGATCAAGAGTCAAATGGAAGTAGTCATGTTACGAGTAAACCTGCTCGTCCTCGCTCACCAATTGTTCGACCACCTCGAAAATCTAATCATGTAGGAGCTATTTATTGTATTTAGTGATAAGACTTTGTATTGAAAACTGACTGTCATTCAAAAATTAAAGTATGTCTTATGCTTTCAGGGAATTTGATTTTTTACATTTTGAAGGAAAATATTTCTCATAATCAATAAATAACTATTCTAAACAGACCTTATTCCAAATACAATTAAAGTTCATGTAAAATATAATTGTTCATGGAAATATAATATGAGGGCTGTTCGGAAAGTAAGTTCCGTTTTGTTATAAAAAATACAAATACAATTAGAGGTTAGTTATCTATTATACACAAATAAATTATAACTCTTGTCTATTTTCCACATAATTTCCTGCTATTATAAAGGCACTTTTCATATTGATGAAGGAGTTTTTTAATACCCTTGTCATAGAATTCTGCTGCCTATGAGTTCTATGTACTGATAATGTCCACCTACTTGTTAATTTTCTAACCACTATGACCCTAGCCATTTTCTCACATTAGGAAAAAGGTGATAATACTAGGACCAAAGTCAGGGCTAAACAGAGGATAGTCAAACAACTCACACTTGAAACTGTATAGTAGCCTTTGTGTGTGCGCGGCAGTATAGGGATGAGTGTTCTATTGAAAAAACATTACTAGAAATTAACATCTCATGCCATTTGTTCTAAATAGCCCTTTTCCTTAAAATGAAGAAAATCCCAAAGAAAGTTGCCATGAGTTTTCTTGCGGAAAATGTTTGCCTTCACTTTAGACGTTTTCACAACGAGCTAGTGTGGGATGTGGTCCCATTCCATTGACTGATATTTGAGCTCCGCGTTGATATAAGACACCTAAATCCCAAATCTCATTGCCCGTCACAATATGACTGATGAAATCATCACCTTCCATATCATAGCTCAAAAAGAAATTTAACACTGCACCTATCCTGTTAGTTTTATGGTAATCAGTGAGAAGTTTAGCCACCCAACACACACTTGTGGTAGCCTAGTTTGTCAAGTTATCACTTTATACAAAACTGTTTGTGATATCGGAGAGAAAGGTCGGATAATTTTGTAATTTAGAAATACCAGTTTTCTCAAATTTTTCATTCACCTTTTCAACAATCATCTGTCACAACAGATGGTCATCCACTTCTTTCTTTGACATGGACGTTATTCTGTTTATCCCAAAACAAACGACACCATTTTGTAACAGCACTGTCACTCATAATGTTATTTCCATGCCACACTCCACAAACTTTGTAATTAATATCTACTGTACAATTCTTGCCCACATAATACAATAATGAATTACAACATGTGCTTTACAATCAGCAGGTATTTCAATAGTAATTGAACAACAATATTGACTCAAAAACAGGCTTAATGGCCTTCCCACTAGCACTGCCTGACTCGTGCTGAGTCAGGCTACACAGTTGTACAAAGATGGCACCACAACCTGCACTTTTACGCTCGTCAGACAGAAAAGAAACTTGCTTTTCGAATAGCCCTTTTATTTACTTTAAAAAAATACTGATAAATATTTTATTTTTCTTCTTTAATCTATTTAGGCAACTTAGTTACTTCAATCATGTTTATTATTGGATAGTTTCCAAATTAGAAAAATAGCTATTGCAACCTTCTTCATGGTAAGACCAGGACTGTGAAATATGCACTATTCATAAACTTTAAAATTTTTTTTTTTTTTTTTTTTTTTTTTCAAATTCATACATATACAAATTAATGATAATACAAACTACAGCTTACATCTTTCCAAACTCTTATTGTTTGTGTTTGAATTTATTCTTGTAAATGTTTAAAAAGTGTAAGGCCTGGATTTTAACATTTAATTAATCATAATTTAAAATGATTTTATTAAGTTATTTAAGTAACAATTATTGATTGATTACTTTCTTTTATTTATGAAAAGGCCCCTTGTCTACTAAGTGAACACTTCTTATTCATCTTCTCAGAGATAAGTTCTTGTCTTGTGAATTTTTGAACATTTGACTGAATGAAATAAAACACTATTGCTGAATTGTTAATGCTGCTTTTCAAAACAAATGATAGATTCACACACACACACACACACACACACACACACACACACACATATATATATATATATATATATATATATATATATATATATATATATATATATAATAGTGTAAATATTATTGTATAAGTATAATATCTGAGAAAACATGCAAAGAAAAATTATGATTGACACAGTCCATAGTATTTATAAAGATTAATAGGTGTATTATTAATATCAATAAATCTTTACTCCTATAAAGAAACACACATACAATTCTTCTGTTACAACAAAAGGTTATAAATAAACTAAAATAAATAAAGGTATAAAATCTCTCTCTCTCTCTCTCTCTCTCTCTCTCTCTCTCTCTATATATATATATATATATATATATATATATAAATTTATAGGTATACATATCTATATAATAGGCCAAGGCAATAAAATTCCCAATACTATTTTATGAGTCTTATACATTTATAAATATCTCAAGGAGGGGAGCTCCTACTGCCTTAAGTGATGTCTTTTTACACAAAATTATAAAATAAATAATTGTCTAAGAAAAATATTAAATTTATCAAATCTCTTTTAAAAAATCATTTGCTTGTTTAAGTTCAAACTCTGGCTTCTATCGATGATGGAAATTCAGGTTTTTATTTTTTTCAAATTTCTTGTTGTATATTAATATTTATTTAATTTAAAGATTTATTTAAGTTAAGTTACTTAATAGTTACTATTTGGCTGTATATTACTAGTTTGAAGTCTTCATTCTATCACACAATTACATAAAATTATTGTAACACTAATTTAGTTCTTCTTGGACACGCTCAGAGAGTGATATAATTATTCTAGTTTCTGACTCGTTTAAAATTCATTCCTAAATGGCTATACTTTTTGATTAGCGGGTGGTTTTCTTCTCCAATTGTCTGGACCAATTCGTAGGCTCCTTCGGTTTCTACACTTTTTTTTTGTATTTAATTAAACATCTGGAAAAGGATTTGATGAGGGTTCTAATGGTGATTTCTGGTGTTTTTTTTCTTTCTCACAATGCAAAATATGTTGTCTAAATGTGTTGGGTAAAATTTAGATTGAAACCGTATTGATCTGATTTCTATGCTAATGTTTTTAGTTATCATACTAATAGTGATTTTTACATTAATACATGGTTGTTAACTAGGTTCATTTGGAGTGGTACCTTACTTCCTATGTGTTTGTTATGTTTGTAGATTTCATAATGCATTGATTTAGAATTGTTTCAGCAGGTAGGCCTACTTTGCAAGGTTAGGTTTTTTATTTTGGTTTGCAAATGGCAAGGTCTCTTCATTTGTGTTGAGTTATAGTTTCTGTTATGTTCTAACTATAAGTACACTATTATTGATAAGGATTTGATTAGTTGAACATAACTATAGTTAGGCTTTGAGCTTTAGTTGATTATACCATTACATACTTCACTATACACACAAACTAGTTAAGTGTTTTTAACAAAATTAAGAATGCTTCATTAATAAAAATAAATAAATTCTAAACACTCTGTTTAATTAATTTAAAATAATAATAATGATGAATTGTGAGCTACACTTGTGGTAACTTCAATAACAATATGAATGAAAATATAATTTTCCACAGAACATCACTTTAATCGTGCAACACAAATACAAGATGATGCTTCATTAACCAAGTCATCATCCTCACCTGTTACATACACACAAATTCTACTAATAGGTACACTGCCACAGTACTTTTAGTCCACTGTCAGTAGGATTGGTGTGCATGTAATAGCTGGTGATGGATGACTTGGTCATTTAAGCGTCATCTTGTATTTGTATTACACATATAAAGTGAAGTGATTTTTTTGGAAAATTGTGTTTTCATTCATTTAGTTATATTTGAAATGGATGTGAATTGTTTCTGACTACAACACTGTTTTTATTTCAGGTATCACCAAAAGAACATTATGGTGTAGATATGAGTCCTTTGTCATTTATTCCTGGAGGGAAAATTGATCGTTACCTTGGCAATTTGAATTTCTTTTTCATCCGTGAATCTTCTTGCATTAGAGAGGTAAGTCTCAGACAGAATTTCTGTACACGAAATGTATTTTCCCAATTAAACATAAAATGTTATATTGTTTGCCTTAATCAAAAATCAAGAACAACATATTGACGACAATGTTCATTTCTCCCAACTGAATTTAATGGCCATTCTGTCTCATCTCTTCATCTCGATTTAATTCTTGAAACCATATTGTTATATAGTAATATCTTTTATTCTCACAGAATGTGTATTCCTATTCAAAACTATAAAGCGGTTTGTTGAATTTGGATGCTTGGGGAAAATGATATACTTGTACATTATCATGAAGGCAATGTAATGCAACATTTAGAACCAGATGCAGATATAATTAAACTATCGTGACCTCAATGGTAAATACATTAATTTTGATAAAATATATATAGTTTAAAACTAGCCAGCACATGAAGTAAGGTAATTACACCACCATTTATTACTAATTTTCATTTTTCATGACATAAAGTATCTTAAAACTGATTTCAACATGTTGTCCATAAGTTTTACATTTTTTTTTTTTTTTTCGTTGTGGTTGCAAAGCCTTTCCCACTGCATCCCCAAATTAATCTATGGTGGTCATATGTGTAGACAATATAACTCAAATAGAATTCACTCCAGTCCTTTCTAGGCGCCCTACAAACCCTATAAGGATCTTGGGTTGTCTCAAATATTTACCTACAAAACCCTTCCTAATTTCTGGCACTTAGAACATGTTCTGCCGTCTCTGTTCCATAAGAGCAGAACCGACAGATCTCTTGTAATACCAACCCCATTATCTTTAAATGGTATTTAAGCAATATCCAGTTAGCAAATCAGTTGCCTACTATTAATCTGCCTGCTTTGAGAGAGTTGGTTTAACTATAGCATTTCTATACATCATTTCTTTGATTTTCTCTGTTATGGATGTTCACATCAATTTGTAATGTTTCACATTTTTGAGTCAAATTATCATTTTCAAAGTCCAAGTCTAAGTATAATATAAATTGTCTAATAATTGCCGATTTTGATGTCAGTAACCAGTAGATAATCCAGGTTGAGATCGAGAATTGTTAGCGGTTCATCTGCTGTTACATCGAGTTATCGGCGAAATATTGGACTTTGGATTGATAACTTAATAGAAACAAGATGTGTAATATTCAAAGCAAGAGATATTGATCACATAATAGAGATTTATATATAAAATGGTCAGGAACGTGTGTATACTTATAAGAACATTTTAGGTTTAAGAGTTTAAATATAAAATTAATTAAATGCTCCATCTGACAACCCTGTTCGAATCATAGAAAAGAGTAACAAAACTTCAGACCAAACTCATATTCTTTCTGTCAAGTAAGGTAAAAAGCTGTATTAAAAGTGATAAATTCATTGAATGTGTGTTTGGTATAGCACACGCTAAGTAATAAACCATATTCTTACAAATGAAAATTTTGTTAGACAAACTATTTAATTCAAATTTAGAAGCATTAATAAAAAGAATTTAAGGAATTATTAAAAATATTGACTTTTGGGAAATTTTGTTAACTTTTTAAAAATAAAAGATTGACATGCACATTTATTTGAATTGATTAAATGTTAAAACTGTTTGATAAACATTTTGGTTTGGATGAAGTTTTTGAACTATTTTACGGACATCTTGATTTGATTAAATTTTAAGAGTATTTGGTAAACATTTTGATTTGGTTTTATTTTATGAATATATGTAATTCAGGTTGAATTAATATTGTTAAGATTTAGTATTTTTCTGTTGTTCTAAAATTGATATTAAATGTATGTATTTCAGATATCATAACTGTATTTTAATTTAAGTAGTACACTCTTCCAAAGAATTCATGCTCCGGGATTTAAAAAAGTACATGGGTTAAACCAAACATTAGCGCCCAATAATTGAATGTATAATTTGAATATGGATATACAATATTATAAATAATAATCTTTTTAAATCGGTAAGTTCCCTATGGGAGGAGCAGGAAGGTTAGAAATTATCATCCCTTTTTGAACTAGTGTGATGACCCACCTCTGACTCACATCACAGACTCTATTGCAGTTAGTGAATACTGTACAATGTATAATGTGTGCCCCATGGATGTCTTTTTTCCCTATAGCTGTCAGATTATATTCCTCCTAAGATTTCAGTTAATCACCCATGGTCAAACCCATTAAGCAGTGCATCAGTATAATTTGGAGTAAAGAAAATAGTTTTAACATCATACCCACATCACAATAAGTGTCTAAACATAAGTATAGTCATAGCCACAAATATTGAAATATGAACATGAAATTTGATATATTAGACTATTTTGTAGTTATGTAAAAAGCCAAGGAAATTACATTTTAAATCAAATGAAAATTTTCAAAACCCTGGTTATTGTAAACAGCTTGTTGTCTATGGGGAAGAAGACCCTTGGGAAGGCCACGAACAAGATGGAAAGTTTGACGTAGGCTAGGATTTATAGATGGGTCTTGGTCGTGGTAAGAGCACATAGAATCTCGTTGGTGATGGAGGATTGACCCGGGAGAGTCGAAGAGATTTTTACTGGGTAATAGTGTAGGCAGAACAGCACAGTTATTGGCCCTAAAAGGACCAAGTGGCCAGATTGCCCCAAGCTATCTAGAGCACTACGTAGTGGGGAGTTCTAGTGTCACCAGGGATAGGATTGGAGGGGTGGACAGGCCATATGGGAATGTAGATAGGTAGGGTGATGTACAGGATCACACTGAATATTCATCGGCTTTGAGGCGCACTAGTTGGGCCGGGGATGATGGGTTCTGTTTGCTGGAGATGTCCACGCCTGGGGGCTTCACGGCAGGCAACTCGCCACTCCTTATTTGTCCTGGGCATTAGGGCACAGACCACTTCTGCCAGAGCCGAAGCTCTTATAATTTCCTTTGCAGGAGGTGATAGGGCACGCAGGAATCTGCTGGGACAGGGTTTCCCCTATTAATTTCTCTGTTGGGAGGCATGGAGTGTCTTCTTGGTCAGCTTGGCCGGACTGGTCTTCAGTGGCGAGAGCGAGGTGATTGGGTACCTTGTAAAGAAACAAAACGTTTATTGGTTGAAGGGGTGCTCTGAGATAGTCCCTCAATTCTTGGCAGCAGGGGAGTGTATTCTGGTTGTCCCCTACTGTGTTGTATGTGTTGTAGTAAGTAGGTGGTGTAGCTGTAAAGAAGAGCTGTAATGTTGATGGATTAATCATTAAAACATTGTTTTGTTCAAAATAAAATCTTTGTTGTGGAAGTTTGTGTGTTTTCTTCATTTGGCAATTATTTGTTAATTTGTATTGTAATAATTTGCAATCTATATGTAGGGAGGTGGGTTAAGCGGTTTTGTGCACAGTTTTGTCGCAGAAGTGCTTGCTATAGTACGAGCTCATGTCACTGCTCTTGGAGGCAATGCAATGGTGGCATTCTTTATGAATGAATGTATTCTCCTCAACAATCCTCATAAAAATCATGTGAGTTTTATTTTATTTCTGTTATGTTTTAAATAATTACTTGGATTATAATTTTTACTATTCATAGTGTAGATTTCTTATTATCCTTAGTTGACACATATTATTTAAGAGTACTTAATAATTGTTTTGGTAGTTGTTAAGAACAGCGTGACCCCAACATTTCCTCATTAAAGCTGGTTTTATGCTAATATATACTACATATTGAGGGAGACATGTTTAGAAGGTTAAATCAGGGATAAACTAGGTCAATTTAAGTATAGGTTAATATAAATGTGCAATAACTCTGTGAATAAGTTAGGTTAGGCCAGGTGATGTTATATATTCCATATGCGTCAAGTGTTAAATTAACCATACTTTCTTGACTTTGAGTTCGCTTATTTCTTATTTATGGATGCACATCCACTTCTTTTTGTTTGTTTTAGTATTCATTGGATTGTGCTCTTTAAAATTATGTAGGATAAATGTGTTTTTCTGTAGTCATACTGTTCTTAACAATTGCCTTTTTTTTAAATGGAGTTATTCTCAAATGCTCCTACCGAGGATATTAAGAAAACAACGGGCCTAGCAATCCTGAAGAAACCTAGCTGACCCACGTCATTTTTCATATAGTCTTGGGTTATATTCTTCTCTGTTATTTTTCCTATCAAGTCTCTCTTAACCAACTTGTGTTATTTTGCGACCCTGACACTATTAGAGTCTTGATTTTATCTTCCTTTTTTTATAAGATGATGATGATCAAGAAGTTTTGCCTTTAAACGACTAGGGAAACAAAGAAATTTAGTAGGCAACACTAGGAATAGCAGAAAATGGTAACCCAATTATGTAAATCCTATTTACGACAATAATCATGTATAACATAGATTATAATAATTTCGAAATAATTGAATTTGTTTTGTTCATGAAACGAAATTCATAGTTATTTGTTAATTCTAATGAAAATAATGTGTTCTTTATTTGTAAGAGGATTGTGGTAACTCCAAATTATCTGATTAGGTACAATCATATACTCGTACATTCACGATTAAAAAAAGTATGGTATTTAGAACATAACATTTAATAGTTCATGAATTAGTCAAAACAAAGTGAAGACTCTATTCAAATGTTATTTAGATTTACACAACAACACTTACTGTAATATTAAAATAAAATACACACATAAATATTAAAATAAACTTTGATGTTCTAATTATGAAGTAGGAAAGATAGTGGTAATAGTGGTTGATGGTTTTTGACATTTTGAGTCCTTACGGATATGTTAAACTATTTTCTGGAATGATATCTGTACATTGGTCTATCTGTGGCACTTTTGTCACTGTTTATTTCATGAACAGGTAATTCAACTAAGGGTAGAGGTGAAAATTAAAGTTGGTATCAATTTTATAAACATTTTAATTATAGTCTTTTATTTATATAGCTTATATATTTATCTATTTTGAAGTACTAAATTTGAATTCGAAATTGGTATACTCTATAAATAAACCTAAAGTTGTGTGAATTTTTATATTAGTGGATTTTAATTAAATTCCTAATTTTTTTTTACGTATTTAAATATGTAAGTCAGAACTTCTTCAATCCATCCTGCCTCATCTAATAAAATCTCTAGAGATAAAACCATAAATACCAAAATATACCCAAATACTAAATTTGTTGAAAATTTGTTTAATCATTTTTAATTATTTCAAAAATCACTTTTTTTATCTCAAAGAAATTCAAAATTATTATTAATCTAGACTGCATTTATATTATGTTATTAGTTCAAGTTTATTTTTATCAGTTAGAATATGTAATCTCTATCTACTCTATTCTGTAATGTTGAAGGCATTATGTCCTACTCAATAGTAAGGCCTTATCCACTTTTTACCCACTACTTGATCCAGAAAAGAATACCTTATCCTTATATTTATAAACCCTAGGTTCTTTCGATATAAGTTGTCATATTACGATGGTTGATATCTTAAAAATCCCTAACATCCAAGATGTCCACACCAAACTTACATATCTCATTCTAGTTACCCCGTACAGCCATGCAACAAAATAGTCAAATATTTCCTCATATCCACATCAATTATAATAATCTTTCTTACCAAAAATTAAGAAATCCCTATTTAATACACAATTCTCTGTTATGATACTATCACCTATCAGATAACCACTATCAGATGTTTCCTTCCTATTTCTATATCGATCCAGGAAGAGCTTTGTATCTACTAGTGTAAATATATCTTACAGAACCACCTCTTCCTTATATTTATCATCCTTTTATAATTATTATGCAGTACTAATCACACTCAATAACTATATTTTTCTTGTTTTTTACAGGGTCAGTGTCTAATTAACATTGGAGGTGATGCAGTTTTTGTTAATTATCACACAGGAGAATGACATAACTTTTGACACACACTGTACTTCCCATGATGTTGATATTATGTCCTGTTGATATTATGATATGTGTCCTGTATCTACTTATGTTCCTGGTGATAATGAACAATGAAATTGGTTATTGTGGGCCGTCCAGTCTCTTAAATTTTAGTTATTGTTTTATACACTTTCTCTCTTTTAAATATTAGTTTCAAAATTTTTTTAGGGAGTTTTCCTAATTAGCAATTTTTAGGGAATATTGCTAAATCAAAGGAAATAATAATCATTACAAACTTCTTTCTTCCTGTTAGAATTCTTCATATATTTGTGTGTATTCATATTTGCTTTCCTTTGCTTCATTATATCACTGTTGCTAAACACATTTTTAGTAGATTCCAATTTCAGAACTGTGCACAATGATATCAAAACATACAGAAGTCGAGATATGGTTCTGTAGATGAGATCTATCCTAAACATGTTTAGCAGTAGTGATATGACAGAGCTAGGATAGGCAGATACATATACTAACAAATACACAAAGGAAGTTTGTATTTTAAATTGTTACATTAACGCTTATGAAATATTAGGGTATTTCGACCATTAGTTGTTGTGTATATACGCCAGATATTGTTCAATTACAAGTTAATAATGATATTGTCAAATTATTATTTGAAATATTTTGTACAGTAGCTGTAGTTTTATAGAATTATCTTTAATGAATTATGGAGTGTCAATTTTTATACAACAGTTCATACTGTCCATCTGCTGTAATCATCTTGAACATTAATGTCAATGTGAACATAGTAGCTGTATATAATTAATTGTAAACAAAATAGTTGTATGATGATGTTATAAATTAGGGTTATAGTTAGGGCAGTGGTTTTATAATTAGGGGTTTTCAGGTACACAAAATTTTGAATATTGGATAGGTATTTTCAATTTAAGCATGTAATGGAAATACTCCACAATTAAGAAGAATTTTGGCGGGGGATGCCAGCACTGATTAAATTTGGCAAAGTCAGGATTTTTATCAGCTATTTATATAAAACTAAGAAGGATGAGTTCACGAATCTCAAGATATTTGAGAAATTCAAATATGAATAATAATCATAGTTGATACTCAAATATTAAAATAGCTAGACCTGTGTGGTCTATATTTGTGAAAGCAACATCAAATTATTTGTGAAAGTGGTGCGATTCTAACTGAAATTAATTTTTAATAAGGGAATTTTATTATTCAGTGTTTTTATAGAGTATAAATGAGAGTTTAAGTTTAAAATTAATTATAATCACTAGATTATGATGACAGGTAATTAGCGATTCATAGCTAATTTATGTTTTTGATTCACACTTATCGATTGGAGTTTAACACAAATAAAGTAGGTTACTTGACTATTTGTTATAAATAATTCCTACCCCAAAAATATTTACATAGTAGTATTTTTTTCCTTTTTAACGAACAAACCATAAGTACAAAAACATAGGCCTAGTATATATACATCATATTCCTTAAGTAATTAATAAAACATTCTTGTCATAAATTACACAATGTGTTTGTAGAATAAAAGGATGATTTTTATGTGTAGTGTCAACTAAACTCTAATTATATTTTGTTAAAACTTCTAGACAGTTCCAATATGACAGTAATTCCAAAATTGATTATAACAGTTAAAAACTTATTTAAAACCAATATTAAGTAGTCATTATTTGGACAAATGATAATATTAAACAACTTATATTATCTAGTCATCAATGTAAACTGATGTAGCATCTTGTTGAACCATGCTAGTGTTTCATTTAATTCTTAAGTTAAATGTTAGCAAATGCTCATCTAGTCGGCAATCTTATTCTGATTTTACACATTAAAATAAAATTGTAATATGCTGAAATGAATGCCTCCTTAGAAATGCCGGTGTTTATCGATTACAGAGACTTTTTACCCTGATTCTGATTTACAGTGCATACTGTAAAAAGCTTGTATATGACTTTAAAGTTCATATATATACTTTGCAATTTTTTTTCAATTTTGGAATGTGTGAATACCATAGTTGACTTTTAAAGCTAATACGTAGGTATATATATTTTTTCTTATCTATTTTTAAGACTACAAAAAGCAATTTTTAGTAGATTTATGAAACAAAAATGTTTCAAGATATTCGATGTTTATTTAATGTTAAGAGTTTTTTCTTATGACAACATTTGAACTTCTATTAATCTTCTGGCATTACAATTTTGTCTTTAAAGAGATTAGATGTTTTACATATTCTCTCTCTCTTTTTTCTGGCTCTCTTTCTCTCTTTCACTGTCTAGGCAATATCTATTTTTAACAGGTAACTATTAGAGATGAAGATTATATAACTAATATTATAAATCATAAGTTATTTAATCTGCTTTGTCTATATAATATATAGACAAAGCAGATTAAATAACTTATGATATATATTATATATTATAAAAAAAAAAGGCGCAATATTTTATACTTTTCATTATAAAAAGTTATAAAAGTGGTGGTTTTTCAAATGTTTGTTTAAAGTTTAGTTTTGTAGAAAATGTTTTATTGTATGATTTTTTTTTAATTTTTTTATTTGAGTTACTATTATTCTTAGTGATTAATTCCTAATTTCTTGTAGTTACCAGTTCATCTTATAATTTGACTTATCGGTTTTAGATAAATTATAATTTAATAATGTATACAAATTAAAAAATTAATTTGTTTAAATTTTTTTTTTTTTTTTTTCATGATTGAAATTTAGGATTTCCGATGATAACTATAATAGTCTAATGTTTTTTTTATGATACCCAATCCAACTTTAAAAATCACCATCTGTATGTAAACCCCTAAAATAACTGTAATAAATTTTGATATTTTTGTTATTTTTTCCAAAAAAATTCTATTATATATTCCAAGCCATAATATGATTATTCGTTTATGGTTTTTTTTAATGCTATCTATGTAAAGATGTGTTGTTATACTTTAGAATAATTTTACAAATATAGTTTTTAAATAATCCATAAAAGCACTCTGTGAGGAAGCATAGTGACCTTAACTTCAATAAATATTTTTTCATATACTACAACAGGGAACATAATTTTTCTACCACTTACATAGTATTATAAACAATATACCTCTTAAATCATATTCAAGACAATGTGTCTTTCAAGACATTTGAAAGAATCTACTCAAAGAAACTTATTTACAAGTGCTTATTGCACAAGTTCATTTAGAATTAGAATTGTTTTTCAATGTTGATGTTTGTTTTCTTTTTTGTATATAATGTAAATCTAGTATTATATGAAGTAGTTTTTTTTTACCTCCTATCAGATCATTACTGTATAGTGTAAATTTCAACTATAACTTTATTAGTAATTTTTTTTTCCCATTGTAAAGAGTTTTTGCCATCTTGTACATAATGCAATTAATTGTAAGTTTTGTTTTAACATAAAACTTTTATGTCTCACTATAAATTAATTAAAAAAGAAATATATTTATTTTTTTAAATTTATTACAAGTTCATTGTAAGTGTTAAATTTGATAAGTAATATTTCTATATTTATAGAAATTTCAATACGTTATTTTTATAGTGGTAACCAGAAATCAGTATAAATAATTTTATTTTATGTATTATATGACAGATATATGTTGGATTATTTTTAGAAATATTATCTGGGCAGTAACTATACGCAAGTGTATGTCTGATTATATTAGGGGGTCCCTCTAAGCACTTATTTCTCAACCTTTTAAACTTGTTTTGTTCTAAATTGGTATCTGGTACTTTTTTGCCTAATTATGCATGTAAAATATTATCACCACAATTCAAAATTTGGGTGTACCTGCCATTATAAAAAAACAAAATAAATAACAAAGGTAAATTTTCTCAAATTATTATAAAACATTGTTGTTTCTTTTAAATGTATTTACTTACAGTACTTGTTTTACTTTCTAAAATTTAAACAGTAATAAGATGTGATCCCTGAAGGGAAACATTGGTCTTTTACAAGATGTCTATATATATTTCCTTGCTCCTATAGACTAACAGCTAAATTGATTTCATTAAAAAAGTTATTTTAAATCTAGAAATATGTGAAGGTTAATAACCAAACCCAATGTGCCCAACTGTTAATGAAGAAAATTGCTGTTCATGAATAATTGTTTAAAAAACAAAATAAATCTTAAGCATATTTCTGCTAGGAACAAATATGGTTATATTTGCCAAGTGTTTGTGTATTTATTATTTGTAGAAATATCTGGTTTTCTTTTATAATTATTGTACTTAATAGTTGTGTTACTATATTTGAATTTAATTTCTCTGGGTTTTTATAGTTTTAATTTTTGTAATGTTGTAGATATATTATTTTATCGTGTGTGTTTGTCATGTGTTGTTGGTATTTTGGAGATGTAATATTCATTGTGTTCTTTCTTTCAACTCTGTAGTTCACTGTTTAAATGAGAATTTTTTAGGGGTGTGCGAGGTGTAAATCATAATATGAACTGAACTTGAACAAAACTGTTATTTTTTAAACAAAGCCTAATTTTTATCAAAGGTTTCAATAAATGGATTTGGTTGAGGAAAAAAACAAATTTCAAATTCTATTCAAAAGTAGTTTTTAAGAAACAAAACATATTCGGCACTATCTCCCTAAAAATAGTGAATCTGATGTTGTCACTTTCACCTTGTGGTCTACGACCAAAAATTAAAATTGTATGATTCAATTTAGATCAAATTTTGTTGAAATGTGAATAATGATTAAAATTGAAGTATTAAACCGCATGTTAATGCAAAATTGCAATTCACAAGTAATTTAAAAAATAAAATAAGCCCAAAATGCTAATTTTGAAAGGTAAATGGTTCAGAGTTAATTTTGGTATTTTCTATCCCATGAACCTACATTTTCTTTTACAAATAGTTTAGTACATTGGTTTTGGTTATTATTATTCACATTTTGTCAAAATCAGTGTGTCTAATTTTGAAATATTGTCTAATCTTTCACATAATCATTTAAATTTTTGAAAGAAAAAAAAACGATAATTTTTACTTGATATTTCTTCTAAGACCAATTCAATAAAAAATAAAAGGATGTCTGTACAGCTCAAACAGCTGGATCAATTTCATGTTGCTTTTCACTAATCTCTTCCTTCAATAACATCGAGTTGTGCAGTATAAAAGGCTGATGGATGAATTATTGTTTTTAAAACTTCAAAATCCTTCTGTTACTATTTATCTTCCTAAGAAATATTTGAGAGAAAAAAAGAAAGAAAAAATGTAAGTTTTGTTTTTGAACCAATAATGATAAACTCGTTTTCTCCTTGATTCTGAATAAATATTTGGTGTTAGCTTTTTCCATTTTTTTCATTTTTGCTGAAAAATAAAGCCACATCAATAATTCTAGAATTATGTTTGAGTCTTTTTATTTATTTATTTTAAATAGATCTGATATTTTGATGCCCTTAAAATGTGCTTATGTCTTTTATTTCTGCAGGGTGTCATTTCATCCTCTTATTTGCAACAAATTTCATTACTCTAACTGTATTCAGTAATAAGTGTAACTTGTTCCTTTTGTAGCATGAGATGGGGACATTTCAGGAGAGGATAGTAGGCCAGGGTTAATGGGGGTGTTTGAAAGAAAGTGTTTGTTAGAGTTGAATAGTAAATATGATTAAACAAGAATAATTGATGTAAGATTTTCAAGAATTTCATGCAAGGTATTATAAGTGGTTATTTCCACTATTATCAAATTTTGTGTTCAATTAGTAAATATCTGTTTTTATTAGGTGCAGGGCACCTGTCACATTATGATTAATACAATCCTCTCTTACCTCTCTATTCATTGGTATAGCTATTTTATTCCATTTTTACTCTATTCAAATTGCATACTAAATTTCTTCAATAAATTACATACTGAACTTACAATTATATAAAATATCCATTTAACTTTCACAATACTGTCTTTTCAACATGACAACAAAATCATATCTCTCTCTCTCTCTTTCATACAATTCTTACATCAAAATGGTAGAAATGGAATATAAAATAACAAATATCCAAGTTCTTGTATATTGATAACATGGCTAATCAGAAAGCACCAGACATGAAATGCTCACAATGATACAGTTGGAGCAAATTAGGGCCCTCAGGGGCTCACTATGTTGATTATAGATGAAGAAATACCGAAAACCCTAGTTGGATCTATATCTTTCTTCATTTAGTCTTGAGTTAGATTTCTCTCTTTCATCTTTCCTTTTTCTTGTTTTCTTCCAATCCTGACAATATTTGAGGGCTTGGATTTAATTTAGCCTGTGTTCTTTTCTTCTTGTTATTTTTTATAAGGTGATGACCTAGAAGTTTTTGCCTTTAAACAACAAGAAGGAAAAGACATGTTGGATCCTATTATTACCACCACTCTAAAAGTTGCTTGAGCCACTGCACATCTTCAATTCAAAGCTCATGTTTGAACGTATAAGTTGTACTTAATGCAATGTCTGCAATTATTTTCAAAGTTCAATTTTGTGTAGTTTCTCTGCATATCATAATATTCTAACATACATATATGTTAGAGTAGTTATTATTGTATAAATTAAATGTAATAAAATTGTTGTTTATAAAAGATTTATATTATTAACAGTAATTATGAAATTGAATAGACTAAGTTGTGTATTGTACTTATGTATATTTGGTTATTTCATGAAATACTTTGTCTTTATATATTTTGTTTATATTTGTGTGTAAAATATATTTAAGGTATTCTTTATTAAATACAATTAAAATATTTGAGGAATACATAATATCATATTATTGATTAATTTAATTCCTTGAGTAAATTTTTGAACTCACATTCAAAATAAATAATGCACAATTTGAAGTTAAAATTCTTTTTAATTTTGTGATATACACTGCCATGATTTATTGGTGCGTGGTTTATTATCCCTTTTTGAGGGATATTTCTAGATATCTAATTTTCATATCAAACACCACCAATTTGCCTTGTTTGGATTTTAAGAAGTTACATTGGTTACTACTAAAATAATGGTCAGAAATTTTCTTACTTGAATAAAATAGACAGCAGTCCTAAATGAATGCTTGATTCTTGAATCTTTACATTAGATTTGTAACTGACTTCATGTGTCCTTCATGTTAGAACTGCCTCTTTTCCATGCCACCCAAGGAATCTATAAAGACCTCGAGGTATATTTTCTGTGCAGTCTCATTTTCAATACAAGGGATGTCCATGTTCTTGTGAGACCGTATGGTTTAAATATGATTTAATGATTTTTAATTTTGAAAATGACTTTAACACTTGCTATTGTTATAGGCAATGTAATCACCGCATACTTCTGTAAAGTTTGAATCTTCACATATATTATTATGATTAACTCTATGCTTTCTTTATTGTTATATTTCTCATAATTGAATGAAAACTATCAACTGTAGGGGGAAAACTTCAATAAAGCTTTGTTCTACTGCTCTATAAGACGTTTTGACAAGTCATATAGTTAATTACATTTATCCAGAAGGGTTGGACCACATTGGATGCATCAGCTATTTGATGGAGGAAGAGTTCGAGAGACCACAAATAGCCTTCTCTCCATTGTAATACCAAATGGATCTATTGCAGATTATAATGTGATCCACCTAAATTCTAACTTTTTTGGCCTCCACAAAAATTGAATCCAACTTTTTTCGTTTGAGAAGCACAAACGATAACCCTCTACCAACCGTAGGCCCCTTTCGCGATATTATTGAGGATACTTTTTTATCTGTTCCGCAATGAATAGATTAACTCGTTCTGAACTTCATAACTACTCGGTTTGACCTTCATCTTTCAGAATCTGCCATAAGGGAGATAGCCGAACTACTAGCCAACCTGTCAGAGTTACGGTGTCAAGCGGGTGTTGAACCGATTCATTGAAGGCGCCAGTAGCGTAGCAATCCATTCTTTCGACACCCAGGGCAAGACTGACAAAAGGAGTGTCAGAATTTTCCCTTCATAACTATTAAAAAGTATATTATTTGCGTAAAAACAAACAAATATATATATTTTTTATTATTTCCAAAACATTAAAATAATTACTAAAAATATAATAAAGTACACGTGAATCCCACAAATTGAACAATACAATTAATTATTGTAAACTAGTTTCAGTGACAATTTCATCATCCTCAGTAACTAGTTAGTTGTACGAATTCTTCACATTTCACTATAATTTGAACTAAATATTTTGAGAAATTGCATGTTTTAAACAGTCACATAGCCGATTTGTTTGGTTTTTATCGATAACTCACGAATGGAGATATGGCGACCAATACGTGGAATGAGCCATTAAAGGCTAAACTTTAGCAAAAATTTTAGCGCCGAATAATGATATAAAGTCCCGAGATTTAGGCCAATAATGCCTACACACCAAATTTGATAAAATCGAACCACACATTCAAATTGGTAGGAAACCCTGATCTCTGAAGTTCTACGCCTACTTTGATCTTAATTTGTAATAGTATTCAGAAAAGATTTTTTTCGTTCGTAGGAAACCGTCCTCTTGGCTTCTACAATATTTTGTTTTTAATGCCTAATATCGATATTTCATATTGTAACATTTCATAAAACATTTTATGTTTTATCTCTTGTAG
Source organism: Aphrophora alni (assembly GCA_963513935.1). NCBI lineage: Eukaryota > Metazoa > Arthropoda > Insecta > Hemiptera > Aphrophoridae > Aphrophora > Aphrophora alni. The sequence goes on from OY740769.1 coordinate 37,335,845, forward strand.
CGAGTCACAGTCTCATCTTTTATTAGTGTTATCTCCTATAAAGACGGATCATGAAGTTTAATTGGGTAATATGTCTGTATAGGAACGACGAAAGTGACAATATTCACGACCGCAGTTGAGATTCGATAAATGTTGCGACGGTGCTCCTACACCGTGCCAAAGGAACACTATTGCCTCTTATCTGCTTTTTGCTTTCGCATGTGATTGCTTTTTGAAAAAAATCATTTTTTTCCGAATTAAAAAAAAAAAAATATTTCCGGAATTCCAAACCATTATTTTTGGAGATCTTACTTTTTAAGTACATATTTTATGCAACACATACTCTAACGATACTTATCATATTATAATTTCGGAAATATTATATAAATCAAAATTATGAATTAATTAGTCATACCTTGGATTGTCAACATATAAGGAAAAATATTAAATGATGAAGTCCAAATATGCTCTTTAACATTAGCTCTGAAATATTTAATTTTATTTGAACTTATTTTCCAATTACTTTTGTTTTTTATTTTACACTATTTGCTCAGGGGGAGCTCTTTAATGAACAATTAATACAGTGAGTGAAATTTTTAACAATACAGAGATTTAGTTTCCATTAAAGTCTATAATTAGTACAATACCAAATCCACTTTTGTTGTATTCCTATGTAAGTAGTCCAGTGCTGATAGTTGAGTAAAGAAATTTCACTTTATTACTTCTTGTTAACGATGTTCACCAAACACTACACTGTACTACGTGATTTATTAATAAAATGATTCACTTCAAATTACAATGAAGATGCACTCAACACTTTGTAGATGTACCTCTTTAGTACGGCAACGAAGATTATTATTTTGTTAAATACTTTAACAATTATTACTTTACTATTACTATAACTGGAATTATAACTTATTATAGGAAATACCAATTTCTACATTAAGAATACTTTTGGCGTTACTTCGCCAACCCTATGCTGTGAGTTTCTCTCCAAGACTTTTCTATATAATTTTTACTTTTTCGATGCTAAAAATCCTTACTCCCTCTCTCTTAATTTACTTTAACCAATGAACGTAAGCATCTACTTTTTGTCAGCCAATCAAATTTTAATGTTTCAAAATTGTGACAGTTTTAAAACTGTTGTTCCGTTACTTTTTATGAGTTTTGTGTGTGATTGTCCTTAAGTTTCTAATAATATAGTTATTTATGACTTAATTGCCTACAGTGATTCTGGGTCTAATTTAAGTGTTTTTTTTTTTTTTTTTTTTTTTTTTTTTTTTAAGTTGTGAATGGTGTTCTGACTGATTTATAACATATTTCCCTAACGCTTTACCGTTGTCGGCGATCACTAAACGTTTAACATGTGTCCAACAAATAGTATCTATTTCTATATTCTTTTTAAAATATTAGACCATTAATGGAAAGCATATTGATTTCGTTATAATACACTATTTGTTTTTAACAAAAAGTAAGATAATAGTTTTGTTAAAAGTAGAAATATTATACCGGTACCAATATAGACAATGATATTTATAAAAAATACAGTAGTTAGGTCAGACATTAAGAAAATAAATTAACACAGACACATAATATGAAGTATTTGATAACACTTATCAACTTTAAAAAAAATTATGTATAAAGCTTCATTAAACTGAAACATAATTAAGTTTAGGTAATTAATTATTCTACTTCCAATGGATTCTCATGTTAGTTTAGATAAATGGGACTGAACTGTGATTCGACGAATCAATATAGTCGGTTGGGATTTTCCTATCTTATCAACATTCCTCCATCTCATCGTCACAGCTTGAGAACAATAGAATTATCACCGCTACAAAAACATTAGCAAATAAACGGTCAAAAAATAGTGCACAAACTTTCTCACACACACATACACAATCGAAATACTAACCAAACAAAATTATTCATCCCCAAAAATGACATTTCAGTAGTTATTAGTAAAAAAAGTGAAAATCAACCATTGGACATTGTCATAGATTTTGTATATTATTTAAAACAATTATTATACATTTAAATCAAATTTAAACTTCTTTTGCTTGTATCATAAACTATTAAATTTAAATGAGGGTAGTTAAAATTTGTTTTCATTAAAAAAAGTATATGTATTCTTTAACACTTAAAGTAATTTTCTATTATTTGAAACTTTGTTTTCAAGTTTAGGTCATTAGCCGTAAACTTCATATTTCAATCATAATTCCTTCTTTTATAACAAATCCATGGTCGATTTTATGTTTATCTACCAATAATTCACGAAACTGTTTTTTTAAGAGATAGCGACAAATACGTTTTCTTTTGGGTTCTTAAGGGCTACTTTTTAACAAAATATAATCAAAATGTTAAGCCAATTTTTAGAGAATAGAAATTTTGAGTTTTTGCCACATATCTCAAAATTTTTGAGTTATCGAAAGAAAAAAATTAATGTACCGAAATACGACCAAAGTGTACATACCAACATTTGAATGAAATCAGAGCACTCATTTGGATTACGACAGACGCTGTACAGATATAATTTTCTCTGTATTATATTTATTATTTATTTTGCCTACATGTGCAAAATACACAGATGCATATATCTACACATATTAAATGAAACTGGACAAGAGCGTTTAACAATTATTTATCTTTGTTATAAGGTGATGTGGTAAATGAACGTCAAATGGCGTACTCAAAAGCATGCGAGAACTTAACATAAATCTGTAAACAAAAATTTGGATAATCTCATAATTACGGTTAGAGCTAACCTCCAAATCTGTTGACGATTTATGCCAATGGTTGTGTAATCTCAAGGTAAACTGTATCTGCACGTTTTATCATGTAGTCTTGGGTTATAGATCCCTCATTTCATATTCCTTATCAGATCTCTCTTGACCAACTCTTTTTCTCTAAAATTAGAGGCTTATTTATGTTCTCTTGTTTTTTTTTAACATCAAGGAGCATGCACTTATATTACTTTCTGTATAATATAAATTTAGACTGAATAAGTTATATATTTGTTATACTTAAACATTAAACAGACAGCATAGATTTTGACTTAATTTTGATAAAAAAATATTTTAATACTTAATGTACAAATAATCTAGATCAATTAAAAACAGGTAATGCAATTAATTGTCGGTGAACTTTCTATTTGACATAATGTATTCTCCCAGAGGTAATCTCCACACCCGTTGGACCTTCTCTGATTAAATTTTTCTAAACCTAACTTTTGTCAAATAATGACATATTATCTGTAAAATTGATATCCATTAGCAAGTAAACGATATAAATATGAAAGTGGTATTATAGAGGAATGAAATTACTAGCGTTTTTCACAAGGAAATTACTTGGGTTAATACGGGGAGAAGTATTTTTATCGCACATTCTCTTAGTTAATTTCAATTAATTTTATTTAAAATATAGGCTACAATTAAAATTATCTAAATAGATACAGATGATTACAAAATGTTACTATACATTATACAAACATATTTTTTACATTCATTAAATCCTATATACATTAGTACACGTTTGTAAGATTCAAATTTAATTTAAAAGTTTTCAAAATGTTGCTTTTTGGGCCTACTTCAAAAAGGATTTGTTGAGAGTTAGGCGACCATCTTAATCAATTAAATTTAAGAAAATGTACAAAATGTGATCAATAAAGTCAATTTTAAAAGGAAAAACTTTTTTTTCTCACATATCTTAAATTATTACATTTTTTTTTAAATTTCATCAATTAAAGTTGTCATCTGATTAACAAATATATACAGAGTGATTAAAACATATGCAACCAAACTTCAGGAAATACAACAAAGGCTGCACAACAACAAAATCTTTCAAAATGTTCGAAAACGCTGTTTTAAATTTGTAGTTTTGTTAGTTTAATTATTTTTTTTTTAAAAACATTTCCAGTTTACCAAAAAGTAAGACTTTTCTACATTTTTAACATGGTTGTTTAAAATTTTGAATGACAAATATCTCGAAAACCATTAGCCTACCTTATGTTTTAATATTTACACAAAACATTTTGATATTTTAATGCACACACAATGCAATTTTCATTTCTTATTGTAGATCAAAGGATAACCGATTTATTGATATTTTGTTATTTTTTGATAATTGTGTACAACATCCAGAAGTTTATGATTATTTAGTTTTTCCAAAGTGAACTCAAATCTACCAAAAAATAATAAGGATTTATGTTCATAATAAGGTTATCCTTTCACCTGTTTTAGAAATGGTATTATTGTATTTGTTTTTGAAAGAGCAAAATATTTTATCTATTGTACATTATTTGAAAATATTTTGTTTTTGCAGCTCTCACATTCTTTCAGTTTTCAACATATTCAGATTTCAATATTTTAAACGGCCGCCATTTTGAAAATATACAAAATAGAGTCTTAATTTTTGGTAAACTAATAAAAGGGTACAAAATCTGAACTCAATATCTCATCCATTTCCAAAGTTAGGCTTATAAAAAAAAAAAATAGAACTTCAGAAAAATTAAAAGTTTTGGGCATACGATTATAGGAAATGTTTGTAAGTACAGTTGCTTTCTGGAGTTTGGTTGCATGTAACATGAATTAGTATCAACTGTTATGAGCTACACTTACGACAACTTCAATAACAAATGAATGAAACACAATTTGCCACTAAAAATCATTTTAATTGTCCAAAATAAATACAAGATGACGTTTCAATGACCAAGTCGTCATCCTCAGTTGCTACATGCACACAAATGCTGCTGTCACTTGTCAGTATGGTTTGTGTGCAGGTGGCAGCTGAGGATCATGACTTGGTCATTGAAACATCATCTTGTATTTATTTTGGACAAGTAAAGTGATTTTTAGTGGCAAATTGTGTTTCATTCATTTGTTTATGGATTACTATGTACATAACAAACATCACACTTCAGGTCTATTATTAATATATACGTGAATACCATTTCTCAAAACGTTTTACCACAGTTATGATAAGCTTTAGGACAATACTTGTCTGCAAGTATTGCATAGGCTTGTTGTGAACCCACATTTACAACAGCGTTTTTGCTCATTTGGTTCCAAATATGTACAATATAAGTCTGGTTAAGTTGGTTTAACGTACTCTTGCTGTATCGCTCTTTAAAAAATAACTCCCAGTTGGTGTAGTAAATTGGATAGAAAATTGGAATTGAATATGCTGTGAATTCTTTGCATTTTGTTTTGGGCTGGAAAAATAAAAATAAATGTTCATCAGTTTTTAACAAAAATAAATACACCCTAAGGTTAAAATTGTCTTATTTTTAAGTTCACTCTGCCATAGAGCAATAGGATAGATATTTAAATGCATCCCTCGTATTGGCTTACTATAGTGTACTTGGCTGTACACCTTTTTTCATATAGTCTTGAGTGAGATTTCTCCCTTTCATCTTTCTTATCAGCTCTCTTTTGACCAACTCTTCTTTTTTTCGACATATTTGAGGGCTAATGGTCTTTATTTTATGTTCTTCCTCTTTTTATAAGGCAATGATAACCGAGATTTTTTCGCCTTTAAATTACAAAGGGGGGAAAGATTGAAATGTAAGATTAAATTTAATTCTAGTTTGCCCAAATTTACTATCTCACATATACATATAGGCCTTTAGAAAAACTATTGTGATGAGACAAAAAAATCGAAGTTGGATTTTTCATGGAAATATCCATTTTGAGGTTACTGAGTTCAAAAAGTCGATTTTGGAAAACCCCGCCTACACCTCCCGTCGTGGTAATATTTTGATCAAATGTGATTATTCACATTTTGGAGTAACTGGTGTATGCCAAAATTCAAAATTACATTTGCTAAAAATCGACTAAATCAATTTAGGTATAATTTGGGCAATCTCCATTTTTTCTTCACTTCTAAACAGCTTACAATATTGGGAGCTGTCATTAGGCTAAAATACAAAATGTTTATATTCTCTCAAATTGCTGTAACAATTTACTAAATTTTTCTCGATTACAGTCCTCAAGGCTCGAACTAAATATAGATTAGTGGTTAATAACACACAAAACATGACGTTTCGGTAAAAAAAAAAAAAAAAAAAAAAAAAAAAAAAAAAAAAAAAAAATACATTGTTTAAATAAACCTTTGGCGACCTCAAAAGGCATAATTTCCCAAATTGACTATTTCGGTCAAATTTTGATTGTTTGAAAATTAATGATTCAAGCATGTGTGTTGAATTTCAAGTAAAAAAATTATGACCTACTTGACAATGAACATTCTATATTATAAACTCGATTTCAATCAAATACAATTTAATTTTAGTACGAGTTTATGGTATGGCTTTATTTAAATATATAAATACTTTTAATATATACAATTTTACAAGGAGAACTTTTTTACCAAAACCCCTTTCTCCTAAAAGAAAGACGTCTACTACTAAAAACGGTAAAAAAAAATAATAATAATAAATAAATATAATAAATTTTTTTTAATATACCACGTTTTTAAAACGGACCAAACAGTATAAAATAATTTTTCATGACCCTTCTAAATTTTGAGGGAGTATTATTAGTGGCTATGGATATATTTGGGATACTTGGAGAGAAGAAACGTGGGGCGCAGAAAATCTATGATAGTTAAGGTGGAGTAAATAAATTAAATTACAGTGATAAATTAAATCTCATTTCCGATTCACTGAAATTAGCTGAGAATTCATCCTGATTGTCTACTTGTATTATTTACTGGCTGCGCCCCACGTTTTTCTCTCCAATTATTCCAAATATATCCATAGCCACTAACAATCCTCCCTTAAAATTGTAGAAGGGTCATGAAAAATTATTTTATACTTTATAGGACGTTTTAAAAACGTGGTATGTTAAAAAAAAAATATTTGATTTATTATTTTCTGATTTTTAGTCTAATGTCCGGGTGAAAGATTTCAATCGGTTTTGCATATATTGATGAGACTCTGACAGGGACATATATAGGAAATTCCCAATGCATTTCACATCCTGTTTAGCTGCCAATGTCTTAAATTCAAAGTATTACCTCTTATTGTTGTTTAAACAAATGTAGACTAGAAACCAACTGAATATTGTATTGTCATCCAATTCTGACCTATGTTCAAAATTTCAGGTCTCTAGCTTATCGGGAAGTTAGTTTAAACTCGTTTGCAAAATTCCACCCGGACAGACTGACAGATATGACGGAAACCGAACTAATAAAAACGTGGTAAAATAGTCATGCAGTTGCCTAAAATCTTGCCACTTTATCGAAATATAAACAATAACCGATCTAATAGGACGAAATTTGTTCATAAATATTCAAACCATTAATTTTTAGAAATCTTAAAATTTAAATAGTCAACTATGATATTTAACTTTTTTTAAATTATTATTTTAGTCAGCCATCATTGTTATCTCAGCAACCGTTAAAGATACAAAACGACTACTTTCAAACTTTAAAAAATTACAATAAACAATTTACCTAAATATAATAATTTTAATTTCAAAATGGCGGATCTAATTTAAAAAAATGATAATGTTTATTTCCCATGTAACGATCGATTCAAGTGATCTAGATGAACAAAAATTTCTAAACAAGTGATTAATTCGTTCTTTTCTTCTGTCTATCCGTTTGTTGGTTTCTACAACAAAAATCTATATTTAGAACGAAACCCTGTTAGGATAATACATTTTATCGTGTTTAGAAAATATTCTAATTTATATAAAACTATTCCATCGTAACGTTCATAAATATAAACCCTCAGGGGCTCGCCTATTGTGGGTATACGCATGATAATACCGAAGGACCTAACTGGATTCTATACTTTTTTCATATAGGCCTACTCTTGGGTTGGATCCCTCAATTTCATCTTTCTTATCAGGTCTCTCTTGACCAATTCTTGTTCCCTTCCAACACTGACGCTATTAGAATATTCGATGGCTAGGAATTTTTATTTGTGTTGTTTTCTTCCTTTTTTTTTCATCCGAAGTCGACACGATTAAATCTCACCGCACTTGTCTCGATAATTTTCGTCTGTAAGTCAAGCGAAATCGCTACATTATGCACTACATCATACAATACTAATTATTGTTTATAATGTGTATGTATTGGAATAACATTATTTTTTGCATGTTCTTATTTATTCGTGTTCGTAATTACTTGTTTTAATCACGCTAAAAACATTCGCTACGTTCATCATTAAATTTCTGAGTGGTGAATAGTGTACACTAATTATTCGTTATAACGTAATCACATTTGTGTTCAAATATTACTTCCTCTGCATAGCCATTCCACTTCATTTAATAATTTTTAATTTGTACTGTAATCATGTCTCTCGTGAATTTGTTGACAATGTCTCAATTGCCAATCATCCCAAGTGATGATTTGAATGTAAATTTTGCTGCAGATGAGCTGAAATCTTTGAGTTTTTATATCGTAAATTTAATTTGAAAATGAACAATGATCGTAATGTAGCCACTATTAAATTGGGAAATACAATTAAACTGTGTAATTGGTAGCTATTCAGATAAATTACAATAAAAACATTTAATTCACACTTTAGTTATCTTTTCCTTGTTGTTTAAAGGCGAAAAACCTTTCTGTTACTGTCGCCTTATAAAAAAGGAAAAAATATCACAAAGTAAAGACCACCAGCCCTCGAATTTCTAATAGCATCAACTTCGGAAGACAACAAGAGTTGGTCAAGAGAGACCTGATAGAGAACCCAAGGCTACACGAGGAAATGTGTCGATCCAGTACCCACTGGATTCCCAAGCACGAACTCACTAAAGTAAGCCACTGAGGGTTTAGTTATTGTAAACCCATTGACCCTTTTATGGAAACTATATAGGCCTATTCCATAAATATTATTATAATAAATGTATTTAATTGTTATTAATTAAATTTTATTATAACAAATCAAAATATTCAATATATTGTGTATATTCATAGAGAATTACCTACCAAACTCAACCTGTTTTCTAACTGTTACTCGAATTTTACTAGAAACCTTGTGTGTATGTAGATTTCGTGAAGATTCACTTCTGTAGTGTATTTGTGTAAAATAGAGTCTTTTTACGAAATATAAATATTTTTATTTTAATATGGGAGTGATTAAGATTTAGTTATTAGCTACTAAGTGACATTTAACAACCAAATCTAATTACTTACATTAAAAATATTACACATCTCAGACAGTAATCTTGTAATAAGTATAGGACCATTGGTAGACCAGTTGTGGGGATCATAACTGTCCTTCAGAGTCTCCAGACATCGTGTTAAGAAAGTGTGACCAAACCCAGTTACCGCGAAGTTCATGACCCCAGAAGCTACAGTTTGGGCGTCCTGCCATCCTGCATAGTTGACACCCAAATCATCTATAGACCTGTCACCAAAATAATTGTTAAATAATGTACTTGTTACATAAAATTTCTTGCATTTTTTTCAGTTCTTATGATAATATCACATGTATAGAGAAGTTTGGATGGGTAGAAAAATTGATGATGAGCTTTTCGTGGATATATCAGCTTTGAAGTTTCCTAAGCTCAAAAAGTGTAGTTTTAATTATGTCTGTCTGTCGTCTGTTAGCACAAACGAGTAGATATATTATGATCAAATTTAGTATGTGACCTTATTATTTCATTGTAACTCAAAACTAGGGGGTATCTACCGTAACACAAAAACCTAATTTTGATTTGATCGATTGTAACTATTTCGATCAAAAAATTTTTTTAAATCTCTCTAAGGATCCAAACAAATCGTATTAGTCGCTACAGTATTTATAAAGTTTATTTATATATTAAGAAGCTAATCTAGAAATGACAGAAATAATACACCTTCAACATGATCTATCAATTCTCAAGAAGAATTATAATAGCTACAATAATCCCAATACCAATGGTAAATGCTGAAAATTATTTGGAAAATAAAAATGAACACACAACTCGCACGTAGAAACACAATATTTTACTTTAAAAATACAGAGTGCTTCAAAAAGTACGTGACTAAACTTCAAGAAATGATTTTATAAGAAACAATTTAAAACTTCCTATAAAAATATGCCTGAAAACAATTTATTTTTTTCGATGTTCAGACTCTGTCAGTCTGCCTACCTGCCTGGATGTGTGCCTGCCTGTGTGTGTGTGTGTGTGTGTGTGTGTGTGTGTGTGTGTGTGTGTGTGTGTGTGTGTGTGTGTGTGTGTGTGTGTGTGTGTGTGTGTGTGTGTGTGTGTGTGTGTGTGTGTGTGTGTGTGTGTGTGTGTGTGTGTGTGTGTGTGTGTGTGTGTGTGTGTGTGTGTGTGTGTGTGTGTGTGTGTGTGTGTGTGTGTGTGTGTGTGTGTGTGTGTGTGTGTGTGTGTGTGTGTGTGTGTGTGTGTGTGTGTGTGTGTGTGTGTGTGTATTTTTTAACCTTTTACCATTAAATAAAAACGTAACACTTTTGTACATTTTCAAAATATCAATTGTTTAAAATTATGAATTCCAAATCTATAAAAAAAACCATTAACTTTACAAGAGACGAAATATTTTGCTTTTTTAACGATAGGTATGATTTATTGATAAAAATAAATATTTAATTTCATATAAACACGGTCAAGTTTATAATATAATATCAGTTATTTATTACCTTTCTTTATTTAATATCATATACACTTACGATATCTATATAAGGTGAATAGCTGTTACATGTGGGGGAAAAATATATAATCATTAACATTCTGTTTGTTCTAATCAATTACCAAAAATTAAACATTATTTGTTATCGAAACCGGGTCATCCTTAGCCCTACAATACAAATAAAAATATCATCGTTATCAACTCTGGTAGTTAATGTACAATTAATGGATTCCGAGATAGACGGTATTAAAAATTGAAAAGGTCATCATTTGAATGTTTTGTTAACATTACTAGTAAGAGGTTGGATAAAAAAAAAAAAAAATTAAATCTAGACTCAATGTCTCATATATTTTCGAAGTTATGCATTTTATTGTTTTTTATGAAAGAAATCATACAGACCGGAAGACTAAAGGTAAATGAGGTGGCTACGTTTACGAACATAATATGTTTATAGAATTTTTTCTTTATTTTTGCATATACAGTAGCCTACAATCATTTCTTGAAGTTTAGCTATAAATTTTGATTCACATCTTGTATATATTTCATTAATATAAACTGTGCAAAAACATTGAACAAACATTCTCACACACAACCCACAAAAACCAAATACTAAGGAAACAACAAAATATTCATTGTCCAAAAATGGCAGTTCGTATTTATCAGTCTAAAAGTGAAAATGCTTCCAGAGACGGCGTCAAGCTGGCCGCACACTGAATGCAACATTTTGCCTCGCAACGTTTTGTTTGTGTGTCGTTTGCGGAGGGTAGCATCAAAATGACACCTCACCCCAAACACCCTGCGTTGCTACAGTTCAGCTCGTGACAGCAAGTAAACAAAGCAGACAGTTGTGTCTAGGTTGTTGTGGCCTTTTTTGAATGTATAAATCTAACTATTTTTGTAATAATCATATAGCATTGATAATTAATAAATATATTTAAAAAACTGGTCTCTTTATTGTAACTAACTCGATTGATAAATTATATAATACAAGCGACCCGCGTACCCGTGTTACCACGGGTAAAAATTTTTTAAAAAGTTCATTAATTTTAAGGCGAAATTGATTTATAAAAATGTTCAAATTTGATCATCTGTCATTTCACGTGATCGATTACAATGAGTCTTTGACGCAGTTGCCTCATGCGTTCACGTGTATTCAATCTGTTGCGATCATCAGCTTCTGCTCTTTATCGATCAGTAAGTTTTCGACGGGGCATAACCTATTACTGTAAGACTGGGATGTAAAGGCATCAAACAATATGTAAACAATCTCAAGACAACCCCGTAAAATAAGATCTTGCACATAAAATAAGATCTTTCACAAAACAAAAAAGAAATATAACGTAAAATTAAGTAAAACTTGATAATATTTTCAGTGTAATGATAAAATAATCATCTTAAAATGGCTGAGTTTAAACACACTTAAATGTATTTAATTTCAAACAGCTGATACATTTGTTTTTTATTTACAATTATTTGTTTACTTTTTATATATCGAAATAGTTTCAATATGGAGATTTCTGTAACTTCAGGAACCTATATCTCAGGAACCACTTGACTTATATACTTGAAACTTCAGTTTTAACAGTTTCTCACTAAGGTCTATGATTGTGCAAAATTTCAAGTTCCTAGCCTATACAGTTTTCGAGTTGAAAAATCAAACGGACAGACTTAGCGTTTTATTAATATGATGTATACTTATTTCATTCCAATAATTCATTTAAACATATATGTTAATACAAAGAGGTTACAAATAAATATACCCCTAACCAAGTAAAGACACTATAATTCTCCTACGGTTGTTGAAAAAGTTGGTTTGAAAGATAATTAATTAAAATATATAGTAAGTATTCAGGCGGACGGCGTATTCTTATTGATCTGCGTAAATCTTGGAATTCATTGCTTGTTTCATTTTGAGATTGGTCATTGATTTTAACATTTTCTTGAAACTATTATCATGTCTTTAATTGGAAAGTATCCTTATTGTTGGCCGAATCTGGTATTGATTAGATTATTGGCCCACTGTCTTTATTAGATTATTATTTCTCCGTAATTGGTCAATATGGCGTTTTAAAGTATACCCGTTGTCAAGTTTTATCATATAGTGTAAGAGCCCGTACTTCCTGATTACTATTCCTGGTTCCCAGTGAGTCTTATTGTTTGAATAGTACCGTGCTTGAACTCGGTCTCCTTCCTTGTATTATTGTCTTGCCTTGGTTTGATCTACAGAAGACTTTCTGAAAATCGTTGGTTTGAGTGCATCTAACTTTATACGGATCTGTCTGTTCGAAAAGAGTTTTAAAGTTGTCTTACCATTAGCTATAGGTGTAGCTCGATGCCGGAAGAATATTTCTCTTATCTTTTGTTTAATTGTGTAAGGTTCTTTAATCATTTTCACTAGTCTGTGTTTGAGTGTCTGTACATTCCTTTCGGCCAATCCATTTGTCGCAGGGTGACCTGGAGCTATGAAGATACCTCCTTCTTTAAAAAACTTTTTTAAATATTTCACTTGTGAAGATCGTCGCATTATCAGACACCATTACTTTTGGAAACTCATATCGTAAAAACACATTCTGGTGCATTTCAATTGTAATTGTTATGGGATTTTATTTTGGTCAAAAAGCGAAAAACCAAAATATAAATCTAATGCAAGATTTGAATAAAGCGTAGCTAATTTTGCTGCCTGAAGCGAGTCCGTGAAGTTGTACTATGACCAGGGATGAAGGTAGTTTTCGCGGACTAGTTTTGACAGAAGAATCGTGTGTTAGACAGTTTTGAATAAAAATCCTATATTTGATTAATTATGAAAATATGAAATAACAATTGTGAAGGATATGTATTGGTAGTACAAAAATAGTAAGCATTGCATGTGAATACACCAATGAATACACTGGTACTTCATATTAAGTGACACACGCAAAAATATAATTGAAGTAAAAAATAATCAAAATTGGTCAAAAAACAAAACACTTGATACTTTCACAATAAGCACAAGAAAATAATAATAATATTTTCTTGATAATTTTTAGGGGAAATGAATATTGTAGAAGTTAGCTTAAATTGATAAATTTCAAAATAGTATAAAATTTGAATGTATACAACAGATACAATTAACTAATATGTTAAAGTTATAAAGGAAAATAGAATAAAAAATAAATTTTTAATATAAATATGCTAGTTATGGTTTTAACACCTTAGTGAGAAAATGGAAAAAGATATAAAGATTAATACAAAAAATTGATAAATTATGCATAAAATCATATAATGAATAGATACTGCAAATCTCAGGATGGTCAATTGATTAAGAAACATGTTTTGAGAATGTGTGAAAATAAGTGCGTATAAGTGTAACAATGGAAAGTCGGACAATCTTTCTGTCGCGGTTATGGGACTTATACGCTGTGTGCAGAATAAGTGTGAAGTTTCAAGATGAAAACTCAAAAGGTGTGTAAAGTAAAATTTGCATATTACGTAAATTCTTGTAACGTGAATTACGTTAGAACAAGTGGATCGATAATCAACAAGTTCTCGCCGAGTAGAATAAAATGACTGCATCAAAAATGAGAAAACCCCGTGGAAAGCATTAGGAACAGTTTAAAGAAAAAACAAAAGAGATTTCTTCAGTAACAAGTTCCAGACTGCAAAGAGTAAAACTTTAAGAAATGTAGACGTCGCAGAGGGCGGAGTTATGTTGCCAACTAACAACTTTAATAGCAAAATTAATAATTACAATAAAATTAACAAAATGAAGAATACAAAGGTGAAAATTAATGTAAATATTTCATGGACAAATAGTTAACAGCACTATAACTCATAATTAGTTAATTAACAGCATAATAAAAATAATAAAGACAAAAAGGGATAATTCTCAGCATAAATACAGCCACTCTGCCTCTCAGAGGACTCTCTTAAAAAAATTGTGAAAAAAGTTGTAAGGGGTTACTATGCCCGAACGAGTAGAAATTCTTAAATAAGTAAAAAGTAAAGTATAATTAATTAGAGTTGGTTAGAAAAAAATTAATTAAAAATTAAATGTGGAAAAATTAAAATCTGTGCAGTGAAATTGTTAAGTTAATCCTGGTTAAAAAGAGTGATATCAAAAAAGTGTTATAATGGTAATGGATTAAATACCAACTCATCTGTCAACTCTAATCAACTAACGAATCCATGGATCCAATATAGAATAAACAACAACACAGACACCAGAACCCAAATCATTCTAGGAGTGGTCAAGGTGTGCAATTTCAAATAATTAAAAAAATTTACTAAAATTCAAAGTGTTATGGTTTTATAAAGTAAAGTCGAAGTGAAAATAAAAATCAACTGAATTTTCTGGGATAATTTAAAATTTAATTTTGTGCTGTAATAGTAAGATTTTTATTAAATGTCAATTTTGTGTGTGGATTATTCTGTTAAATTGTAATATAACATAGGCCTATTATTCAAAAACTTATATATTTTTTATTGTTGTATAAATATAATTAAGCCAATCTGCTAATAACTAAAATGATTTAAGGTTAAATTTTTTTTTATGTTAAAAGTGTTTATAAAAAGATTGCTTGATTTTTTGTTTAATTAAAAATAATAGTTAGCATATTAAATTGAATTCTTATTTTTAATTTTAAATCCACATACTTATCATGTTTTCAGGTTTCAACTAGGTAAAATATAGTGTGTTATGAAAAATATTCTCAGAACTTACTCCCGAGTGAATGAAAAAAATTTCAAAATTACTCGTGGTCTCCCTGAACAAAAGGGAATAAATATAATAACTGGAAGGATTTAACAAAATGTGGGGGGAAAACCAGCAGTTAGAGGAAGCTCAAACTGGTGAAGGAATTGAACGATCCAGGGTAGAAAAAAGAAACCGAAACTTTCAGTGGATTGTGCAATTCGTTCTGTATTCACAAGAACAGATCCTGTAATAACAAATTACAAGGTCTGGGAATTGTGCGGGTTAAAAAGAAAAAAAGGGGGGACGCGTCTAATCCACCTCAGAAAATAGAGCTGAGTTTTCTCCTTGTAGTACTGATATCTACGAAACAAAAAAAGAATCATAAGCGCTTTTGAAATATTACCGCGTTATCAACTAGTAATTCACATTAATTCATCATTTATTGCCATAATGTGAAAAGACCTCTTCGTGGAAAACCCGGTATGTGAAAAAGTAAAGTTCAGTAGAAGATAGCGCTTTCGAAATGGCCGATGTAAATGGTTACTCTATCAATACGTGTCCTTAGGGAGTGAATAAAAATACCCAAATTATCATGTTTCAAATAATAATAGTTTTTTGTTATAGTTAAGTGCTCACAGACTTTTGCCTAACCTTATTAGCCTACGTATGTGATAAAAAGAATACTCGTATATAATACAATAATTACGCTTACCTTATGCTAACTACATCAATATCCATGTACGTCCCTCCAAACTTCCAGAGTGTTAACAGCCTCATTACATCACTTATGTGTGCCACTGGAAACTTCGATTCTTTAAATTTACCACTGAAATAAAGTTCTTCAACATTAGTTCGAATAAATAAATCCGACATTTTTAATTGAACGAGGTGTATATTCGGATAAGACATCAATTCTTGAACATATTTCGGAGATTTTTTGTAAAAATTATTATCTAAAGGGCACGTATGTAAGATGTAAACTGGACGATTAGGATTCATTATTGCTGTAGATTCAATGGCGCATATTTGTCTTGCGTTAAGTATAACACCATCATCAGTCGATCGTCCCTGAAACTCTGAATCAAGTCCGCATCTAGATTCGATAAAAAAAATATTGTTGATATTCGGTTTAATTTCATCAAAATTAGTGAGTTTGAATCGCCTGTCCGGTTGTTCTTCGGTGTACGAGATATGTACATCGTATTTTTTTCCAGAACGTGTGAATCGTAGCGGGGCATGTGTGTTATTTCCTAACAAATCTTTAACAGAAATTTCTACTTGTGCGCCATCTACAGTCGATTGAATGATGTCCAAGTTAGACGTAACTGTAACATTGTACGGATTTTGTTGGTCAATCAAAATCTTCACTTCACTGATCTTTGAATTTCCTTCTTGTTGTGAAGATGGTTTCCCTTCAGGTATTAAATTTATAAAATTGTAGAAACACATCATCAATGAAAAACAAGCTATAGACACTAGCACACATAGTCTGTTGGGTTTGAATCTGAGTTTTTGTGGGAATGGGGTTGGAGTGTCGTCTATTTCCATTTCTTCTTTGCTATCTGTGCATGGTCTCAGGGTTCAATTTACCTACGAATCAGAGAAACGTGTATTAGAGAACAATAAAATAATAATAATCACGAAAAATTTAAAACGTGTATTTCAAAACAAGAAAATACTTTATCAGTTAGATTTTTCGGATATTAAACCACCATTTTCAGTTGTAATCAACACAATATGTTATTAGATCCCCTCCTCAGAGGAACATCAATTACTACATGTAACATCAATTTAAGCACTAGGTGTAAGCAGTGGTCCCAACTAAAGACGGTTAAAAGATACTATAGTTTAGCAGTTACTGGAAGGGTGCTGAGAGATTAGACAGGCCTCACCACAACACACACACACGCACACACACACGCGCCCGCACACACACACTCACGCCGCCCTACCTGAGCCGAATGAACAACGACTTTCAAGTTACGACTTTTTACATTTAATAGTTTGCAGTTTTCAAGATGGTTAGTTTTAAAATCTTGACAGCAAGACAATAAAAATGAGTCCAAACACGATATAGATACAAAGTATATTATGTTTCCATGTAATTTGAAAATTAAATATTATATAAAAGAAGAAAATATCATTAGATATTAATTGCTAAAATATAAAAAGACCATTTAGGAATCCGCTTACAAGGACTCATGAACTACAGAAATTCCGAGTTACATTATCATTGCTTATAAATCTAATAGACAGGTAAGTTGTTTCACAAATGACTTTGGCAGCTACATCATATTTTAAAATACAACCTTTATTTGACTAAGTACAATGATCATGACCACTGACCGCTGGTCGACTACAAACAATAAATAATGTCTTATGTTCTTGTTATTCTTTGGGGGTGGCTACCTTTTGAGAAGAAGCGGAAGCAACCCAGTTCAAACCTCAGTTGTTCTCGGATTTCGCCAAGAGT
Source organism: Aphrophora alni (assembly GCA_963513935.1). Taxonomy (NCBI): domain Eukaryota; kingdom Metazoa; phylum Arthropoda; class Insecta; order Hemiptera; family Aphrophoridae; genus Aphrophora; species Aphrophora alni. The sequence continues at coordinate 37,353,550 of OY740769.1, forward strand.
TATTTCATAAATTGTTTCACTTCTTCAGAGAGTGCGGGTTAAGTTATTCAGATAATAATACACAGTAACACTATTTACGAATTCAACATGTCCTTAAATTTTAATTTAGTAAAAAATAATATGGGGCGTAAGAAAAGCTCTTGAGAGAGTTTCCAGTGCGTGTAAAGTTTCTTATAGTGAAGTAAAAGAAGCAGTGAATGGCGATGAAGGTGAAGATAGTGCTTTAATCCGACTTCGAAGAGGACGAGACGCCTAGTGCTAAGAAATGCCGGACCATCATCCGAACATCGAGAAGTGTAAAAAATACTGTCCTGTAACGAATCTAGACGATTTTCAGAAATCAGCTATTCACAGACAGCTTACTACGAACGAAAAGAGGTGACTACTCTCAGAAAACCTGTTTCGTTAAAAGATGCAGATTTGTTCCACGGCATTAGATGGGCACTTCCCCAAATTTTAATACCAATACGCTTTTCATACGAAAAATTTAACAGCAGAAAATGTTTAATGGAAAGGCCATTGGTTGCGCTGTTGATATGCAGGTTTTAAGAAAAATCCACAGTGAAGATAGGAATAATTTTTTTAAATTTTTTTAGACGAAACTTGGCTTAACGCTAATTCAACCAAAGACAAAAGTGGACCGACGAGACTGTTTAATTGACATTGAGTACCCCACTAGGAAAAGGCAAAAGATTGATTATAATATGTCATGCAGTGGTGCAGCAAGGTTGGATTAACGCTCTTCCTCTCGTGTTTGAATCGAAAAAGACTTGCAATTTCCATACGGTGAAAACAGTAATGTTTTTGAGGCTTGGTTTTTTGAAGTACTGATTCCTCCCGGCTATTCCTTCGGGAAGTGTGGTTGTGTTGGATAATGCTCCATACCACTCCAGAATCCAGGACAAAGCGCCAAACTCTAACACTACAAAAGGAAAGAAGAAAAACCGCTTATCATTCAACGCCGATTTGTAGAAATGTGAAATTTACGAAATCGTCAAACTGAATAAACCACTTCAACCTAAATATGACATTGATGTAAGGACAGCTGAGTTAGGTTTTACAGTCATTAGACTTCCGCCGTATCATTGTCAGTACAACTCTATTGAAATGGTTTGGGGCTATCTGAAGACGTACGCAAAAGAGAGAAATAAAACATTTAAACAAAGTGATATTCAAACTCTATTCATGGAAGCTATCAGTACCGGTACGCCAGAACAATGGAAGAAGTACGTTCAACACGTAAAGAAATCCATCGACGACGACTGGCCATACGAGGGGCTGAATGAATTCAGCGTGCAGGACTTCATCATCAACTTGTGTCCGGGTGACAGTGAAGACGAGTCAGATGAGGAACAGGATTGCTTTCCTTTAATGGATTAAGAGATACATATATCTGCGCATTTATAAATTTCCAGACTCGTAAGTGACCAGAATAATTCTGCAATATTTCTATCATCTGTGTGTGGCAATATATCACATTATTCCTTTCTAACTATTTAATATAACATTCTTCATGTTATTTATTAGGGCGTACTGTTCTAAATTAGTTGGTTTGATACATTCTCAAAACATTTTAATATCTCTATATCCCTATTGTTGTTATATTTTTTATTCTTGTCATGTGTATATAGTGTACTATTTTTTATGACTACACAAATGTATCATCATTGTTTATTGTTTATATTGTTTAACCTAACGACAAACTTTACCAATGTTAGTTAATATTACAACCAATGTTACTAAAAATTAATAAACGTAGAAATAAATGTTTAAACAAATTCGTTTTGTTTTTAATTCCTTCAAAACAAGTGTATATCAAGATGAAACCTTATTGAAACCTAAATACATTGCAAAATAAATTACTGTTTTGAAAATTTTTGTACAATTAATTTATTTTGTTACAAATTATTCTCTTTATTTTTTAGAGTTATTCTGAACCTCATAAAACCAGATTTGTACTAGATAAACTTAGAATCGTTGTAACCATGTCGTGTTTGGTCTCATTTTGTTCAATATTTTATGGAGATTAAAAAAAATTAAAAATAACAAGAAAAAGTAATCAAATTGCAATGTTGCGAATTTTGTAATGGCGGGCCAGTGATGAGTCACTAGCTCGCGGCGGGGGGGGGGGGTAGGTCTACGGCCCTGCTAGAAAATGCGCGTGCGTTGGTGAAGGGACACAAATCCCTTAGCGTCCTTCACGTACCTGCAAACTTTTATAACATTTTGAACTTTTTTATTTATTACCTGTTTTAAAAAATTAAAATCATGACATGTATGTTTTGTAAAACGACGAGTTCGAATTTTATAACAGTTTTTCTTTACTTACGTCCCTAAATAGCCCAAACTCAAATTAATCCTAAACTTTTGAATATTTTTTAACTTAATTTTTTTTCCATAATTCATAACATTTAATTATTATTATAAATCGCTAAAAAAATAAATTTAAATTTCTTTTGTTTTATCACTTGATTACTAAATATACCAAACATTTAAAACTTCCTAATTTTACCCAAAAAATTTTTTGGCCTATTTTTCCTGGAACACAGTTTATAATTTTTCGGCACTTATTTTAAATTTCACATCGCATTTTATGTCTATATCTTCATAACAAAAAATAATCCCAAAAATACCGTACCCAATATTTAGAAAATGTTTATTTATTAACTAATTTTGCCCAAAACTATTCAATATTTTAATGTACCGAATCTAAATTTGACATTAATTTAGTGTAGTTGATCCCACTTTCAAAACAAATAAAACATTCTATATTATGTTGATTTTTTTTTCTTTTTCAGATTTTACCCACATTCCAATAGTTCAGTTATTTAATGTAAGACTGGTGACACCTAGTATGAAATTTGTTGTTATTTATATGGCATTTATATGTTATTTATATTTTACAACAAATTCAAAAATAAATCAGAAATCTTGAAAAGGTGTATACCGGGTGGTTATAAAGTCCCTTCTCCCTTACTTTTTTCTACAATTTATATTTAAAGTGATTTCAATGATACCATTTATTATATAGGTAGAAACTCTAACTTTTGAGGTATTCTAAAATATTGGGAGTTACCTGAGGTTTAAGTTATAGAAGTCAACTTCCGAATTCTTTATGAGAAGATAATCATGCGACATGCCGATTAACTCTGCCTTTTCCCCCTGAAAACAATGGTGAAATTAAAATTCAAGAGGATTGTACAGTTTCTAAGAAATCAGTAGGTCAAAGATGTAGGAGTCGACTTAAAAGTTGTAATGAGAAGATAATCATGTAAAATTTGTATATCTGTAACAATTTTTAAAACCTGAGACTATTTTCAATTTTGGGGGACTAGTTATTAAAAACCTAACATTCGAACTCAATGCCTCAAAAAACATACTTGTTTTTGAAAACATGGAAGAAAAAACACCCTAAAGTGTAGTATGACAACAATATTGCTAAATTCTTGGAGAAACACTCTTGTGGAATATACCTCTTTAAGGATACATGATTCACGAAAACCTTTTGTTTCCACCAAATTCGGTCAAACAAAAGTGAAATTGCACGAAAGTTCACGTAGATTATAAGTAATCGTTGCCGACAATCTCAAAAATCTGTAATGGACACATATGGGTTGTGTACCACAAATTAAAGCCCATGAATTTTGTCATAAAAAAATGAAAATCGGTCAAGACATTCGTTCACTAAGCTCAAATATGTTACTTTGTACATTATTTTATAAAAATAGGATATCGCAATATGAAAATAGCTTAGTTGATGTCACTAAGGAAAACTGACCTCTTATCATTAATTAATTACATATTTATAATGAAACTTTTTCGCAAAAATAAAATTGATATTCCAGTTCTAGACCTTAATAAATTGTTTTTGGGGACAAGAAATAATATTTAGGTTAATTGTTAGAAATGGAAGTTCGTACTAGATGAAAAAAGATTCTCAAAAAATCAAGGATAGGTGACACGAATAAATATTGCAGACTTAACTAAATTTTTCTTTGTTCCAGTTTTACTGTCATGAAACTTGTCCATTGCGTGTTGTTGATCTTTTCCAATCTTAAATATTGAACTTTGTAATAAATACTACTTTTATAGTGCAATAACCTATTTTCATCACATTCCAGAAAATAACTTACAAAATAACATTTTTAAGCGTAGTGAACGAATCCGTTGACCGATTTTTATTTTCTTGCAACAGAATTTCATGCTTTTAAAGAAATTTAATTTGAGGTATCACAAGCCAAATGTGCCAATTACACATTTCAAGATAGTGGTGGTGGGAGGAAAAGAATTTTTTTTTTTTTAATTTTGTAAATAGGTTATCTAAGGTAATCCCTTAAAAGGTGAATAACTGTCCTGAGAACAGACTATGCATATATGAATATAAAAAACCCACCAACACATTTTTCAATAAAATAAACTTTTATTATAGATAGGTCTATGAAACCATCTGGATTTTTACAGGTACTAAAAGACAAAGTGAAAGCTTCAAAAACGACCTAAATAAAATATACCCCTGTCCTAAAACCACCAGCGAAATAGAAAATAACAAAAGCATAACTTCCTGGATTTAACAATGACTAATGTCAGCAACAGATTCTCTTTCAAAATATACGGGAAACCAACTCAAAGAAACCAAACATCCATGCGTCATCCAAACATTCATATAACCAATAAATAGCGGCTTACAGTAGCTATTCAAATATCCAACCTACAAATACGTCGTGCATTCAACATAGGCCCTACCAATGTACAAGAACGATCTCATAAACAAAATCAACACAATAAAACAAATATCTGCTTCAAATGGATACGATCTCACCCGTTATATACAATATAACAAAAATAGAAAGAAGAAAAAAAAACAGGAGAAAAAACAAAATATATTGGTACACATTGAATATCACGGTTTAATACATAATGTCGTTAGGTGAATTTTTAAAAAACAAGGACAAAAGTAATAACAACCTTAGTAAAACATTGAAACTTAAAAAAAAAAAAAAAATTATTAACACACTACAACTGCGATCTACAAAATCTTTTGCGACAATTAATTGCAATAAACCTTACATCGGGCAAACAGGTAGATCCTTCAAAGTAAGGTTTAAAAAAAAACATTCCATTTTATTAAAGAAAAAAAAAAACAATTCACACACAATTTTTGATAAGATAATTCAAATTGAACCACAACTCCTCTCCTTTCTGTATGTAGGTGTGTGTAAGTTATAACCCAATATTGTTATAAACTTATATTTAATACTAAACTTAATCACTCACACACCTACACAGAAAGAAGAGGAGTGGATTCATCGATACTTTTGAAACTATCTAGCACATTAGATATGTGTTAATCAAAAACCTGATTTCTGATATAAATTGCATGAGATAATTCGACAAGGTTTCAACGATTACAGTATTTTCATTACTTTTATGATTTTGTAGTATACATTCAAGAGTGTACCTACAGTAATGTAGGATTTAGTACCTACAGTAATTGTTGTTATATTATACAACGTCAAAGCTCTTCCTCTGTATTAAAATGAAGTAAACAAGGTAAACTTACATTAACTAAAAGTTTCAATAATACTCACCATTCCAAACAATGAATTAAGCACGTTAAAAAGTATAGACTTTGTAAAAAGTCAAATTTGGGATTAACACATTGTTGTTATTGGGCTAATATTTTAATTATACAGATAACAACTTCTTTCTATACCTGAAGTTCACATCTCTCTTTTTTATTTTATCAATATTTTTTATTTTATCTCACATCGCTATCAATATTTTATACTATTTTACAGGCTTCTTTATTATTAAATTAAAATTTGTAGCCACAGTATAGGTTTCAAAGAACATTTATTTTGCAAAGGACATTTATTGTCTAAATCAATGTTTTGTATAATTTAAAATATATAAGAAATTATAATTCTTATAAAAGTATAAAACATAAAAAGTGCATAGTGAGCATGTTATAATATGTTAAAATTTCGAGATTATGTGTTTATAAATAGTTTTTAAGTATTTTTAAAGAATTAATATTTATTGAACACATCATATTACATGTTAAAAGTACTTTAGGAGAATAACTTACCAAATTTATTATAGAATGTGGGTTTTTGTTTTAAGACTTTTTCAATCTTTTCAATAATAGCATTTAGTCCTATTCTAAAGTAAACCAATAGTTCAACATTTTATGTCTTGACAAAAGTAAATGAACTTTATATTTTGGGTAGAGTTTCAAGATTTTTAATGAATTTTAGAAAACTTACATATTTAGCTTTTTTTCATGTGTCTTATATAAAATATTAATCACAACAATTATTGGCTCTTGAATAAAACCGCTTTTATGTCAAATTTGGCTAATAATAGGCCTTTCATAATTCAAATTATAAAACAGTACAGATCTTGGTCAGCAGATATATGAACTTGGTGTTGTGAACCGCAGTACTGTCATTTAGTGCAATTCATTTTAAAAGGAACCAAATTATTCAAAATATCTGAAAACGATATACTATTAACGTAAAACACATCTTTTGTCCTGTTTTGACTGTCAAAACACCTAAGTACTCCATTTTGAGTTAATATAGAGCATTCAAAAATTTTAGTGTTTTATTTATATATTTATGTAGCTTTAAACTGTTTTCTGGTTTACACATTATATTTTATCGACTGGTAAGCAGATTCAGGTCATTTTACAAAGTAAAAACTTTTCTATTTATAAGGATATAATCTTTTTTAAGTAACATATATATCAGTTTACACAATCAAAAACGTAAGTGTTTCATGGAAATGGTTAGTTTACGGACAAATATGGAATTTTAAAAGTAGGCTATCTGATGATGTCTTATAGCCGAAATTTATTGTACTTTTTCCCACGTACAAACTGTATTATAAAAACTATGTGATGATGTCTGGATAGCCAAAACTTTCTAATTTCTTTTATTATTAACTAAAATACCTATTTACCATAGTTTTTAAAGTGTACTAATGTTCGACCCAAAATTAAATTAATTTTAGTCTTCTGTCTCTAAGTCAATGAACTATATGCCTCATTAAAATTTTTTTAGTAATTTGGAGTGTTTGTAGTTTGTAAACACACTAAGAGTCCAAACTTTCAAACAGTCTCTAGTTTAAAAAAAATACAGATATTGAAAATTTCTTGCCACATTGAGTAAAAACTTTTAACCATTCTCAAGTTTTAAAAGAAAGACATACAGATTTTGAAAATGTCTTGCCACTTTGAGTGCAAACTTTTAACCATTCCCAAGTTTTAAAAGAAATACAGATTTTGAAAATGTTTTGCCACATATGTAGCAAGAAATTTTCGTACATCAAAATGTATCTTATATTGTTTAAAAATTTTTAAAAACCTTACAATTTTAAAGATTTTATATTCCTCTATGATTTTTCTTATAAAGTAGAAACATTTTAGGGCTATTTTAAGATATGTTTTTATATAGTAACATTGAAATTAACTATGATTTCTCTAATATAAGGTATAATCTTTTCTATTGTATGGGCTATTTAAAACTTGATATGGAAAATTGAATTAAAAAACCTACAATTTTACAGATTGTATATTATTAGAGACCTATATTGTATTAACAGTTCCATTATTTGTGCTATGTTCCGGGAGGCATTGATAACATTACAGTGTCATCAAATGATTTAGTGATTTACAAACACTCTTTTAGTTATGCAATTTCTAAACAGACCTTTTAGATATATTGTCTAAACTCCTTTTTTACGGATTATTTTTCAACTAAAAAATGCTTATGTTTAAAATAAATTTAAACTTTTTTTCAATACTACACTGTTCTCCGAGGTTTTATAAAGGCTAATGATCTCCAACTTTGTAAATAAGGCTAATGAATCCGTCAAGTTAATAATGGATGTCTAATCAAACTGTTAATCATCACAATTGACTCATTTCACTGTACTTTAAAATATATGTTGTTTTTACGAATTTTTTTTTCAAAATATACAATTTTTCATTTTATATCACAATATACACATCATATTAATCAATTTAATGTCTCGGAAAAAGTCGTCAGAGTGCAAATTGGATTTTTAAAATCACCTGATGATGTTAGGAATTTCATTAATTTTTTAAATAATATCAAAAAATTTACATATGTTGGACCGTGGAAGAACCAAACTATGTATAGTGAATATTAACAAATAAATGTTTGGAGAGTTTGGGGCGCCCGCAGAAGGATGGAACTGTAGGAACATGAAAACAATATTATGTTATGTCTGTGTGTAAGTTATAATCCAAGATTGTTATAAACTTATATTAATACAGTACTAAACTTATTCACTTACACACCCCTACACACAGAAAGGAGAGTTGAGGATTCTTCGATACTTTTGAAAGCATGGCCACGCACTTTAGATATGTGTTAATAAAATCGTAATTTCTGATTTAAATTTCATGAAATAATTTGACAAGGTTTCAACGATTACAGTATTTTCACTACTGTTAATATTTTTTAAATGTATTAAACAGTGTTTAAATTACAGTAATGTGTCAACCATTCAACAGTGTTCCTACATTAATTCTTCTTATAATTTACAACGTCAAAGCTCTTCCTATTTTTTGAAATGAAGTAATCAAGTTAAACTTATATTAACTAAAAGTTTCAATAATACTCAACATTCCAAACAACTAATTAAGCACGTTAAACGTATAGACTGTGTAAAAAGTCAAATTTGGGGTTATCACATTGTTGTTATTGGGCTAATATTTTAACTACACAGACAATTTCTCTATCTGAAGTTCACATCTCTAATAATTTATACTCTTTTTTAGACTTCTGTACTATATTAAATAAAAATTTGTGGCCAAAATATCGGTTTTAAAGAATATTTGTAAAAGACATTTATTGTCTAGATCAATATTTTGTATAATTCAAACGTATAAGAAATCAAAATTTGTACTTCTAGTAGAACATGGAATGCATACTCAGCATGTTACTATGTTCAAATTAGATATTTTGGATTTATTATTGGTTTTTAAGTATTTTTAAAGAGTTATTATATATTAAAAACACTATGTTCAAGTTTTAAAAAGACTGAAGGAGAATAAATTTCCAAATTTATTATACAGAGTGTCCCGTAACTCTCTGGACACATGTATATAGCGTTATTGCTTGGGTCAATACAAACACATTTCACCATAGGAACATGGGTCTGCGGTGCCTAGTTTTCCGTCTATCTGTCTGTATGTGTTTTTTACAAAACAATTCCTTACTCCTAAACGGTTTGAGGTACAACGTTGGGATTTTGCACAAATGTTTATCTTATTAAGACCTATCTTCGTTTAAAATTATACTAAAATATCGTCAACCGTTTCAAGATGGCGGCCATTTAAAATCTTTGATGCCAAATTCCACGAAAACCGTTGACTTTACAAAAAAATTGCAAGATATGAAAAAGTTAGTAAATTTTATGTAGTTTTCAATAATACATTATTTGTTAAGATCGGATAAAAAACAACAGAGAAATTAGCTCTTTTCGTAAAGCATGACCACTTTTCTCCGTTTAAACCCTGCTAATACTCCTTTTACACTGTCTAAATAATCTATTGCTAAGTATCATTAACTTTTAATGTTCCTATGGTGAAATGTGTTTGTCTTGACCCAAGCAATAACGCTATATACATGTGTCCAGAGAGTTACGGGACACCCTGTAGAATGTGGATTTTTGTTTTAAGAATTTTTCAAATTTTCAAATATTACATTTTTTAATATCCTATTCAAACATAAACATTTAGTTGAAAATTTATGAGTCTTGACAAAAATCAAAAGCTCATATTTTGAGCTGAATAATTTAAAGTTTTCAATGAATTTTAAAAAAAATTATATATATATATATGTATCTTATATAAAATGTTAAGCTTGTCTATGACAGAGTGCACAGGTGTCACTCTGTGATATACATAATATACGCTTTACTTTAATATTTGTGAACGTAATGTGTTCTTGGAACGTGTATTAGTGCTGTTTAGTGAATTATATATATTGACGTGCATCAAGTGGAAGAAATATTAACGTTTGAAAATGCCTGAAGAAAGAGGCGAAACTATCACAACGTAAAAATAACAATAGACAGAAAAAGACTTAAAATTTTTTAACGCTTTCAAAATGGGGGAAAATATTATATTTTCATCTCTTAACCGATTTTTATGACTATTGCGGAATGCACAATCGAATTAATTGTAAGACTTCAACATGCCCTTTGAAAAAATAATGACGATGACGGGAATAGACCAGGACAATTAAAAAGAAAACTGGGAAACATCGTATGGAGTAACCTCGAAAACACAATTCAATTTGATCAACTTCACTTGAGCTTACCTAATCCATGACATCACACATCTGGATATTAAATAGAGATCAGATCGAAGAATTGTAACAAATTATAGGCATAGTTTTGAGTTTTGAAATATAATAAGTGGTTGATGTGAGCAGGAAGTGGCTTTCAAAATACCAGCGTAGACACCGATCTCAAACAAAGATTTTCTTCTACTACCCCTTAACAAAATGAACAGTTTCATAAAATCTGATAACAAATAAAAGATTGTATTTATTTTAGATTTTATAAAGATCCGTGGGCCAAGTAGTAAAAACCCAAAAACAAATTTGATTTCAGTGCTTCAAAATACATAGGCCACACAATACATATTTAAAATTTTTAATAAATTATAGGCATGAGACATATATGCAGGATTTAATTTCACATTTTTAGCCATTTGAACAATATGTTATTGAAATAATAACTGACAATCACTTTCACCCACAATCATGCTATTTTTGTTCATAATTTTAAAATTCCAAGTTACAACCACTCACCATAAAACTTTGTAATCAAAGAGAATCGATCTGCCGGTTATTGAGAAAATGTGCAACAAAATTACAGCAGACATACGTCAGTCCTAAGGAGTTTACAACTTTGAAAAAACTATGTAGTTATTTTTCTTACTACGTAGACCAAATTGATAATTTATACATAATATATCCTAACCTCAAAATCATTATTTGTCATAATTATCTTGTTATCTTCCGTTTAGGATATTAAATTTCCTAAGGGGAAATAGTCTACAGGTTTGACCAATAACTTTTCATCTTCAGATCTAGGACTATTCTTAAGATGACAAATTATTTTCGAAACCTGTAATGCAACTACAAAACGTGAAAATCAGAGGTTTTACATGAAATTAATAAATATAATTACCTTATTAAAAGTTTCAAATTATAATTAAAAGGGATTTTCTAGGGAATGCATTATTACTAAAAGTGTACTATTTAATTCTCTCGAAAATAAATAATATTTCAAGGTCTGTTCTGATTTAGTTTTTAAAACATTCAATACCTATAGGCCTATTTATGTTAAAAAAATAAAAACCAACAAACTAAATATATTTCTGTAAAGGAGAATTTCTTCAGAAAAGCGCTTATTTCAATCCCTCTCTTTTTTGCCCAGTAAACATAATGTGGGGAGAGTATGGTAATAACACCAAATTTTAACCGTCGCCGCTTTTAAAATTCACATTTCATGGCTCAAAAAAACTTCCGTTGTTGTCAATGTCTGTATGTGGTTAGTAATAACTATTATAGGAACTTGAAATTTGGTATCTAGGTTGTTTTTACCTATTAAAACCTATAGAAATTAAAAATCTAACGACACAATTCATAATAGTCTTTAAGAATTTGGAACCATTATTTTTGATAAAGTTAACATACAGCACATTATAAATTATATCAAACTGCACATTTTTAATCTATGTCATGATTCGAGCACAGTTTTTTATAACGAAACATAATTTTGAACACTAACCCATCCTAAAATAAATGCCATTCGCTTTTTTACGAGCGAAGCTAGTGGGACTCTTTCACCTCCAGGATGCAACATATAGATACAAATAGCGCCGAGGACAATTCCAAGATTGAGTAAACCTGTGTTACGATAAGGTTGTATGACGGAACTAAAGTGACAAAACCATTTCACTCATATCACGTGACACAATTTTATTTCTTTTGTATCTCTTACATATAAATTATAAAATATGTCAAGTTTGACTATTTTGAAAATATTTTTATTAACTGTCCTTACACAAATTGTTGTTGAAAATTCATCGCCTACACAAGGTAGTAAAGTAGTGGATATATTGCAACTAAATTATATAGTTTTAGCTATGTCTAATATAATTGTGTGACTTGTAATGTTCGGATAATTATAAACTTGAATTGTAAACAAGTTTAATAACAAGAACAATTTGATTTTGTTTTAAAATTTTGTCGTTTTATGACATTTATACATCAAATACACATAGGCTACTTTATTACCTTGTGTAGGCGATGATTTTTCAACAATAATTTGTATAAGGACAGTTAAAGAAAATATTTTCAAAATGTTTTATCAATATCGTTTTACTATTCAATGTCGGTAATTCTGTGCAATTACTTGGTCAACCCCAAACTTTTTCATATTTTACTACGGTCATAAGGATGTCCTCAGAAAGCAAGAAACATATAATTCAAGGCCCGCAAGGCCATCGTACAGGTTGCCGAGCGATAAGAAGGTTCAAAGTCCACGCGATAACAGTGGCTTGCGGGAGACGCGCGGAAGGCCTATAATGACAGGTTTGGCCAGGTAGATATATATAGCTACCTGGCCAAACCTGTCATTATATATAATTATATAACGGTACTGTCACAACTGGCCTTCCGCGCGTCTCCCGCAAGCCACTGTTATCGCGTGAACTTTGAACCTTCTTATCGCTCTGTACGATGGCCTTGCGGGCCTTGAATTATATGTTTCTTGCTTTCTGAGAACATCCTTATGACCGTAGTAAAATATGAAAAAGTTTGGGTTTGACCAAGTAATTGCACAGAATTACCTCAATTTCTAATTTAAATTAGTGTTCACTACAATGGCCGAGTTTTGGATTTGATTTTATTCAAGGAATTTTTTAATAAAACTATTAATTTTCGATACCTTTTATGCCCTATAACAAGAACTGTCTCAATACTAAAAGATGTTTCAATATTCTGTACTAGCCTACGCTAAATTTATTTTGTCCTTCGAAATTAGATAACAAATCTATACGTTATCTTCATAGTGTATATATTATTCACAAGAAAGTTAACTTGACTTTAAATTGGCAAATTTAAATTTTAATGAAGCTAATTCTCAGCTATTGAAATCAAATTTAAAATTGACTTTTGTCTAATTTGATATTAAAAGACAACGCAAATTTAAATAACATAATTAAGGCTTGTATGCGAGTGGAGTGAATTTTGCACAGTTTTGTGAAAATTGAATACAAAAACCTTTAAATGATTCATGCTAAATTGTTAAAATTTAATCGTTTTCCTCAGTATTCAAATATAATTAATTAGCCTATATTATTTGTTTTAATTATTTAATTCGAGATATTACTTGAACAAGATAATCTAACCAAGATACAAGTGTGACATGTATTTCCAATTTTTTAATTAAAGGGAATATGATTTTTAATTGTAACTATATTATGTTTATCGCAAAAAATATATATAGGCTATATCATTGGATAAAATATTACAAAAAGAGTTACTGTAAACTATTGTATAGGAACTATATATAAGAAGTTATTTCTAAATAATAATAATAATAATAAAATATAAAAAATGGCACCTTTTTTAAAACTTATTTTTGGTCAACGAACTTGTCTACGGGATTTAATTGTAAAATTGGATATTTGTGACAAAGTGTTTCCTTTAGAAAAATAAAACAAAAGCTTAGAAATGCAATATATAAACGTACGCTAGTAAGTCTATTATACACATGTAGGCTACGAAATTGATTGACATATTTTTGAATTCAGGGGTTACGAAAAAAGAAAAAGAAATTTGGTCTCCGGTATAGGTTACACCACAATTACCAAATTTTGCGAAGGAACTAATAACAAAGACTTAAAAGGGTGTTAAGAAAGCATGAGCTTAATGTTTTAAATATTTGGATCACAGTCGTAGCGTGATTTTGTAACCAAAAAATAATACACAAACAAAACTAAAATTAAAGAAACTGAAAACTTACACATGCAGAACAATTTTAGGTTTCAAAAAATCGTATAAGATAATAAACAAGGCAAGTAAGTATGCAAATATGAGTTGAAGTGTGGAAGGAATTGGAGAATAAAAGGTTTCATGAAATATGAACATTTTAATGGCCTCTGTAACATGCCCTGTAACATTTCCTAAAACTCACCCGCACATGTTGGAGTATTCTGAAAGACTAAGCTGTTGATTATTGTTTATCAAATAATCTGTGACATCATAGTCTTAGTCTTATCATAGTTTAATTAACTATTAGGCCTATATATTATAACATAAACGCTTATCAAAATGAAAACGTTTACATCAGTTTAAAAAACTTCAAACACCAGGCCCAAGGTGAATTATTAAAAATGTGTAATCCAAAGTAAATAGGTGTAGGCCTATTGACATGATCAAAATATACAGGGTGGTCTAGATCTAGTGTTAAAAATTTTTTTGGGTGATAGAACAAGTTAAATGTGACTTAAATACACTTTAAAAAAATTCTATGTAACACACCCACTCAAAGAGAAATTATTTCTATTTTTTCCAAAGAAACTGTACATTTACCCAAAAATGTAGAAATTCTGGGATATGTTGAAACATTCCTCGAACTTTAACATTGCCATCGTATTCTACATTAAATTTCAAGTAAGGAAGTATAGCTTTTGATGAGCGTAAATCTACAGAATCACTAATTAAATTGATTAGAACTGTGAAATTATCATTTTCTTTAAAAAATAAAATAAAAACCTTACACACACAATTCTGTAAAAAAATTGCTAGCAAGTAGCAAACGCTATACAAAGTGTTTCAAAATCTAAACTTTCAGAAGATAGGATACAACATTTTATTCCTTACAATTTAAGTATTACCCTAGCTAAAAGCAACGGTTTTTAGATATACCTAAAATATTACTACTTTAACTAATACTAACATAAATGATAATGTTCAACGCTAACATAAAGTTCAATGACTTCCTCATTTTCTCTTAAAAAATAATTAATTCAAGGACAGTGAATATTATGTTTAAATCATCATGTAAGGATACCTTTAGCAACTGTGGATATTTTGATACAGTTTAGCATTAACAAGAAAGAGCTTGAAATTAATTTCAACAGAGAAGAAATAAAAAAGAAATACATTGATAATTTAAAGATATTTACTAATCAGCTTGGTGTAATTTCCACTATTATTAAGTTTGAATCAAATTATAATAAAAAATAATATCACGTACAAGAAAAATAATTATTACAACAATCATAATGTGTATGTTAATTATTATATTTTATTAATTTTAATTGTGTTTAGATGGCACAAAAATAACAACTCTTCCCCACTTAATCAAAAATTCACTCTCTCCACTGATTGTCTTATTAGAATAGACCTACGTAAGAAATCATTATGGGTGCTTTGAGCTTGAGGTATTATAAAGTTTTGATCGAGAGATGTACATGTTCCAGCATGTCTAGTTCTTTTTTTTTTGAAAATTTGTTTATTTCATTGAGAATGCATTTAAATAAAATGTTTAAGGAAATCTGGTCACAAAGATACGGTATTATACAAAAAAGTGACAAAAGAGTAAAATGACAAAATTTTCTTTATTAAAAAATGGGCTTGATAAACAAATTCTTGCATGTTTTCACTAGAAAGTTGGTAAAAACTAATAATTTTAAAAGAAAAGGTTTACTCTAGGACCACTTCTCATTAAATTACAATGTTTTTTTTTTCTTTTTCAAAAATAAACAACTGTGGAAGTAAAAATTTTTTTTTTTTTTTGCAAATTTGACCACAGATTTCTAGTGTGAAGACACATATTTTGTCCAATTTGCGTGAAGATAATATGATGAATTTTACCCCATTTGTTGCATTATTAGTGAAAATAAAATCTTAAATTCCAGAAATTTGAATTTTTTGAGGTTAGGGAGTACTCTTAATGTTACTATACTCTTCCATTTCGATTGTTCCTTCATTTCCGAGTATTTTAATTTTTTTTTCTACTACCCATAGAGCCGGAGATATTTAAAAAATAGTTTAGCCATGCACTCAAAATGCATGAAGAATGCACTTTTCTAGCGCAGCTCCAGTCCGATTTTGCTATTTTTTTTCGGTTCCCCACTCAGTTGAATGTTTAAAAAGAAAAAAATTCAACTTCCCAGTTACATCACTTTTATATTCTAATTCCCCTCTACTAGTAGAAAATAAAGAGACGAAACTAGCCATCAGGCTACGAGAAAAGAAAGAGACGATATGCAAAAAACTGAAGAAGAACACTTGACAGCTTTCTAAATCCGTCCAAAGAAGTTCATGTAGAAAAGCTCATCGAAAGAACAACGAAGTGAAAATATTGAAGAACCTGAAATTGCCAACTTGCCAATACCTGCCCAAAAGATGTTGTAAAAGATGATCTAGTAGATGAATTTAGAATGTATTACAAATTAATAAAAAGCACTTCATTAAGTATTGGAGGATGTGAAGGGATGAATTCTGCTGTCACTATATTAAATCCAATTTCAAACAACTGACTTAAAAACATTATCCCGCATATCTGTGATTGCCTCAGGCTCTTTCTTAGCTGTTCTGCCTCTTTCCGTGACATCAGGAGAACGAGCCTTTAGGAAAATTGCTCTAATCAAAGATAAAATAAGATCTAAAACGAGTGAAGATCGGTTGAACGATCTGATGACTTTAAGTATGGAACACGATATTGTAAAATCTTTAACTTTTGATGACTTTGCCAGAAGTAAAGTGAAAAAAAAACTGCAATTAAAGAGTCATTTACATTTTGTTTAAGTTGTTTTATTCGTAAAGCTTATTATATTTGGTAAAGTATTTTTTTTTTTAAACTTATTTATAACGACACTTATGAATTTATTTCATACAGATATACTTGCAATTTGAACATTTTCAAAATCTAAAGTTGTGTTGATTTTTTTTTTGTGGTTCATAAAAAATTCATACTGTAACTATTCTGTTTTCTTTTAATGGGGGCCCTCAAGAAGGCCTGTGCTCCGGCCCCCAAATCCTAAAGCTTTCCTATTTCTATTATTTTCAAATTAATATTTAAATAAAACTTCAATTACTTGATTTTTTTATCACATACAAATTATATTATACAATAACAAAATTACAATGATATTTATTATCACCAAAAGCACAATAGAGTTCATTAATAAAAGAAAATTTAATTAAAAGTTTTATAAAAATCTCTACATGACGGTTCTTGAGATACACCGTTCTGACTGTTCATTTAATATCACACTGGTTATATCTATACATCTGAGTTATATAATACAAGTCCTATCTCGGGTTTGGTTCTTGCCGTCTTTACCCAATGATTGGGGGGAAACAAGAAACACAGTATTGATATATTAACATTTGAACAGTCTCCAAATAATCAACATAAAGTGAATAAAAAATATAATTCAAGGATGAGTGGAATGAGGTGTATATAAATGGTGAATGTTACGATTTTCATATTAGTTCATTAAATGTTTCTAAACACTTCAAATATTGTACAGTTTAATTTAATCATCTTAAGTTAACACTGCGTCCATGCGGTAAAATCGTAACGTAATCCACGCTCCGCGCCGCCCAACAGTGTTGCTATTCTTTTTTCTTTTTTATATTATTAATAACTTTTTTTTTCTTTTTCCTAATATCAATATTTATTTTTTTTAAATTTAATTTTTGTAATAAGAACCTATCAATGCCATTTTCATATAAATAAAAATTGCATTAGGATACATAAATATTTTATTACAACTAACAAATAGTAATACAGTACTAACGTTCTATTATATATTTAAAAAAAAATCTTAATTAAATTATACAGTAAGTGAAAATGTTTATTATAATTAAATGCAATGAACTTATTTATACCTATTGAAATATTAATCTCTTATAAAAAAATGAGCCTAAAAATATTACTGGCTTTTTGGTTCATAACAGTCTTTGCACATAGAGAATGAATAATTTGGAACAATTCTGATAATACTGGTCTAATATATAAGGAGATCATATTAATTTCTAAATATCTGATGGAAGTAGGACATTTCTGCTCCGACTTTTTTTTTTAAATTTCACAGGAGAGGTAAAATCTTTAAAAGACAAAGAGAGACATTCGATCTTCCCAATAGTGTGAGATTCTTACTCACTTAAAACCACCTTCCTTCCTGTTAATACTCCTATCGCGTAGGATAGGATTCAGGAATGATTTTCCATGTACCAAGCTTGTAAACTCTTTCCATGGACGTGTCGAGAAGATATGGTGAAAAAAGCAGAACATTATGTACCACGCAAAGATCAAGGCAAATCCCTAGCTGGGACAGAATCCAGGTAGGGAAAACCAGTAGCGGCCGATGGTTAAGGGCAATGGGAGGGCTCTGTTTTATTTTATACACGTAAGGGAAGGCATGTTATCATTCACTTAACATTCACAATCACAAAGGGTTAAACTTAAAAACATAAACAAACAACTCGTGTGAGTGGCGAGACACTATTTAGAACAGTTGCGCCAACTTATTTTTCCCATCGAAAACAAGGTTTTTAGTAATGCGGAACATCTAATTTATGGTGGCTTCACTGACTGATATCTGCTCGCGCAGCTTCGGACTCTGCCCTAGAAGCCCATTACACGCTGTGTAAATGACGTCACGGCACCCTCAGCTCTGTCTGCTGCTTGCCCCATATGACTAAATGCAATGAAACTGGGACGCTCTGGCCACCGTCCGAACTCCAGAATACATTCGTCAAATATTATATATTGTAAAACTACCGCTTCAAATGATGGTGAAATCCATAGCGGCAATTCATAATTCATTTATCTCCACAGAATTAAATACATATAGGTATTTACATTATTAAAATAATATTATCATTGGGGGGGCGGCGTCCGAGAGTCCTTATGAGTAAACCGCCATTGGGGAAAACCTCGCGACAGATCATGCAGGATCCCTGTCTGGAGTGTTGTGTAAGTGAATGATGGGATTACCTTACAAATACCTTGTTAGTTATTTTAATATAGGACTCCCCTACATGCATAATCTTCTTCTGCTGCCTACTTTAAACTGGAATAACTATGCAAAAGAGACATGCTTCATGAAAGGTCTTGTCTCATGCATCTACGTTGGCCCTACCGCTTATAAAAATAGTTTGATGACATATTAGTTAAGAAAAGGTCACAGTGATAAGGATGTGGTGGGCATTATAGGGCCAGCAGGTGGTCTGTCATGGGTTGGTCAGATGTGTTTTTCAGATGTTGTTTTGTATCTGCCAAGTGAGGAAATCAGTGTTGATGTAGGGTGTGAGTGTGCCCCCTTGTAAAGGTTTACTGCTAAATGTTGGACGTGTTGTTTAATAAAAAGCACATTCAAGTCTTTGTGTATTATTCTAAGTTTGGTGCATACTTGTGCTTTAGTCACTATTCTCAAAACTTTGTTTTGGAATAGTTGCAGTCTTCTGATGTGGATGTTTCCAATGTATCCCCAGACAGGAGCTGCATATGTAAGTATACTCATGAGTAGCGACTTATATAACATGGTGGCCGTTCTCATTGACACAGAATTTGTTTTGTTGAGCAATGGTTACAGCTGGAAGAGTTTTATGTTTTCCCTTTTAAGAATGTAGTTTATGTGGGGTGACCATATCAGTTTCCTATTAAGGGTGACCCCTAGGTACTTGACTTGATCCGTCCAGTGTATGTTTTGGTTGAATAGAAGTAGTGGTGTGTTGTGTTTGATTGTGCGTTGTTTGGAAAGCAACAGTGCCGGGCACTTTGACACATTCACTTTCACTCTCCAGGTTGTGATCCATCGCTCAAGGGTATTTAGTGCTTTTGTAGCCTACTGTATATTATATATGGTTACTATGACTTTGCTGATATCACGATGCCATCTGCATAAATGGCCACATTGGTGTTTTCGGGTGTTGGAATATCATTGATGTAGATGTTGAACAACACAGGCCCATTTAGGGACCATTGTGGGACGCCGGCCAGTATTTTTGTTCTCTGTGTAGATGTTGTTTGGTCTACATCAACCCTAAACTTATGGCCGGACAGGTATGATCTAATGAAATGAATTATTATCCCGTCTGGGAAATTGTAGTGCCTTAGTTTATGGATGAGACGTCATGCCACACTCTACCGAAGGTCTTTTCTATGTCCAGGAAGACTGAACCAGTTGAGCGGTTCCTGTTGAAGCCCTCGGTTACATGTTCAACTACCCTCAGCAGTTGGAGTGTCGTGAAGTGTTTGGTTCTGAAGCCAAATTGCTCTGGGCTCAGAATGTTGTATGTATCTATGTGTTAATTGATACGTATAAGCAAGACTTTCTCGAAGACATGGTCATAGTGTTCAACAAATTTATAGGTTGTATCCGTCTGGCATGTGTTTATCCATCCCTGGCTTGGGGAAAACTAATATCTTAGCCTCCTTCCAAGCTGCAGGGAAATCTTGTATGCAGAAAATAGCGTTGTATATGTTAGTGAAGTATATAAGCGCCATTTAAAAGAATACCAAAAAATACCATCCAAATTTAGACCCTTTTTCAAAAAAGTTTCTAAGCCCACACAACCTATTTAAAAATAAATAATGGCCCATTCAAATTTTGACCCTTTTTCAAAGAAGTTTCTAAAACCAACCAAACCATTTTGACAAAATACCCACCTAACCCATTTTGACACTTTTCTGATCCCACCCAACTCATTTTTAAAATATACAGATATCTTTTATCAATTATTCGACTTTCCCTCTCCATCCGTCACATTTTAAATGCAGTACGTTTATAAACCCAATTTCTATAGAGGATCTAATGTTAACATTATGAAATATGTTCCTTTTACTAAAACTTTGAAATGTCTACATTTAGATATGAATTATATCTCTACGCTTTCACTTTCTAATCCTGAGGATATAAAAGGATAGTTGAATTACAAAATTTTCAACTCAATCCCCATTCAGCTAGGACAAACGAATTTAAATGTCAAACTACGCGTACTTTGTTACTTGTATTCACTTTCCACCCATTAAAAAAAAAACCAATAACTCCTAATCCGGCACCAAAATAACCCTGACTGCAAGTAATTACATTTTTCTTCTTCAAATTTACACAGTAAAGAATTAAATATATGGGTATTATATACAGGTTTCCTTGATTTTCACTCCTAAGAAATACCTGATGAAAGAACCTGTTTCATTCAATCTATTTAATAGTTTAAGAGAAGAAACACAGATAGTCATCAATGTAGGGTAAATCAATAGAAAACAATAAGATTTATAATCAATTTATAAGATTGTAATAGAAGATATTAATTTTTCACCATGAAATTTTTATTTATTTCTAACTATCGTTTAAGCTCAAACTAGGCCCAAAATCTGATTAAATTTTTATTTTATTGTTGTTTAGGAGGAATTGTTTTTGTTTACAAGCATTTTTAAATATTAAACATTTTAACCTCAATTAGGCATACTAAATTTATTCCTGGTTATGCTGATGAGTATTCAAATTGACTAAAATAGGCTTAAATCCATAACAATATGAATTGAACTAGTATTTCAATCACAAATTATTTTAAAACGTACTGTATTGTATTAAAAATTACAAATGTTCCAAGTAACTTTTACTTAAATTCCTTACAGACCATCGCGGTAACTAGGTAAAATATTCATTGTTGGTGTTCAATTTTTTAAATTGTTAATTTATAATAACAAAATATAATAACAAGAGATATTTCTTAATTAACTATCTTTTTCGTACTGAAATCAAATCTTGATATGTACTTGGAATTAATTATGATGCATTTTATTTGTGACATGACAAAGGGTAGGTATACATCTAAATAAATAAATTGAGCTTTTGAGGGAGAACTATTAAATAGTGATACATACATTTTACGGTACTGCTAATTATTAAATTTATGAACAAGTGTAAGAGAATAATAAGGTGCAAATATTGTTATTGACATTAAATAATAATAATAATAATATATATGGTATAAAATAATAATAGCTGCTATAATAACAAGCCATACAATTATGACAATTCAAATTGGTTCAACACCACCTGTGATAACATTCGATACATTATATATTATATTTGGGTAAAAGTTGATATGCAAGAGAAGCCATTAACTTATTAAAAATATTTTAGGCATATGTTATTATTTATTATTTGCACATATATATTATTTGCCATTTTTAAAACCAAAGCGTAAGTTTGTCTCATTTAATTCGGAAAATTTCGTCTAAACAAATCAATTTGATACTTACTTCATTTAGTCTTGTAATGTGAAACTTGGAATATGAAACATGGAACTGAGAAGTGAGAAAGGAAAAGTAGGAACAATGGAACCAAACAACCAAATAGTAAAGATGGTTGACCCATAATGTATTTGTTCGGAAATGTAAATACAAATTAAATTAATTCAGTTAACA
Organism: Aphrophora alni; assembly: GCA_963513935.1. Taxonomy (NCBI): domain Eukaryota; kingdom Metazoa; phylum Arthropoda; class Insecta; order Hemiptera; family Aphrophoridae; genus Aphrophora; species Aphrophora alni. The sequence continues at coordinate 37,376,059 of OY740769.1, forward strand.
AGTGTGTGGCAATGGTAGCCAATTTTAGTTTTTATCGGTCTGTTCTTATATTAGTTAATTAAAATATAAATGTAATGTTTGAAATTTATGTTTCATCTTGTATTTAGTGAAATGGTAGCCTATTTACTTAAAAATGGCGAACTTTGACATTTGTGCATAATGAAAATAATTTTATGTCTAGATATAAATTCTTTTACAATTACTAAAACAACATGAAAATAATTATGCGTCAATTTAGTGATAGAATTGCATTTTTCATAATAAAGTGATCAATTTGAGAATTCCATAAACATTTTTTAGTAACTTGTGGTGGTGACAATAGAGTGTTACATTTGTATTGCAAAGATGGCAACGCCTGTTGATTATCAATGGGCGTATTCTATTATGGATTCATCTCGAGTATCTACATTCCTCATTTCTATACTCCTTATTGTTTATGGTAGTTTTAGATCTCTTAATATGGAACAGGAAGCCAGAGAACGTGAAAGAGAGAGAGAAAAAGAAGGGTCCAAATGTTTACTCAGTGGGCTTACTACCTCTTCAAGTCCAGTTTGTGACAATGTACAAACTTTGGATACAATGCAGGCACTTTGCCTACCTCTTGGAGCTTCTATTTCCCTTCTTGTAATGTTTTTCTTTTTCGACTCCATGCAGATGTTATTTGCCATCTGTACTGCAATTATTGCTACAGTGGCCCTTGCATTTCTGTTACTTCCAATGTGTCAGTATGTTATTCGACCCTGTTCAGATGGAAAAAAAATTTCTTTTGGTATCTGTGGTCGCTTCACTGGAGCAGAACTATTTTCTTTCTCCTTAGCTCTCTTTGTTGTATGTATCTGGGTCCTAACAGGGCATTGGCTGCTAATGGATGCAATGGGAATGGGCTTATGTGTAGCATTCATTGCTTTTGTGCGATTACCCAGCCTTAAAGTGTCTACTTTACTTCTCACAGGCCTACTTATTTATGATGTATTTTGGGTTTTTTTCTCATCATATATTTTTAATACCAATGTTATGGTTAAAGTTGCTACAAGGCCTGCTGAAAATCCAGTTGGATTGGTTGCTCGCAAATTACATATTGGTGGTGTAGTGAAAGAAGCACCAAAGTTATCTCTTCCTGGGAAGTTGGTTTTCCCCAGTTTTCATAATGCTGGTCATTTTTCTATGTTAGGACTTGGAGATATCGTTATGCCAGGCCTTCTTTTATGTTTTGTTTTACGTTATGATGCTTATAAAAAGTCACAATTATTACATTTAGGAGAAACAGGAGTACCACCACCCAGGCATTTAAGTAGAGTTAGTTATTTTCATTGTTCTCTTATTGGATATTTTTTAGGACTATTGACAGCAACAGTATCATCAGAAGTGTTTAAAGCAGCACAACCTGCACTCTTATATCTAGTGCCATTTACTCTGTTACCTTTATTAACAATGGCATATCTTAAAGGGGATTTGAGGCGAATGTGGAGTGAGCCGTTTAATATTCATCCGCCTTCAAAACATTTGGAGGTTTGACCCTTCTACTGTGAATTTGTGATAATAATTTTGAAATTGTAAACTAAAACAATTTAACTTAGACTATGAATTAAGTAGGTGCATAACATCATGCATGACAGACAAGTCAGTATTTCTAGTGTTAAGTGTTGTGAATCTCTCTTCGTTTATTATTTTAAAAGTACGTAAACATGTATACATTGTTGTGATTATGATTACAACTTGTATCATCAGAATAAAACATGTTTTTCTTTTATACCTCCATAAATATGACTTTTTCTGTGCAATAGGCAAAATGAACAATATCTTTACATCAGTCTATCATTTATGTTATAATTTATAAACAAACTGTTAAACTAGTTATTAGTTAACCCTACTCTCTTTACTAGTGAATTATTATTTTTAAGCTTTTGTAAATTTCATACTTTAAGTCATAATTAAATATAAAATGGTTAGGTGAGATGCTTGTATAGTTTTATTGTAAAACTGTTTACTCAAATTACAATCTTTAAATAGTACGATCAATGTATATTTACTTTGTTAGACATAGGCCTAATTTTTTGAAGCAACCATAGACTACAACATGAGTTTCATCCAAATAAATTAATAAATATTGGTAAGAAAAAAGTTAAGGGAGGGAAGGTTAGGATAAATATACTGAAGGTTACTTGGTATTTGTTATAAGCAAGATAACATAAACAAAACAATTATAATTTTTTAGATAATTATGTAGTGTTCTTGTCGGTAGAATTTAGTATGAAAAATCATGAAATCGTTTACTACTTACCTTAATTTGAAATAATCAGATATTTATAGATCACAGAAGACACTTTTCAAGTCCATTAATATTGTTGAAAAACAGAAATATAGAAGTGTGAACTGATGTTTGAAGTAGGGAGTGTATCTCTGCGAATGGTTTTCGTAGGTTATGCGATGGGATGACGATTACGTATCTCATAACGCATGCATAACATCTAATCTACTACCTTAATATTACTACGTTGTTTGATTGAAGAATTATGAGAAATAGGTTTGGGTAGGTTTAGTCACATAGCCAGACCTAATAAAGCAATTAAGACATTCACTAACTTGACTCATGTAGTCAAAACATAAACATCAAGTGATGAGACATTCACTAACCTGACTAATGCAGTAATACAGATTTACATACATACACATGTAGTAGTATAAACACACCTGGAATTCTTGTTTTTAAATTGTCATTTTCTACAATATTAATGGATTTTGGGGACTAGAAAAGTGTCTTCCGTGATAAAAAAATATCTGATTACAGTATTTCAAATTAAAGTAGGTAGTAAACAATTTCACGATTTTTCGCCACTAAATTCCACCGACAAGTACACTGCATAATTACCATTTTTTATTAATTAATAGATTACAAATTTATTTTAAATTAATGATTAAGGTCTATCTATTAAAATGTAATAAAGTAGTGAAATCAAAGTCTGTTGGCTTACGAATTACACAGGGTAGGTTATGCTTTGGTGAGGTTCTAAAATAATAAATAACCATTTGTAATGTACAGAATTGTTCATTTTAAAAATAAGACTATTAGTGAAAACCTTACTTTTGAAAGGAAAAAATATCATTTTAACAAGCTTTTGATTTTCACCATTAAAATAAAAAATCTAAACTACTAAATACACAAAAATAGTTCCATATTCACTTCTAAAGCGGATACTTTTATACCCACATAAAAAACCGGTACTTATGTATTAACGCCACCGTAGCAGAAGTTGCGCATATATATATATATATATATATATGCACCAATATTTGCTTACTTTGCGATATAATTATATATCATGACAGGTTTGGCCAGGTAGCTATATACATAAACACCTGGCCAAACCTTATATATAGCCTATATATATATGCGCAAATTCTGCTGCGGTGGCGTTAATACGTAAGTACCAAAAAACCTTATACTCACAATATTTATTTGTTGAAACGTATTTTTAATCTTGGAATTTTGACAAAAAAGTAATATTTTTAACATTAAATTGTGAAACTGTGTTAATAATAATAAACAAGATTTGGACTCCATTGTAATCAATGAGGTAAACATCTAATATAATTATCCCGGTATTATATTACTTATCCACGTTGACTGTCATATTTGTTGTATTAAATATGACATGTAATATTGTAAATACTGTAGTTGTAATCTGTTAATATAGTAGATGTTATGTTACCTAACTTCTCCTTGACGAAAAAAATAAGTTAGGTAAGGTAAATTATTTTATATTTCAAAGTCATATCGATAGTCTATAATAGTTAATACTCGCTTTATTATGCAATATCCGGAAGCTCATTTTGGTGATAGCAATTCTCTTTACTTTATATAACCTATTTGTTTGTATATTTGGTACTTTTCATTTTCAATTTTAATGGTGAGTGAAAAATTAAAAAGCATGTTAAAATACTATTTTTATTTTTCTAAATATGGTTTATACCAAGTGAATTATTAAGTTTGGTAATCTCTACTATTACTCTGATAATTAATTATAAATAATTTGATTTCATGGATATTGTTTTTTTTTTCAAAGGTAAAATGTAATACTGTAGCTGTAATATTAATAATAAGTCTATTTAACCCTTCAACGCGGTAAGCCGTTCCGAGCGCTAGACCCTCTGGTGCGGTAGTTAAAATCGTCGACTAACATTTCCTTCTCTTGTGGATTGTCTGGCGGGACATTATACGTATTTACATTTACTGTAACTTCCTCATTATCTAAGATTATTGCGGTATCATTAGCCACATTGCATATATTTACAACTTCATCACCACTATCATGATTACCTTCAATATTTGGATCACAATGGAACTCCATTTGAGCGTAATCCAAAAAAACTCACGAATATTATCACTTTGCGGTTCCCACATTATCACTAAAACACAATATACACTAGAACTAATCACACGATCTACTGTCAAACTGTTAAAAATATTACACTTATAAATAAATGAGGTTATAATAACCTATAACACACGAGAGCTCTCCACGAACCCGCTACAGCTGTTTGTATATAGCCACATGTTGTTTCCTTTTCTGAAGGTCACGGTGATCTAGAAATAAAAATCAATAACTCAACAGATGGCATTTCTCTTGGCAATGTTCTGGGTATACGCTCAGTTCATAAAAGTTCTTTATTTAGACGCTAGAATCCAGCACGTACCGCAGCGACATTTAGCGTCTTTAGACGGGCGGCCGCGCCAGAAGGTGAAAGTTTGGCCGCGTCTATAGACGGTTCACCGCGTTGAAGGGTTAATATTATTTAAATAGTGGTCTTATAACTAATTATTTTACAAATTAACCCATTCACGGAAAATTGCAGAGTTTATTATGACAAATCTAAGCTCACATTATAAATTATCATGTTTCTCTTTTCTGGTATCCTCAAATTAGTTTCTGCAAGAAAGTCCTTGTCTGTTAACGAACAGTTGAGTTATGATATTCTAAACAAACATTCAATTTGGTAATTAATATTGGTTAAAGAACAGTAATTGTGAAAAGCATAACCATGCTTCTTAATAATTTAACCTAGAAATGCAAAGCAAACAGCTACTAGGTTCTTGTTATTTTGTTTAAGTTTAATAAAAAAACAATTACAGGAATAACATAATAATATTAAAGATATAATTTAATAAATAATAATAATTAATTGTCAATTAAGTTTCATTTATATGAATGTCGTTTAAGCATCATTTACATAAGGATATTATTTTACTTATAGTTTTTTATAGGTTGGTGAGTTAAATTTTTTGTTTGATCAATTTACCATATTTTTGAAACAAACCTAAAATTTTGAGATAATTTAGTCCACAAATTTAAATAATGCTCGATAGATGGATTTTGTTCTATCATGATATACCAAATGTCCTAAAAGTCCCCCCCCCCCTATTATTTTTATTAATGGAAATAGACAGATTTGCTTTGGGGAAAGTTTAGATAACCAAAGGAGGAGTTTTTTGAAGTATCAACATTTTCAACCCTTACCCCAAAATGGGGTAGTTTGGGGGTAAGTCAAGAATTTTAAATAGCAACCCCTATTGAGTGATACCTCATTTTAAAGGCCTATTAAAAATAAGAATAATGGCACAAACTAAACGTTTCTAAGTACATCCTACCCAACATAGCGACCAATCGAATTGTGAATTTTACGTTAATAATTACACTGAAAATGTTACGAAACGTACAACATGCTTTTGAGTCCATAATCTATTTCTGCCAAGAAGGAAATAGTAGCCATTTCGAGAACTTAATCTGAGCTAAAAATACAAGGTCATTTTACCAACCTAGAGCAGTTTGTAATGTAATAAAAACAACCGGAGTTTGTTGGTTAACATTCACAATTCGATTGGTCGCTATGTTGGATAGAATGAACTTAGACACCTCTAGTTTACATCATTATTTTTATTTTTAAAGGACCTTTAAAATGAGGTATCACTCAATAGGGGTTGCTATTTAAAATTCTTGACTTACCCCCAAACTTCCCCATTTTAGGGGTAAGGGTTGAAAATGTTGATACTTCAAAAAACTTCTCCTTTGGTTATCTAAACTTTCCCCAAAGCAAATCTGTCTATTTCCATTAATAAAAAAATAATAAGGGGGGTGGGACTTTTAGGACACTTTGTGTTTGTGTGTGTGTGTGTGTGTGTGTGTGTGTTCAGGCTTTAAATATAAAAAAGGATTAGACTAATCAAAATATTTGCGTTTTCATAATACTTTCCTCATTTCATTTGGAATGTAAAATATTTTAAATATTATGACTTATCTTACATTATAATTTTATGTTCTGGTTTGAGACTGTTATGAACTTTTAACTTGGCTTTGAAAAAGAGATATGAAATTAAATTTGTATAATTTTTCTAACAAGAAAATATTTATTTTCATCTAGTCATTATTTGGTACCTTAGAAAATTATTAATGGAAACACAAATTTTTCAGTTTATGGCTTTTGATACAGGCAGCAGAATAAGAAATTTCAGTGATATTAAAACCTACAAATAGGATAAAAATAAATTGCTTCTGGAAATTGCAATGCCATAGGACATTTAGTTAATTATTAGATTTATTCAGTCAGCCGTTACTCTCCTTACAAATTTCTTGAATTGATTTTACTAATTTTGTTTCTTAGGTTAATAAAGAGTTGTCATAAGTTATTTTATGTTATTATGTATTAAAAATTGTTATAAATAAAATGATATATAGGACCGATTTATTTTTTTAACAAACAAAAATTACATATTGCAGTGTAAAATTTTAAACAGTGCAAAAACATTACACACATCTATTACCTAAACCAAAAAACAAAACCAACCGAATCAAAAATATTTATCATTAATAATTTTTGTTATATTTGTTAGTCAAAAAGTGAGAACTATCCATGGACACTGTGCAAGAGATATTTACATAGAGCCTAAAGTTGCTTCACTTGTACCATAAGTGGATCCTCAGCGTAAATCATCCTTTTGGTGGTCCGAGTTCATTTTTGTTTTTAGTTTATTATTCCTAGTATGTAATATTTTGTATTTGCAATTTTGCACACGGGTATAATTGATATTCACATTTCACTAAAATCGGCTTTACCAATAACCAATTTAACGGTGTACCAATTTACAGGAAAATATGTACACTTGAACAAAATCGTTAATAGTCAATTTTAAAAAGAAATCTCTACATCGATTTTTCGACCAATACTGTACTTATCTTTGTTTTTCAAAAGAATGTTGGCTGATATGCTGATTTGTTCACATGCCATATTTCTTTTAATCATCAGCATTAATAGCTACTGTAACTTTCAGTTTTTCTTTGTACCACAATGTTTTCTGCAGATGTTTTTTGTTTGCACAAAGTCTTATTCCATAAAGAAACAATAACTAAAACACACGAGAAACACTATTGACTGTTACTGAAAAGTTTAGTAAATACACTCACTTTTATACCTCTAAACTCGGACTGGATGACTGGACATGGTGGAATAGTGAGACACATGGTGTGGGTTACATGTTGTAACATGAACCATTTAAAATATCTGACCTGTCTGGTTTCCCATTCGATTTATCAACACAACTTCAATTTGCAAAGATTTTCAAGCTCAAAATTTAGATTTATAGAGATACATCCACATGTCCAGCAGACAGAATAAAATCGAATTATTGAAGTTTTTTTGTCAACCATTCAATTTATAGAGGTAAGTTAACATGGTAGAAGATAGGCAAGTTCAAGAGGCGTGGAAAAAATTTGATTCATGAAGAAATTCTACTTAATGAGGTTCAAATTAGTGAGATTTCACTGTATCAATATTTTTAGTGTTTTTTTGTTATTTATAATAATAAACATTTAATTTTATTTAATGATTTATTGTTTCTTAATTTTAGCCTACATGTTTAAAATGAGCAATATGGTTTAATGCTAGAAAATAATATAAATAATTTAATCACTTGAATTAGAAATACAATTTAAATAGAAGTAGGTTATTATAATAAGCTTGTAAAATTAATTTATATTATTATAAAAATGAATTTACTTCATATAAAATCAGGTACAGAAAGGGGAAAAAAAATATTGTAACTAATTTTTCTAATATTTGTAACCCTAAGGAGCTAATAAATTATATAATAATTTTGGAAATGGGATACTTTTACAAAATTTTCAGCGTATTAAAAAACAGCTTTAAAGATGAATCTGTACTTGTTTAAATCAAACATGGTTAAAAATTTTCTTATGACATAACATTGAACAATTAATACAAATTAATGATGAAAAGGCCTAACCAAGGGTGAAAACTTGATCATTTTCCTTGGCTTATTTTTCTTGTTTTAGTAAAATAATAAGAAACAGAACTGAATCCAACCTCAATAATCCAAACATTCATTGTAGGTTTTAAACTCAATAATTGCTTTTGGATTTGAGACTGCCAAGATCATCAGATTCATGGATATACAATTGTGTAGAGAAACTTATTCTTAAGATATATCTATATTTACTGTTATTTTGCAACCCAATTTAAGATATGTGGCAATAATTATAATTGATCGAATATTCATGACATATTTCAAAACACAATTAGCAAAATCACAGAGTGAGCGAAGAAAGTAATCACAACATATTCTATTCTTTGATTAATTACCACAAAACGAAATATTGGGTACTTTTTTAATGGTCACAACATTTTGTGAATAATTGAGAAAAATGCTATGATCTAAATTTCATATTGTAATGTTCTAAAATTCAGACTATATCAGTGGGGAGAAAAAAATTAACAATCCTTTTCTCATGCAATTATCACAATGTGAATGATCAAATTGTGATAGTTCTAGAACAGCCATAATTTTGTAATACGATCTAACATATTTGCTATAAACCTCCTGAGTAAAATGATAATTAAATTTAATTACAGTTGCAATAATACTATGAATAGGTTACATCTGTTTTTGTATTCCCTAAATTAACCTTTTTGTGGTATTGTTGCATTAAAAAATCTTACATAACCCTTGCTTAGGTCAAAGAGGTCCCAAAAATTTGCGTTGTATACATGTGTTTTCCTTTTGCTCAATGAACGTTTTATTGATTTAGTGTAACAAAAAAAAAGTGGTCATGGCAACTTATCCAAATTCTAAACCGGTTTTGTTGTTTTAAAACCACCACTACCCAATATTTCGATGTGTAATAATTGTGTAGAGAATTAAATCTACCATCAACTTTTTTATCTATCTTTTTAAATCTATCTTGTTATGCATTTTTTCTAATTGAGGCTAAAATATAAAATTACTCATTTCTTTGTTTTTCATCTTTAAAACACCATGGTTATGTTAACTGTTCTGTATAAATATTAATCCTTTTCATATGTACAAAAATGTAAAAAATATATATTTATATGTCTGTTGTTAGTTATTTTATGTGATTTTAATGTATTTTGAAATCTTGTGGTTTTATTGTCTCTAAAGACTATTCAAATTACAATCTCTTTTTATATTGTTTGTTTAGTTTTGAATTATTTGTAAATACATTTTTTGTACATTTTTTAAATTCAGATAATTTAAGTTATTTATGTGTTTTGTAGATTGAGATATATATATGTGTGTGTGGTTTGGTTAGATTATGTTTCATATGTAACTTGGATCTATGTGTAAGAGATTAATATTTTTAAAGAGACCTTAACTGTTCGCTTATAAAATCAAGTATTAATAAATTCATAGTAAGCTACACCATAAAAACAATCTATTTATTCAGCAGCGCTTCTTATGTTTGTTTTGTAATTTCTCTGATGAAGTATAAGAAATTTTAGAGAAGCTTAGTGTTTGTTTGATATGCATATTACTGACAGTTTTCAAATATAGCAGATTATTGATACCTGCTGTTTAATTTAAAAGTTGTATTTGTTATCAAATGTTTTTTTAGGCTATTAAGTTCTTAGATGGGGTTTTTAAATGTTGCTATCTAGACACAATGCTTACAGTGGCCTTCTTCTACATCCTCTGAATTTATGTTGTTGTCATATTTATGATTTTGGAACATTGTTGTAAAGTATACAAATAGAAACTCTTATTTGTATTACACATGAACACTTAAAAGCACAGGCAAAATTAGTCATGACTTTAATAGTAATGACAGTGGTATAAAAATAATTTTTATTTGTTATTGATTAGGCTGTGCGGAAATGCAAGGCATCATGCATTTGCCGTACCCTCATTTAGTTTATATCAGTGTGAATTAATCAATCAATATGAAACATTTTTAATATTATCAATACTGGGGTAATTTAATATTAAATAATGGTGTAGATTTCTATATTTTTGTTGTTTATTTTGATTATTTCAACTAATGTGAATTATTGTGATTATTACACAATAATTTCAGAAATAATAAATACATGTAAAATAACCATGGCATACATAAATGTGAAAAATAGGCCTAACCAATTCTTTTATTAGAATCTGTATTTGAATATCAAAATGCTATTATATTTCTGTATGATCCCGCTTTTCAAAATGTATAGACAATGTAGTAAAAGATGGAATATCTCAGCTATTTTGATGAAATGTGTTTATTTATGACACATTTCAGACATTTCATGTGTAGACAATAATAAAATGAATAATTTGAAAATACCAAAAATGAACTGGACATTAATTGGGACAAATATTTCTTTTGGTAAAAACTACATTACCCAAAATGTAATTCCAAAAGTGTAAACATCCTTTATGATAGTTTTAATGCAATTGTCTAATAAAATGAAATTTTGATTTTTACATCCTCACATAATATAATAAACAAAATTTGGATATTAAAAAAATTATAAATTGAAATGTGTTTCTAGTCCATTAAGGCTAAAATCTATTTAATTTCTTAAGTGTCCATTACTACGCTTCCTTTTTCTACTATGACTCGTTTCGGAGATTTACTCCATCATCAGAATCGTTATCACTCTTACGAGCTCGTCATTTAATAAAACACACAAACACTGAAAACATTAATTTTATAGCGTGGGAAGCATCCCGTACGTTGGACCAAGGATAACTTGATAACTAAGAATGATAACGATTCTGATGATGGAGTAAATCTCCGAAACGTGTCATAGTAGAAAAAGGAAGTCAAGTGACAGACACATAAGAAAGTAAGTAAACTTTTATTGTATTGTTGTCTATTCAAAATGAACTCTGTTTAAACAATTTTAGTATAATATATATATATTAGTTACCTTTTTTAGTAATCAGAGCAATTCTTATTTTGTTGTAGAAACACTACAGCGCTGTTTCGTCGTTCACAGCCGGCTTCGTCAGGTGTAGGCTTAACACTTAAATAAAATAAAATTAAGTGTTAAGCCTACACCTGACGAAGCCAGCTGTGAACGGCGAAACAGTGCTGTAGTGTTTCTACAACAAAATAAGAATTGATCTGACTACTAAAAAAGGTACTTATATATATATATATATACACACACCAGCAATTCGTAAAAAGCTAATAAAACTTTATAGTTTTACATAAGAATATAATATAATTTTAGTATAGTCAAGTTTTCACAATTAAAAGTGTGCATGTAAATAATTATAATTATTGTCCCATAAATAAAATGTCAAGGCAGTCATCATCTCTATTTTGAATCTTAATTAATCCTACAGTTTTATTTAGCTCAAACATAGTTCTAGGACCTTAAAAAAATGTAATAGAACTATTGAAAATTTTGAGCCTTGATATATCGAACAAATAGACAATGTATAGACTACCAGGATAATTAATTGTATATTTGTACTCCTATACATTTTTTAATTTTTAGGTAAACTCATATTTAATATATTATTATTTTTATAAAGGTCAATGAAATTTTAGCTCCATGACTGATGTAACTGTGTAATTATGAAACCCTTAATTTTGTTGTACTTCTTATATTTTCATTATGGTGTATAAAAAAAAAGATTTTTATTGCCTATCCTGGTATGTTCGGCTATGAGGAATACTGTATTGTGCTGTGTATATTAAAATTAAAACGCTCCTACTTTTGGAGTACAAGGATACTAGATCGTGGTTTATTTTTTGCCATTTAAAGGAGGGAAAAAAACCTTGTGGTCTTTCATCACTATTAAAAAGGAGAATAAAATAGCTCAGGATTTCTACACACCCTGCTGGCTCACTTATAAGTGAGCCCCTGAGGTTAGGTTGCCCTTGTATGTTGGTTTGAAGAACATACTTGTCTTTAAAAAAAATTGATAACACAATTAAAACTCAAATTTACCAAAGATGATCTTATTTCTTTGTTTCAATTTTTTATCTGATAAGTTTAAATCAATTTATATAATTTCTATTTTATGTAAAACTGTATTTTGTAGCTTTCTCAATTAAATTGAATATTGGAAACTTTTAGGAAAACCGATGAGAATTTAGTAGAGTAGCTACTGTATGAAGCTATATTTGGTGGGGAAGTTATTTACTATGGTTTTGGTAGATACATATTAAAAAATTGAATAAGTTACTATTTTCTTTATTGTATGTTTATAATTTGAAAGTAAATAATAATAAAATAATAGTTATATCCATTGTATTGGTAGTTGAATTTTCTGTTTATTAACTTTCAACTTTATAATCTATTAATACACTTGTTATCATAACAAAAATATTTTTGTTTCATTGTGATATGCATATAACTTGAATGGACGTTTGGTATTTCACCTCAATTACATAGAGTAACTTTTCTATCTGTTTAAATTTAACCATTTACAACCTCTAAAAATGTGCCCCATTTATTATTCTATTTGCAATGTCCTAATGTAATCTAACTATTACGGTATAGTAGTAAAGTTGAACAATTTTGTTAAAAACCTCAGTTTTATTAATAACTTAAAACATTAATATTAGTTTGTATTTCATTGTTCCTTGCTTATAAAATAGAATACAATTTTATTTTAATATATTAATATCACTGCCAATGCCTTTTTTTATCCTTTTGTTATATTAATTTTTTTTATGTAAATTTTGTACTGTATAATAAAATTTGTTGTTCACAACCAGTGATGTAAGAAAAGAAGGGGAAAAAAACAAAAAAAAACTGGTAGTTGTTCATAACTTGTAAATAAGAAATAAAAAGTGACTTTATTGTGTTGTATTTGTTTTATGATTATTATTCAAAGCTTCATATTAATTTTTAATATATTTTTGAATATATCAAAATAATATATGGTTCATAAAATTAACTATCTTATCTGCTCATAAATAAAATTAAAACCGAAGTAAGTAAAATCGTCTCCATCTCTTCAGAAATTTAACTTTAGCGGGGGATGTGTAAATGAAACTACTCAATGAATAGTTTTAGTTAGTAAATTATTTCAAAATAACCAAAGTGGAATCATCAACTTTTTGTAAAATATGAAGGTTTAAAATTTGAACTTTTTTCAAGAAGAAGATAAAAGAAAATATTCAATTTTTAGTATCTTCAACATTACTTAAATGAATTCTACAATTGCAAGAGAGTTTACTCATGAACTGTAATTTTGTGAACTGTATCTTTATCTATAATTGGGCTGTAAGAATATTATCAAAATCACTGATCCAGTTTTGAGATATTTGATTTGAAATTGTCTCAATTAGTTTCACTTTTGACTTTAGAAATGTGATTGCAACTATTGTGTTTTGTTTAGGTTGTTATATTTTAGCAAAGTTTAATTGCAACCATTAGTCTATTTTAAGAAATTAATATCTGTAATAAATTTTATTCTAAAGGTGTAAGTATCCTCTATTTAAATTTATAAGAAAAAGAAATTCCTACATATCAAATTTGATGAAAATGGGCCCATCCATTAGGGATGTAGGCTGGTACTCAATGGATGGTAATGGACATCATTGTAAAAGTCACTTGTACATCTTTTTCAAACCAGATGAGGGGTAAGGTCTATTTTGAATTTCATGGGATATATCAACTTTTTTTTTTAGTGTTGCTTACAGAAACGTCCATTATTACATCAGTATTGTTTTTTTTTTTTTTTTTTTTTTTTAACTATTCAACAGATTAGAATTAGTACTTGGCAAATAATTAACCTTTGTCTGCTGTTATTAATCCTAAAAAAACGCGAGTAATTTTCGGTAAATACCTGTACCAATCTATAGAGATATTTTCAACAAATAAATATACTTGTGTGTGGTAGAATAAACAATAGAAGTTTTTGATTCTGAATTGTAAATATCAAATAAAACTGCTGTACCTCAAAATTTGGATTACAAGATTTGTATTTTCTTAAAATCAGTTATCCTGTTTTGTTGAAATATATCACCAAAGGTTGACGTAAGCTTGAGCGTCAGGTTTGGGCAAGTCGAGGAAATAAAGAAAAACCTGGCTTAGGTCTGGTGCAGAGGATTTGCACTGCAGCGAATGGTGATTGTGTACTAGAATGAAGGTAATATGAAGCTCTATAGGGCAGATTCTGAATCGAATAGATGTAAGGTCAGGTGGGTATGTCCAAAAGCCAAGGAGAGGTTCAATCCACTACTGGAGAAGTCCTGGTTGGACGGCGAGGTGGTCCTTTGACTTAGTGTGAAGCAATTGGTTCTACCAATAACCTTCTTTGTGGCTTTCCTTGCAGGCAGAGTAATCTCGGCCTGTGGTTATATGGATAATTTGATAAGAGGAAGGTCAGTCGCCGAATGTAAACTGTAACTTCAATTTTCCTTATATGGTGGGAGACAACTTGCTGTGTAGGGAGACGGGTTTTACCCTAATTTGCTTTCCCTGCAAGGAGGTGGCTTACAGATTTGGTCCAATTATCCTTCCCTGTTGCAAGGTTACTTGATGTGGTGGAGGCTCTAAAGAAAGAAAACGGTCTTGTCTTACCTCAAATATTTCCGTCTTTCCCCAATACCAGCTCGGTGATGTGTAAGAGTGTTTGCTGGAAAAGACTGTGTCCAAAAGTAGACTTTGACAAAACAGTAGAGACCGAAGTGAACTGTGCTGGTCTGATAACTGAAGCGGAGCTGAGTCTGGAGTGAACTTGTGTTGAGAACCAGTGTGGGAAGTGAGTAGACATGTTTAGAAGGGATGTCTGTATTTATTCATTTTGACCTAAAGAAAGATGTGAAATCTCATTGTTATTAGTATTTGAAAAAAGAATTTTTTGCAACTAAACTGAAATTATTTTATTACAATTTTAATAAAAAAATAAAATCTTAAGTTTTGTAATAAAAGAACATCATTCAATAGATTTATTTACTTATTGCCAATCAATTACAAAATAGTAATTTTGTTAGAAAAGCGCCATTTTTGGTATATCTCTAGCACTTTCGTCTTTTGACCCTAAAAAGAATTTGTTCCAGCTAAACTTCACTTCATTACTCCAAACGTTATTCAAAATTATTTATAAATAAATACCGGTATTGTATTGTTAAAAAATTCTGTAGACCTTGGCTGGTGTCAGTGTTTTGTACTAGGCTGCATAAATTAATAGTTTCCTTGCAATAAAACAATAATTTTATAAAATAATAGGCCTATAAAACTGCTGTATTGATATTTGAAATTGAACACCCATTCCCTCCAAAATAAACTATAACAAGCCTGGAAATAAGCTCAGCTATAGGGACAATGTAGACAGCACACAACAGTATCATCAAAATATTGTAACTTTGTAAGACTTTATTATATAAAAAACGGAAATAACCAAAGAAATCTTTAATATTATTACAGCTCATATAATTACAAATCAGATTTTATAAATTTTATTGGAATATAATAGAAAATGATTACGTAAAGTGCTAAAATGTCTTTATATAGGCCCTTGGCTGTTTGTTATATAGTCCAGGTTTCTGTTGTTTATAGGTTATATTTCGTATACATTGATGCATAACAACATAATACTATTACTGTGATCATAATAATATTTTTATTAATTTTGTATTCTTTTAAGTGTGAAGTATTTTTGATATGGCTTATTTCTTGGTTTATGCTATGTATAGTTTGCGTCACACTATGTGGCCTGTATGCTATTAATTATTAAAACCTTCCAGTAGCGAGGTCATCTGTTCATAGAACCTTTTGTATTCTATACCCGAAATAGTTTTTAATAATAATTAATCTGGGAAACTACTCAAACGAATTTGAAACTTCTTTCGTAAGTTTTATATATTCCCAATGGCAATTTATTATAAAGATTTCTATAGTTTATAATATTATAAATCAAGTATTTAATATACAAATAATATGTTTCGAATTCTACACGACCAGAATCGTACAATATATATATATATATATATATATATATATATATATATATATATATATATATATAAATATATATATATATATATATATATATATATAAATATATATAGCGTGTGTGTTTATGTCATGTTAACATTGATAGATCTCCTAATTAATCTTAATTTTTTTTTTGTATGAAATAACTAAATGCTAGGCGTTTGATTTGTTTATAAACAACGAGCCATTAACATTTGAGCTAAAGTTATTATTTATTTTTAAAAAATAAATTTTTGTACCCGTTTTCCTTCAATTTTTTAAGGGATATATTTTTTTAATGCATATTACTGGTGTCTGGTGTCTTGACTGACATATATCAGTCGAAATTAATTAAGATACGTCGCTAATTAGGTTTATATTAATTTTTTATTTGCAAAATATTTGGTATTAGTTTTTAAAATAAAAAATCCAAATTTACTCTTCTATTTCAATTTCAATGTTGGAGAACCAATAAACCCATGAAAGAGCTAGGAATGCTAGGATAAAGTTGAAATACCAAAAGGAAAAAACCTACTTGGCTAAGGAAAGACGGATTGTCAGAAACAAAACATGCCAAGGAACACAGGATTAGGAACAGTCCTCTGAAATCAACTGGAAGGAATAGGGAAAATGGCTGATCCCTTAAGTTTGTTGCGTCAGTACAATGTTAATAAAAAGGAAATAATTGAACGCGATAGTCAGATAATTTTTGGTGAATTTTCGTGGCCTAAAAATGTGAAGACTAATTACTTAACTTGGGGGTAAGTAGTTTATAAATTAAGGATTATACTGCTTATGTGGCAGCTGGAGTCAAGTTAGTTTTAGCTTTAGGCTTACTTAGCACACCTAGCCTTGACGTTCATGAGGTAACGGTAATAATAGCTTTTCATGATACTTAACTGTCAACTAGTTAACGTTCACACATATGATTGTAATATTATCGCTAATCAAAACAAAAGAAAAAAAAACTTTTTCCCCAAGTTAAAGATTAAGGAAAATATTGTAAATAGTTTTTATTATAGGTATGTTATTGGGGTAAATGTTTACTTTAAGGTGACGCATTATTTTTTCGGATTTGTTTATTTTTTATCGTTTACTACATAGACTACCTTACTTTTTGGGAATAAATAATTCGTTCCTTGCGTAGATCACTATTTTTCACTGAAAAATCACAATCTAAAAACTACCATATCCGATGTATTTATAGGTTAAAATATAATGGCAATGTTAATAGCATATAGTTTGAGGCATGCACATTACACAATGGGACTATGCCAAATCGCTATTTCATATCAACAGGTTTGTCCAGGTTGCCTTTCCTATGTTTATTGAAGTTAATATAATAATTTGCTTACTTTGTGATATAAATTATGTATCAAGACAGGTTTGGCTAGGTGTTTATATATATATATAAATCACCTGGTGAAAAACCTTATAAATTTATATATAACCACCTGGCCAAACTTTTCGTAAGTTTATTGAAGTTAATAATTTGAAATTAGATTATTAATATGGAGGATTCACAGCATATCACGTAATCTGTGATCACGGATATTATAGATTGAAATATCTTTGGTAACATATGAGATGTAGGCCTATATGTGAACATCTGTCATTATATCTAACCTATAAATATGTCATATGATAGTTTTTAGATTGTGATTTTTCAGTGAAAAATAGTGATTTGTGCAAATAAATTTATTCTTAAGAAATAAGGTATGTAGTAGACGACAAAAAAAAAAAAAAAATCCAGAAAATAAAGCGCCACCTTAAAGTAACCATTTACTGTTATTGGTAAATATCGGTTCTAAATCGTCCTTCGATTTTTCTATAAAAAATCATGAAAACAAAGTATTTACCTTCTAATGAAATGATCAGATCATATTATGTGGCGCAAAAATATTTTAAGTCCTAAAATGCATTTCTTCACTGTTAAATAACACATAGCAAACAAGAGAATATAGCTGTTAGATTAAAGTCTAATTAAGGAAAGCGAATCTTAATATGTATGACTACATTAGTGTATTTGTTATGACTACTTTATTTTAAAACAATTAGATCGTTTTTAATTTCGTAAGACACTTTTAAAGTCAGAAATGTATTAGTTTATTAGAAAATAGGAATATTAAAGTATTGAAATCGACTTCACAATTGCTAGCATCTAAGTTGCATATTTTACAAAATGGGATGTAGATTACATCGGTGAGGTCAAGTCAGGTGGCTATATATATATATATATATATATATATATATATATATATACACAAGGGCGTACCCAGGATCAAAACTAGGGGGGGGGAAGCCATGGTCATTCAATATACAATTGATTATTAAAATAGTTATTTCAAGAATTGTATTAAATTCCAGCAACAAAATGTATAATAAAGATTAATTTTTTTGCTTCCTGCCCCTCGCTGGGTACGCCCATGTATATATTTATGTGGCTACCTGATGACCTAATAAAGACGTAAATTACATAACGCAAGGTCAAATCAGATGGCTATATATATATATATATATATATATATATATATATATATATATATATATATATATGATAATAGACATGATTCTTCAATCATACAATATAATTATAACGTATAATACTTATGCATAATAAATATATAGTCACCTAGCAGAGGTAATAGAACAAACGATCATAGATGTAGTGACTTGATGAACGTAGTCTTTAGTATTAACGTTGGTATTCATAACTTACGAAACTGGAATTCGTACTTTTGTAGATACAATTTTCCATTAAAGTAATGCATTTTGGGTCGTGAAATGTTTATTGCGCCACATAATATGATCTGATTAACTTATTTCATTACAAGGTAAATACTTTGTTTTCATGATATTTTATAGATTAATTGAAAGCCGATCTAGAACTGATATTTAGCATGTTATTTTGTTAAATATGTATTGATGTTGTTCAAGCGATTTTAGTGTGAAAGCTCGGCAATTCGTCATTGAAATAACGGTTTTTCCATCAATTCAATACTCTAATGCAAGTGGCTTTTTATCATTCACTATTCATTATTCACCCTACTTAGCCATCATCGAAATTGAGCAATTTTTAACATTTTCAATCGGTAATTGATTACTGTAACTGCAACCTGTCTTTTTGGCGATTTAAAAAAAAATCATGTTCTACATACCTTATTTGGTTAATATGGAGAGAAGTTGTCATAATGAATTGTGAGAGATAAAAAACCACCTGTGTTGTAAATGAGTATCTACTTGATGGAAAAAAAAATGCTATATTGAAGCAGGATTACCGAAATTTCACACTTTAATCGATCGAACAACTTCTCTCCATAGTTACTCTTTATTTATTAATAATGAAATAAGTTTTCAACGCTGAAGTTACTTTTTCACTGAGAAATCACGATTTAAAATTCAAAGATCACTAAAGTTAAGCAACTTTGAGCGCTGTTAGTACGTGGATGGGTGACCGCTTGGGAACGTATGCAAAATTTCTTCTTTTTTAAAAAAATTATGCGTAGGTCAAGATAGGTGGCTATATATGATTTACCTTGTAAGGTAAAAAATCGTGTACAAACCTATTTTAATGTTTAAACCTAAAAGTGTCATTTTCTTCAATATTAATGGATTTTGAGACTTGAAAATTGTGTAATGTTGTCAAAAAATATCTGATTAATGACAAACAAGGTAAATGGTATAAGTTTGCATGATTTTTAGCGACTAAAATGCGGGGGAATGTACAATACATATTTACCATATTACCACTGTAAACTACAATTTCTGTTTAATAGTTTCATGTGTTTTGAAGGAGATTAGCTGTTTTGATGTCTGAGTAGACATTGTTCAAAAAACATTTTATGTAGTATTTATACTAGTAGAAGTTGTGAGATTATTTTTAGTAGGCTAAATAATTCTGTAAAATAAATTTTCTATTGTGAATTATTTTTAAAGATCTACCAGATTAAAGGAAAGTTCTAAAAATTCTGTAAGTGTAAAACAGTTGTGTGTAATTGATACTTCATTCTCAATTGTTAGTGAAAACCGACAGCACTTTACATTTCTGAAATTTAAATAAATATCCTCCATGTTTTAGAGCATACCACAATCACTAATTTCTAGCATTATGTCACTTCCATGTTTTTTTTCTTTATCACCATTTCTATTACAATGTATATTTACGCATACTACATTTATTGTTGTACCTGTTTGTTAGATCACTATTATCAAATTTGTAGGTCAGCCTAAATAATGTTTTTTATATGGTAGAAAATTAATAACTATGTAAAAAGAATATTACCATTATTTGTTTTCTTTGATATGTATGTAGTCTGACTGTAAATATATTTATCTATAAAACCATATTAGGTTTGTCCAAAAGTATTTAATGAGAATTTTCCTATGGAAATAAATGAAGCTTGTGGGGCAAACCTACATATATTATCTTCATGCACGTGTGCATTTTTTCCGGTCTGCAGAGATGATTTCATTGGTGGTCAGCTTGTGAGTAATGGAATGACAATAATCACAAGAAATCATCTCAGAAAAATAGGGAGCCTGGCGTATCACAAGAGTTCTTTGTTTAATAAAAAATTCTTAAGTCAGATGCAAGGAATGCATAGTGCATTGTCATGATGTAATCATGCAAAGTTCTTGCTGTCCAAAATTCTCGACTAATAGGCCTACTCCATCACAAATGCAACAGAAGATCTCGTAATAATCTTAGGTAATATTTAGGCTTTGTGATTGCATCACTCCAAGAGAGCAAACAAAACAGTCAATATCACTTAGATATTGCTGCACACTTGGTGTGATTTTACTTGGCCTTAGGAATGTTGAATGATTCTACTGTGATGACAGCACTTTGGGTTCTTGGTCATATCTGTAAATCCACAAGTCATCATATCTATAACCCACGATTCATCATAGGTGTTTTCAGAATGTCGTCACAAATTTCCTGATGAAGTTACTTCTGGTCCATTGTTAATGGTTTTGGAAAGAATTTTGCGGAGTTCTCCACAAGGGCAAATCATCTCTCAAAATGGATTATACTGAACATGTGCTTATTTCCACCTTAATGTCTTAATTCTTTGATGGTGACATTGAAATTCTGCATGACTAAATTGGTCAATGAATTCATAATTTTGTGACATAGACTTTGCCTTGTTGAAGGCCTACCAAACATGAGTTGCTCTTCACTGACATGCAGGCATCTTTTATATGTTATAGGTCTACACTTCTTAATTTTTATGATGGCTATGGCATCTTTGCTGAAAGCCTGTTGAATCTTCCGAATAGTTTGCCAAAACTTATTAGTATATTAATACAATACTGGTGTTTAAATAGTTTCATCATTTTGTAGAAATTAAAGTCTGATAGACGCTGAGTAGCCTATACTTCCAAGTAAACTGCCAGTGACTAATGTCCTCTCTGGGTGGAAAAAAAATCCCTTCCTTTTTAGCGTTTTGCAGTTAACATTTAGGTTGGATACTTTTTAAAAAACCCTGTTCTTTTATGTAAATTTATATATTTTTTAAATGAATATTTATCCCAGTTCATTACTTTCTTTTCCTTCACAACTAATTGTAATACTTTTGTAACTTTAGATTTTTCAAAAAAATTGTTATTTTTAAGATATACATAGATGTTTTGTGTATTAAAAAAAAAAAGTTATGACATACATATCATATTTTGTATTTCAAGTTATATAATAACTCAAAAATATATTTTTATAATTATTTCTCATTTCACAGGTGAGTTCTACAGGGTACATTTTCCTCACATAAATGATACAATACAAGTTAATTTTTGATAAAATACTTATTTTGTGTCTGCTTTTTAAAAAGAAGCTACAAATTTGTTTGAACGTTGAGCATAAAATTAACCCTGTAGGTAATTTAGGGGCCATTCTAGGGTTAACAAAATCTGAGGTACTAATGTCTTTGCTTAGAATTACTCTTGAGAAATCAGTATAAAGCGTAGAAACTATAATAATAGTCATCTCCTAATAAGAAAACTTGGGTTGGTTCTAAATAATGATTAAATGGACATGAGAGAGTTCAAGATACTATTTATTTTTGTAGTGGCTTTAGTTCTTTATTGTAGTATAAACCTAAACTATATTTTACCTAATCCATTATTTGTTTAGATAAATGTGATCTTACTAGTACTAGATAATAACAAGAAAAGTCTTGTACAAATAAGTTCCCACTCTTATTATAGATCAAAAAATTAACACAAAATAAATAGAGTAGCTTCAGAACTTACTTGATTTTGGAATTGTGAGACTGATTATATTTAGATTTAACAGAACAGTACCTTAGATTTTATCGTGACTTTACAATTTGATGAGGATACTAGTTATTTGAGTCCTGTTTTGTCATGTCTCCATTTTATATGATAAAGCTCGTCAGTTAAATTTAAACAAAAAAATAAATACCACTTTCATTTTTAAATCCACCAAGTATTTTTCTCATCTGTAAATTGAATATCTACTTTGAATTACATTTTCATAAAATTAAATAATTGTAAGTGAATGTTTTTTTTATACTGATTTGAGACATGAGCCATTATATTTTATTGTCACATTATTTATTGATTATTTTCTATTGTTTTAGCTCTGGAAAGGATGGTGCCCCAAAAGAGTACTATACGTTGGAGTGTTTATTGTTCCTACTAAAAAATGTTACACTCTCCCATCCTGTGTATGTGCGGCAAGCTGCGGTAAGTGAATATATTTTTAATCATTATTGGCTTTTTTATAGCCATAAAATTAGAAATTAGGTGCTATATTGAAATAAAAGCATGCAGAAACCTCATTAAAACAAAGGGAACTCATATTTAAATAAAAATTCTTTATGGTTTACAAGAGAATTTTATTTTTTATAATAATTCCGTTTTATTTTATTTTTGTTATTGCAACTACCTATTTTTAAAATTCTTTTTTCCTGTTTTAATTTAAAGTTTTATTTATGTTTTACCTTTTACAGGCTGAAAATATTCCCGGTGTAAGGCGGCCGGATCGTAAGGATTTGTTGGCCTATCTCAATGGCGAAACAGCAGCTTCGTCAAATATTGATAAAAGTGCTCCATTAGAGATACCGACACAGGTGAAGCGAGCTCCTGATGAATCTATAGAAAGCATTGCCAAAAAGCCTAGGTTAGAAGATACACATGTACAGAGAGTCAAACAACAGTTGGCCGCTAGATTGGATGCTCCTAAAGAAGCTTCAGTCACAGTTGATAATATTAAGTGAGTCAAGATTTTTAAAGTTATTAATACAACTTGTAGACTATAAGTGATATAATACACTTAAAAAAAGGTAATAGCTACCAAAAAATGTTTTGTTTACGATTTTTGTTTCAATCTTTATCATTGTAAGATACATTTATACTCACTCCGTCTAGTTTGACTTATTTGTAGCGTTGTGTTATTTATGGTCCCATCTTCAGAATTTTGCTCGTAAGAAGTCATCACAACATTAAGAATACATTTAAATAATCCCAAACACTTAACACATGCGACACTGTGACTTTCGAGAAACGAGTGAGATATTACTGGTAATTTTGGGATGTTATCTACTACAGTTATTATCTTGTATCTTCATTGTAATGTCGTTCAGCAAATTGTGTTGAAGTTAAATTTATCGTTTAACAAATAATTTTTTTAAAAGCCCTGTATATTTTAAATTCAGTGGGTTCCTTATAACTGCCTATGTGTAGAGGTTTAAAGTTGGTACTAAAATTGGTACTTTACGTATTAACGCCACCGCAGCAGAAGTTGCTAATGTGCATGCGCCAATATTTGCTTACTTTGCGATATAATTATATATCACGACAGGTTTGGCCAGGTAGCTATATATGTATATAAACACCTGGCCAAACCTTATATAGGCCTATATATATAAAATGAAAGTATATGAATCTCAAAGCTGAAAATATGGAATTCTGCTTCCCTTAAACCAGTTTGCTCTTTATTGGCGCATGCACATTAGCGCAACTTCTGCTGCGGTGGTGTTAATACGTAAGTACCCTAAAATCTGTATGTTAGTGGTTAGTTTCATTAAATGGCATGCATAATTAGATTTTGTAGTGGTAATATTATTTACGAGTAGATGCTTTTAAAATTATTTTTTAAACTGTCTGCCGGTTTGGCCTATATAAAAACTGTTACAATCTCAACAAGTTATTTTATATACTCCTAAGTTAGTTTCTATGGGTCTTATGTTATTGGGACGTAGTATACCATTTATATTGGTATTTGTTTGGTAAGCCATTGTTATATTAATTTTGTTGAAAGTGTTGATGAGGATTTTCGGGAGAACATTACGATAGAAGAAGGAATTAGAATAAGAAAGTCATAGGCTCTAGCATGATACAAAATATCCTTAGTTTGGTTACTGGACAACAGAAAGTGCTAGTAGCATCGGAACAAAAAGACTTGGCTACTGTATCACAAGACCAGTTACGCTACTAGCGCTTTTTGTTGTCCAGTAAAACCAAACTAAGGATATTTAGTATCACGCTGTTTAACTTGGGCTGTAAATTTCTTATTCTAATTCCTTCTTCTATGACATTACTCAAATTGTAAAAGTAAATACACATGAGCTAGGCTTAAAGGTCTATGATATAGGATTTTATCATCGATGATTGAATGTAAAACAGTATTTAGGTTATGCTGGAAATTAAAAACAAATACATTTTAATTATGAAAAATTGAGAAGTGTTAGAGTTCAGATGAAATGTCTGTAGATAAGGCCGATGCACCATTTGTTAGGGATTGGATTCTCTCTAGTACCGAATTTTGGATTCAAACGAAATATCTCTAGATAAGGCCAATGCACTATTTGTTATAAATGAATATAACATATATATATATATATATATATATATATATATATATATATATACAGGCATCTCAAATATTTCATTCAATCAGAAATTGACCGCTACAGACTCTAGTGGTTAAAATTCCAAACATATGATTTATCTAACTAATTGCCTAAGTTTAAATTATTCCAGGCTTTCGATCAGAAAAGCATCAAATTAAAATATTTCCTGATATTATATCATATGAAGACTCACATAAAAATTAATCTAAACTATTTCATCTATCTAGGAAAATGATTCAAAATTCATGAAAAAGAATATGCAAGACAGAGTTTATAAGTGAAGATCAGTATAATCGGACATTCACGCCTTCTGAATCACTGTTGCTGTTGATATGTGCCCGTTTAAAGGATAATGAACAGATTTAATTCTTTCTAAATTTGCTTTGATGGTATGAATTTTGAAAACATATTACTTTAATTAAATAAACGATATTATATTAACATACAAAATAACTTCTCTTTTACCATTACATGCTCAAATAATTAATTTGAATAAAATTAGAATACAATATACATCAAAAATACATTACAACTTCCTTAACTATAACGACCAATCAGTGATCGAGTTAGTAGTTTGGGAGGCGGATCCGTTGTAGCTAGCGGATATCTCAAGAATTGTTCATTTCAAAAATTAAAAGAGCGTTATATTTTGTCTTCTAGCAAATTATTGGTACTAGATTGGGCATTTTTTCATCAGGGATTTATTATGCATCAGATTATGCTTGATACGATAGTGTTATTAGGTGTTATTAGTTTTCTCTATCGACTTTGTTGTCCTTTCACAATCTTTAACACGTTCACTGCTAGAAAAAAGTGTAGGTCTATGGTGTATGCTGAAATTTTTTTCTTCTTTTTTTGATTAAATAAGTATTTTTTATATTTGTTGAATGTATATTTAATCATTTAAAAGTGAATTTGCAGTGAATATAATTAAAAAAATGATAAACGCCAAATGGCGTTTATAGCACATGACGTAGTTTTTCACAAAACATGCGGGAAACGCCAAATGGCGTTATATAGTATATTATCCACGTTTAATGATAAAACACTTTTTTATCAGGAAAATAAAGAAAAATATCTATTTTAGGTTTGCTTACCTATTATTCAACAGTAAAACCATTAGAAAAATATATATACAATGACTACTGTACAAGAGTTCAAAAAAAAGTTTATTTGTGATATTTTGAAACAATAAAATTAAAAACGAGGAGCATTAGTAGACAGCTTAACCTATAAACAACAACCGTACACACGCATTGATTCCCTCTGACTGACTGGCATTGACGTGCGGGACTACGAAATGGCGGGTGTACTAAAAGAGCGCGAACGCGAAATGGCGTTTGTAGCAGATGACGTAGCACTCTTGAACGCCGATTGGCGTTTGCCGCAGTGAACGTGTTAAGAGAAGGTTCCAGGCACATCTAATTTCTGATGTTAGGCCGATCTATACCCTTGGTCAATTCACGAGCAGGACCTCTGGCTAACACTGTTCAATGATGACTGACCCATACCCTTGGTCTGGTGGGTTTTTATGCCTTGCTAGGTTAACAAATTGAGAATTTTGTCTAGAGTCAGCTATTGCAATACTTTCTGATATATTTCACAATAATAGGCTGCCTTCTATGTATTGTCTTGAGACTTAGAATTAAAATTATATTTGATAGTTTTTACAATTATTCCTGACAACTATTCCTAACAGATTATTTAATGTTTAGTGCTAATCAAAATACTAGTATATTATTTATTAAAAATAATAGCCCTACTCTAAAGGCGCTAAAAATTATTTTAAAACTTTTTTTTTTTTATAGTCACTTTAGAAGTAAACTACATTTACAGTAACGATAATATAAGTACACACATATTTATTTCTCTATGGTATAAGTCATGAAAATAGTGCAATATGCGAGTGTTGTGAGTGAAGCACAGTTTGGTGTCAGATACAGGTAAGTTCACAGGTAGGACAGTCCTGACAATCATTATGTTAATACATCGTTTAAGCTATGTAGATTTTGTGAAATGCACCTGTGAAAGCTGGTGACAGACCATGTACTCCATTACATGTTTACTCTTTTCCCCATTGGTCAGAATCTACGGGCTGGTAAAGTGTAGGGGGAACTTCACTCGCAACAATGGACTTAGGCCTACTACACATCAGTCATAACTTTTTATTCTATATATCGTAACCTATTAAGTGAGTTTATGTTATAACTACACAAATTGTATTTTAATAAAAATAAAATAATTTACCATTTCTAACTATAAATTGAAAACAAAATATCCACTGTACTGATGTTTATTCATTTAACATCTTGGATTTACATTGCCAGTAAAGAGAAATTATTGGGAAGCCTAAATAATAAATATTGATAGTCATAAAAATAACATTATTATTATAGTACCATACATATTAAGATTCAGTTTGTTATATGTGTTATTATATTTTATTATTATTTAGTTAATGTCATAGTTAGCCTAATTATTGACATTTAATTTTCTTTATGAACAAGCCAAATTTCTGTTTTGAAAATTTTGAGATAAGGTAAATTGTTTACAAGTAGTGTTTATTAAGAAATTATCTGAACACACAGTGGAAGGAGAAGTAATAACAGACAATGCTAAAAGTGAAAGTGTATTGCTTCCAAAAAATTATTTAACACCTGATGACCCAAACATGCCTTTCACAATAAGAAGACAATTGTCCAGAGGTAGCTTTTGTATAAACCACCAACAATAGTGTGGGATAAACCCTAGACTGTGTTGAGATTTACCTTCCAAACTCTGTGTCATCCCATGGGCAGCTCTATGTCACTTTTTCAAGAATTAAGTCAATACAAAATGTTAAGTTAAAGGTTGTTGAAGGAAAACATCAAGGTGTTCATGACTCCCACACGTGTATGAAGAATTTTGTATACAATGAAATTGTGTAATAATTTTGTGAAAATTTGGAATCAATGATTGTTATTGTATAAAGAATTTCCTTCTTTTTTTTTACTACTTTTTTGGATCAAATAGTTATAAATAAATTATTGTTTTCTTTTTTTTTTATTGGGTAACTATACTTTGAACACAAATAAAAGTTAAAGCTAATGATTTAAAATTTAATATAGCCTATGTATTTATTTTTATTTTAGCACCGAATGCACTAACGGTTTTACTAGTGTATATGATTAACTTTTATATTATCAATAAAGTTTACATGTCAATGCACTTGTAAAATCAATACTCACAATTTGTATTTTCTCAATAATCGTAACGATATGATAAAATTAATTCTTAAAATGTATAGTTTGGCTCTTAAAATTTCACTGTTGTTAATTTTCCAGATCGTTATCAGAGGCTATGTCAGTTGAAAAAATTGCTGCCATTAAAGCAAAGCGTTTGGCAAAGAAAAGGACTACAATCAAAGGTCATGATGATATAGGCATTGGTTCAGATTTACAAGTGATGTTAGACTACGATGTAGATGTAACAAAAGATATTATATCTAGGGAAAGGCAATGGAGGACACGAACAACAATTTTGCAAAGTGCTGGAAAAGTGAGTATAACTCACTAACTCACTCTTTGTATAGAGTACTGGTAAAGAGGTTTAAAAATTATGGTATGTCTAACTAAAGAAGGTAAAAAAAAGTCCATAAAATTTATAATAAATATATTTAGTAGGTTTAATTTAATGATATAAACTTTTCATGTTAATTAAATTAATTTAGCTCATGATTCGTGTTGATGGTTTATTTGATTCTTAAAAGTTAATGTGTAGACTCACTCATCTCCCCCTCCTTTCATTCAAAATATATATAAATATTGGAAGTTTCTAGTAGCTCGAAGGTAAATGGGAAATTTACAGACTTACTTTACATCTACGGTGCTAGGACGTTGACCTCCATCACCATGATGTTAACTTTCTCTTCTGTTTTCACCAGTCTTCTATACCTCCACACTTCCAATTTCCTTAGGTCATCTTCTAAAGCTGTTACTCTATTTCAGACTTCCTCTTATTCTGTTCCTCCTTCTCAGTGCTTTTCTTAGCCCTCTTCATTCTTGCATTTACTGTACAAGTTTAGCTCATCTCATTTTTATTCCTGCTTCTAAAAATCCGGCTCTTTACAAAAACTTAATGACTTAATTATTTATCTGTGACCTCAATATAGCTCCTTTTTCCCCAGGACCAAATATTTTTCTCGCCTGTTCTCAATCTTTACTCATTTTTCTTAGTTAAGATTAGATTCATGTTTTCACTACCATACATCACCACTAGTCTTAAAATAGTCTTTTAAATTGTTCACAATGGTCTATGTATCCATCATTTTAAAAATAACTTGTCCTATATGAATCGCCATGAACTTAGTCTGGTCACTTTTTCTATTTATTTATTTTCAAACTCATTTTTTTAGTTTTTAATTTTCTAAATTTATGGCTCAATTGTAAAAGAATGCCCCAAAATTACTAAACTTTCTGTTTGTGTAATATGAAACATTTTTAAACTTAACATAATTTTGTTCTAGTATTAAATATTAATTCGATTTATATTAATATTAGGTTTATTATCATTTTAAAGATTTTTCTGATGGTAAAGGCCTTTGTTTGCTAAAATATTACTGTTAGTATAATGACATTAAAAAATATTATACAATGTTGTAGTACAAGTAGTGTAGTAAAAATATTTGTCTGAAATTACCTAGAGTCCAATAAAAGTTTTTCCACATGTCGTTTTTTGTCTGTATGTAAGGAAAATAAATACCACAAAACTGAAATAGAGATTGCAATATGAAGGACTGTGACCCAAATGAAAACTTATTAAAATTCATAAAAAAGAAAGAAAAATTTAATATGTTGCTCATTTTAACAGGTTTTTGTCCATATATTTTGAGAAATCTAATTTAACATCACCCTAAATTAAGTCAAAGTATGGAAAAATAATAATAATAAAATAAATAAATAAATAAATTGTGGCATACAATGATATCAACTAAACTATTCTATGATGAAAAATAACATAGTTATTGTCAAAATTGTAATTATGAGTTCTAACTTCCTAAAAACATTTTATATTCACAAAGTAACGAGGCTTACTAGGGCCAAGTCAAATATATGCACTCATATGCTGTCTATTAGGTCTGAGTGACTTTTCAAAAAGTAGTGATTAAGGCAATCTATGTAAAAAGTGTTTTGAGAAAAACAGAGTGATTATTTCATTACAAGTATAAATTATACTTGTATTTTAAAGTAATATGCAAAGGAGTTGAGTATCAAAATGTACTTAGTTGAGAAGTAGTATTTTAATATAAAAAAACACAAGAACAATTTTATAAAATAAATCATAAAAAATATGCAGGTGGTTAGAGCCCCTTTTATGTATAACTCGTTTTGGTAGAAACATAGAATAAAATGACTAACATATTGAATTCAAAACCTTTTCTTTAAATAGTAAAAAATGCACAACTAAACATGATTGTTGAATTAACATGTCATTTTATATGAAATCAATGTCCTTCAGATAAGAAACTTTTCCATAAACAGTCTTTTTTTGATTTATTTGAGGATGAGAAGATTTAACTGCAACAATATTTCATGTTTTCATATGCTGAAGAGTTCATAGTTTTCTGTATCATGTAATACCATCATTGTTAAGGTATTTAATTATTACATATCACATTATTTTAAAAGGGAGATTATTCTTTTTGATACATTTATGAAATGTCAAATATCGATCAGTAATATTTCGATTTTCTTCACAATCTTTATATCATTGGAAAGAAGACTTTCAGATATGTTAAATGTTTTATTCCATTCTCCTGTTCTACTAATATTTGAACTGGACTGTACAAGGACAGGCGTCATAAACAAACCGGTCTGGTGACATCATTCTGTCAGTTACGTTGCTAAAAACCAATGTTGTGCCTATCGGTTCTAGTATAGTTTAGTGCGTTGTTGGATTTTACATTAAATAAATATTTTTGGTGAATTTTTTAAAATATGTATTTTTTGTACATATAAATTGTACTTTATTCATAAAAATTTAATTTTTTAATGAAAGTTTTTAAATTGTGTAACGTTCACAATTCTGAGATCCTTATATCAAGATATATTTGTTTGGGGGAAATGGAATAGTTACAAGTAACTTGATTAATCAATAAGCAATGAAATTGTAAAAGATTTTATTCCATGGATTATTTGCGTTCAAAGACAAAAAACTATAATTCATGAGTTGAATGTACACAGATAGCCGAGATTTTAGAGTTGTTCAGCTTACTGGACTATGTGTCTAATGTGTGTATGTGTGTGATTTAGAAACAATACCAAACTTATAAGAGATGTTAGTTTAAGATTTCATAATTGTAATAATTTTAATAAAATTAAGTAATTTGGTATGTCTAATGAAATTAAAGAAAAATTATATTTTGTAAAAGATTAGAAATAGTTTTGTCAGAAATCAGAGTGTGCAGTATTAACCAATAAGAAAACTGATAGAAGGAAAGTGTGTAGTGGGGGCATGCATAATCCTAGATATAAAAAAATATGGACTACTAGCGAATGGGTCTCCGAGAAGAGTAGTTCTAGATTAAGAATGCTCTAACTCCATCGTAAGCTGATCGCTTGATCTTCCAGAACGATGATCAATGCCCATTGTGTAATTCAGTACTGAAAAAATATTTTTTTAACATTAAACTTTAGAGTAAAATCAGTGAAAATTACACCTTGTATTAGCGTGAAATTCAGTTTTATAGTTTTAACATAAACAATTAAGATAATTGAACTTTTTACTTTAAGAAGCTGAGACTAATAAAAGGTCTTTTGTAAAGAAAACAGTCATAATAAACTAAATATGAAAACTATTATTCCAAAGAGTTTGAGTAAAAATGGAATTTCAGATGGAACGTCATAAGTAGTGCAAGACATGTAACACACATTGTCAACTTAATTTATGTAACTCTTGGACAGACTTGACTAAACAACTGTTCGTGCGTCATTTTGTAACACAACTCCTTATTTATTTCGTCTAATATTTATTAAAAAGCAAGGTTCTGACTCTAATCTGTACTTACCAAGCCGGCTATCTGTGAAACGTAAATAGAAGGATGTACTCTAATAAATGTTTAATTACACATTCTGTTTGTTAAAGTATAAATTTTTATTTAAAATACAAATCATTGTTATTTAACTTTAAATCTAATATAAATCTTAATTCTAATATTTGTTCAAAGCTTTTCAAAAAAAAATCTTTTATTTGTTCATAGTAATTATTAAAAAAAAAGTTTGATTATATAGTCATTACGTGATACTTTAGTTCTTGTTACTCTGAAGTTTTCATACTTTTTTCTCCACTAAAAATTCCGAACCAAGTCTCTTCGAACACCACGACTCAATTTCAGTCCTTGTCTTCTGATAAAAACAGTCTAAACTTGGAACTAACACGTATTGAGCAGGATTTAAGTTCTAACGGATATCCTCTATCTATTATTTCCAAATGTAAAAGAGCGAAAAATAATTAAAATAATGAGTCTAAAGATGAAAATAAATCACTAGCGTACATGACAATCCCTTATGTGCCAGGATTATCGGAAAAAGTTAGCCAGAAAATATAAAGTTTGTACCGCTTTTAAAACACTAAACACCATTAGGCAACATCTCGTCCAAACTAAACCTAAAAATGGCACGCAGGATACTAAAAAACTGTATTTAGAGTATCAAATGTGAGTGTGATAGACAATATATCATTGGCGAGACAAAAAGACCATTAAACATTAGAATAAAAGAACATAAAAACAATATGCGGTTAGGCCTAGTCGATAAATCGAAAACTGCAGAACATATATGGTCCGAAAGTCACAAATTTAATTGGGAAGAGGCAAAAATCATAC
The DNA here is from genome assembly GCA_963513935.1 of Aphrophora alni. Classification (NCBI taxonomy): domain Eukaryota; kingdom Metazoa; phylum Arthropoda; class Insecta; order Hemiptera; family Aphrophoridae; genus Aphrophora; species Aphrophora alni. The sequence continues at coordinate 37,409,029 of OY740769.1, forward strand.
ACCGGGAAAGTAACCTATACAAACGTAAAATAATTGAAGCCTAGTATATAAAACTAACGGACAATCCTATTAGCCAATCAAGTATAGAAGTAAGACCATTATAGCTCCCATTATTAAAAAAAGAACTAAAATTTGATTATAATATCCCTATAACTAATAAACAAGCTGAAACTTTACCTGTTAAATCGCCACAAGAGGTTGTAACCCGTTCTCGTGCTAGGAAGCTTAATACAACTAACAAAAGGCCACTCCCCTAATAGTTTGTCACGCCTTCTGGACCACATCACTTGTTGCTGTATCTTTGATACAACAACACGTATTTGCCGTTAGTTGTGTGTTACTGTGCTTGTGTTTTTGACTTCTCAGTTTCAGCTCTGAGATTCATGCTTAGATATTAAGGTTGGTGGTATTCTTATTTAATTTTACTTGCTCACATAGGCTTAGTTTCTAGTTTCTTGTTTCTTTAGTTTTTAGTCACTTGATAACGGGAATTGATTCTTATTCCCGAAACACCGTGTTTTGAATTTTTAACACACAAATGATGGCAAATGTCCGAAAAATGTATAATAATAAAATAAAATAAAATTGTTATATGGTATTTATAGGCTTTTCTGTGGCATTTTCACTTATTTTTTTGCACATTTTTTTATTCCTAACATACTAACTCCAATATCTTTGCATCTAACATTTTTCTCATTACACAGATAAATTCTACCTTTCTGAGAAAAATAATATATAACAAGTTGTGTTTTGCATAATATAACTATTTTTATGAAGAAAAAACTATTAAAAAAGGAGCAAAAAGGGATAAATTTATAGTTGGCAGATTCAGGGTTAAACAAAAAGAAAAAAATAATGGTGCATATACGGTGTGTTATCACTAATAAATAATAACAAGTAGTCTGGCTATTTCAAATATTAGCAGAAAACTGAGAAATTTCTTATTGAATCATTTCAGAAATTGTTAAACAGTAGTTGAATAAAGTTTTGATCATTAAATGTTTGATGCAAATTTGTTGGTGCAATTATTAAAAGAGTACAAATAAGAAATGTACTATAAAATTTTATTAAATACTAATGTAAATGTTACATAAAGTTTAGTTTACCGGCGGTAGCGGTACATCACTCCTCACCCAGAAGGATTGTCACTTAAGTCATGCAACTTTGACTCAAAATCGTTCTAATAAAGAGTTGTTTGTTTTAGATATTTGCTAAGAACATTTTTGCAATTCTACAATCAATTAAAGCCAGAGAAGAAGGAAGACACAGGCCTCCGTTACCCACACCTATAATAACCCCTAGAGCAACACCTATCAAAGCAACAATACCTCAACCTGCTGTATATAACAGATACGATCAGGAACGATTTATTCGCCAGAAAGAAGGTAAATTTGATCTACTTTTATAAAATTTATTTAAACCCACTTTCAATCAAACATTTTAGGTTTCTTGCACAGTCCTTCAGTTTGACTTACTGTAGGCACAAGGGGGGGGGGGTCACTTTCTTCTGTGAGCAGCCCTTTCATTTCTTTTATAATTTTGTTTTTTGCAATTTTAAAGTTTAAGTACTTCTAAAAGGTTTTCCTTTGAATCGTGGGTCCAACAATGTGGCAGAAGAAAATATCCTATTCTCCTAGATTTTTGTAAATTTCCTCTTCAAATAAGATATTAAATCATTCCTTAGTCCTTGTAGACCTGAGCCAACAAGGTCCTGTTTTCCAAAACATGGAATAAGGTGGTGACCATTGGAATGACCTAAAAAAGAACAGCCTCTTATGCTTTATAAATTTGTTTTATTGAATTAAAAATGGTATTGTTTTTATTGTAATTTGAATATTTATTCTCCTAACTCTATATTTTTCTAATTCCTTATAGTTCCTCAAAACAAAACACACATGACACAAGTACTATGGTAAATAATAATTTTTTTAAAATATTGAATATAAAAAACACACCCAACCAATACACCTTAAAAATGATTTTAATAAAGAGCAATATTATTACTATTAGGTAAACTTTTGTTATTCGCCTGGACCGCCATGTCACCATCATACACTCACTTCGGCCTCTGAGTTACCGAAGTTTGGTTAGGTTAAATGAGTTTAGTTTAGTTAATAATAGAATTAAAAAATCATGTTGTGTTTTTTATGGTGTTATTACCTCACTTTAGTAAATTATTAACTAAGCTAAACTGACTCAACCTAATCGACTGTAGTCGCTGGTAGCGATAAGATGGCGGCCCAGGCGAATAACAAAAGTCCGCCCATTATTATTTTAAATATGTTGTTAATATTTTATTTTATTATATAGGCTAAACTGACCTGTGCTAATGTCCTGTTAAAAACCTGTTAAAATGACCTGTTAAAAAACATAATAGACAACATTCAAATAGCCTATATATGTCTGTATGTTTTGATATGTTCAGGTCTCATAAACTGTGTTTATTCATTTTGAAATTCTAAGGTCAAAAGTTGCAATATAAATATATTAGACTAATTAAAAGTTCTCCAGATAAGATGTCCAACATAAAAATCTTTAATCATTAGCGCTTTCTTAAATAAAATTATTTTTGTGAATTCAAAATAGGCCTACATAAATTAACAGTGTTTACACAGATAAGTATTTTTTATGTGTACCGAATAGAGGTTAAATAAGCCTATCTAGAATAGGGGTATGCAAGCCCGGATTTTTTAGTTCAAGCCTAGTCACGGTAAATTGACCGAGCTTGAGCTTTTTACGAGCTCAAGCTTTAATCAAGCTCAAGCTTTTACTGAAATCAATTTTTTATGAACTTGAATTGTTTACGAACTCGAGCTTTAATTAACGAGCTTGAACTTTTATCAAGCCTTTTAAAGAGCTCAAGTTGTTCTTGAGCTCAAGTTTTTTAATGCTGCCGATAAATTTTACATTAAATAATAATCAGTATAATGGCACTTTTTCACTTCTTTCACAATAGTTATACCATTCTGAGTGTCGTATGATTATTACATTTAAAAATTTTATGATTACAATATACTAAAAAGAAATAATAATAAATTACATTAAATATATTCCTGACAGTCTCTAGTTTCTGTGAAGTTGAGATTAGCAGCGAATGTTTGGTTGAATAGCCAGGCATTTTGTAAATGTAAATAATTACAATAGGAAACAATTGAACTAAGTTTAGTTTACTTAAAAATTTATAACTTTGTAATTTTATTTACAAAACTATTAAAATGGGAAAGATTTCTCCTGGACTTATATTTTTGAACGGTTGATCTGGGAAAACCGTCATTCAGAAAAGGTTGAATCTGGTAAAAATATGCATTTCTTAAGTGGGTTTCTAATCTCGACCCCAGAATCTGAACGATAAATGGGGGAAAACGATGAATAGAGATACACTATTTTCGACTCGGGGGGGGGGGGGGGGGAGATGGGCTCTTTCTTGTATTCAACATTAAAAAATTGTAATTTCATAAATTTATTATTTTTCCTTTCATTATACTAAATAATATGTTCGAGAAATTAAAATATTAGAAAATTGCAAAATTTTGTGGCAATAAGATGTAAAATATGGAAAATACAGCAAACATGTTCCAGGTCAATTATTTTTCCCACCACCGTATTATATTTCACACTTAGTTTAGTATATTATCAGTATTGGTATTAGGCTAGATGCATTGGACCTTTGACGCTCTGTTTAAACCTTGTTTGTACTTTTTCTTTGTCTGCACACAAACACCCAACTTTCCGCTTCTTTCATCTTTCTTTCGAATCAAAGCTATATTAAAATAGGGAATAAGATTGTAGTACAACAAAGTTAACTTCAAGCAAGTCTGCGCAGGTTGGGGAAATGTGGGGATATAGTGGAGTTAAACAGGCTGCTAGTGCGTGAAGGAGAATTTATGTCTTCCTTAACCCTTCCACTGTAGAGCGACCCAAACTCGGGTCGTTCGATGACGCGTGGTTTAATCTAACGACCGGAAAACACGTATTTTGCAATTCGACATTTCGACCACTTAGAATCGTCCTATCGCAATAAATAAAATACCAATGGAAAGCTAATGTCCCGTAGATGCATTTTTGATACGTAACGTCAAAGATTTGCGCTAACAAGTTGTAAACAAAACTAACGTCATTTTTGTCTAATATTCCCAATTCGATATTTCTGTCAAACAGATCGAACATAAATAACACTGTTCTGTAGTATCCATATTAAATGTTGAGCTTGACTTATGAGAAAAATTATACAGTATAACAAACACAATAACAAACCACACAGTATTCACAAACAATATAACAAACCAATAACAATTTTACTAAAAGAATCGAGGGAAGTATGAAAAGAAAGTGGTTAAATTCTGAAATAAAAATGTTATATTTTAAACAAGCTAATTTGGAACTTCAGGCTCTTGAATTTCATCTAATGTTAATAAAAAAGTTGGATAAATTTAGCTGTGAAGATTTTAATTGTCGATTTGAAAAAATGTTGTCGGTAATCAAGCATAAACATAACTTAAAAATTCAAAACCTTAATAAAAAATTACAATCATTGTGTAAAACGAAATATGGAAATAAGGATGAAGCTGAAAACGATAGGCCTAAATGTAATGATCAATTTGTTGGACAAAAGTTGGTGCACAATTGGAGTAAAGAGGATTTTAATCAGGATGAATTGAATTTATTGAATAAAGGCCTGAAGTTTAACATTGAAAATAAGAAAAAGGATCGTGAAATGTTATTTGTGGATGTCGAATCGGCATTAAGATTCGAAAAGTTTGACATAAAAGCAAGTGTGAGAACTGATGTTAAGAGGAAATTAGAGATAGAAAAAGAAAAAGAAAACTATAAGCATGATAAAAGAATGGCTGATTGACAGCAATTTAGGTGATACCGAGGTGAATGAATATTTTATTACTTATAAATTTATGCATGAGTCAAAATAGTTTCCAATTTAATAACAATTTTTACGTTCAAAATGAAGGTACTGCTATGGGAAACCCCCTATCTAGTTTTATCGCTAATTTTTTCATGAGTTTGTTTGAAACTAATATTAAGGTGTCCTTAAAATATTTTCCGCGTGTGTGGGTGAGATATGTAGATGATATATTTGCAGTGTTTAATAAAAATGAAAACCTTGAAGAATTTTGTGATATTATCAATAGATTTTATCCAACTGTACAATTTACGACAGAAGTTGAAAAAGACAATAATCTTTCATTTTTAGATATGAATGTTTTTAGAAAAGATAATAATTTAAGTTTTAGTGTTTATAGGAAGCCTACACACACTGATAGATATATAACTAAAGATTCACACCATTCACCCACACATAAAAGAGCGGCTTTCAATTCTATGGTTCACCAATTAATAAGATTACCGTTATCTAAAGAATATTATCAAAAAGAGCTTAACTATATTTATGGTGCTGCAATTTTCAATGGATACCCTAAAGAAATGATAGATAGTATAATAAAAAAAGCTAAATTTAAGAAAATGAAGGAAGCAAGAAGTACCCTTGTAAGTATTAAGCCTCGGCAACGATGGATAAAAACTGCTTTTGCTCCTCCAATGTCAAATGTTGTGAAAAAATCACTAAATATAAACATGCAATTTTGAATGTAGCAATGTCTGCCAAAAATAATCTTTACAAGATCTTGGGAAATCCAAAAGACCAAATTCAGGAGCATGATAAGTCAGGAATTTATTGTATACGTTGTGAAATGTGTCCGAAAAGATATGTAGGCCAAACAAAACGGAGCATTAAAACAAGAACCAAGGAACATTCTCAGGCTCATTTAAAATATAATAGGCCTGATAAATCTGCTATGGCTAAACATTGTTTAGATGAAGGGCATTATTTCAAAAAAGAAAGTTCCATATTGTTAAAGAATGTTACAAAATTAAATACTATGGATGCTTGGGAAACTTTTTATATTAATAGGCACCAAAACGTAATTGTAAATAATGAACTAGGACCTATACAGATTTCTATATTAATGTAAAATGTAATGTATAATGTTAAATGTAGGGTTAGTTCGATTATTTTGTATTAGCTATATGTTAAATAGTTAAATTGACATGTGGCGCGTACTATCGCCTTAGCAGTGTAAAATAATAAGCCACGCCTCCTTCAGTTCGTATAAATATCGGGTTCGGTGCAACATTAGATTCAGTTATAGTTTGATTGGTGTAGCTCGTGTATCACTGAAGAGGACGACCTTGTCGTTGAAACGCGTCTGATACTTAGGCGTATTTTTTTATGAGAATTGTGTTTGTTATACTGTACTGTTCTGTAGATCCCATCTTTCTCTTTCGATCTGTGCTTTTCAAATCCTTCTATCTATTATAATTTTTATTATATAAAAATTAAATAAAATCAAGAATTTTAACTCATTTTTACACGCTAAAAATTACATTACTTATGAACCAGTACCAAAACTGTAAGATTTTTTCGGATCTGGAAATAGTTCTCTAGACGTGAAATATCGATTAGTTATATCTATCTATGCTTTAAATAGATGAAATTCAGAGCTTTCCAATGCTATAAACGAATACGTCATAGGCTTACTTGTCTAAAATATATTAGCCGCCCTCGGCTTACAAAAAACTGTCAGTTGTCTGGAGTCTTTATGATTTATGACTCTATTCTTGTGAAAATATTTTCTTATTTGGAGTGTTTTATTGTTATAATTCGTTTATACAAGTTACAATATATGTTTCTAAAGTTTATTTATTTTGAGTGAAGGTCTAGTTTTTAAATGATTTATATTTGGCCTAACCTAGATAAATTACAAGCCTAGGCCTAAAAGCAAATTTTCTTATATGGAGTGTTTTATTTGATTATACAAGTGAATATGTGTATTATACAAGTGTATATGTGTGTTATTGTTTGTAGAGTTTATTGTTTTAGTGAAATCAAGTGATTTTGTTTTAGGCCTAGCTTAGATAGTTACAAGTTACGCCTAGGTTAGGTTTCCTAACTTTTGTCGATTTCTACTTTTTACGGGAAAAAATTATTTTTATTTTGGCTCGATTGGACTTTGAAGTGAAATTTAGCCTTCGATTTTTGTGTGTGTGTGTTTTTTTTTTTTTGTTCTTTGCCATACTGACTCCAAAATTATTTTCAAACTTTTTTTTCATTACCCTACTAAATTCTATGAATCTTAATATAATGATATATAGAAGTTGTGTTTTCCTTAAATATTACTATTTTTGATGAATTTTTGAAAATAAGCCTAGCAAAATCCCTTTTTTCATAAACCAATTTTTGTTTTTTTGAAAATGTAACAATTTTTTTTCTTTCTAAATATATTCACAAATATATTACAAATCTGTAGTAATACTGGAATATTTTTTGTATGGTGTACATTACCATTTCTGTGAAATTCTTCCCTCCATTACTTTCCGATTTTTTCCTATTTTACATAATATCTCCAAATTTTTTACACCCAACAGTTTTTTTCACTACACAGCTAAATTCTATGCACCTTTCGGAATATAATGATATATAGAAGTTGTGTTTTCCATAAATATTACTATTTTTGGTGAATTTTTGAAAATAAGCCTAACAAAATCCCTTTTTTGTTTTGAAAATGTAACAATTTTTTTTCCCCCCTAAATATATTCACAAATATTACACAAAACTTTCGTATATCTTGAAAAAAGGTGGTAAGCTATTGATTTTGGATGATACAGGTTTTTCTGAAAAATGTTAACTTCATTTTTGACATCTAACATACTTACTCCAAAACCTTTTTAAAAAAAAAAAATTATTACATAGATGAATTCTATGCATCTTTCTGAGAAAAATGATGTCTTATAAGTTTAGGTTTTGTATAAAAATAATATTTTTTATGATTTTTTAAAGAAAACAAAACTTTTGCAGGGTTAACCTTTTCTTTTGAAACATTTTTTTTATAACCACTTTTCGAGTTGTCAGATCATGAAAGACTTTTAACGTGAGTAGTATGAATGTAGGTTTCTTCAGGAAAAATTATTGGTTGCCCTTTAAGTCTATAGTCTTTCGTTATTTTTAAATAATTCTTTTCAATCATATGCCATTTTTCTCAATTAACTTCTATTGTCGTTAGTTTTTCGCTACCGAAAACCCATATTTCTAATATTTTTGTACAACGTTTCAGTCGTGAAATTAAATTAAATTAAAGTTCGGTTTTTAAAATTTTGATTAGTGATTTTGAACACGGTAGTTTGTTATTTTTAATGGAAATTAGGACTAACAGAAAAACTAATGATTAACTAATTACTGTTAATTATTGTTAACAGATTAACTAATAAAAAAAACAGAACTGAGATTTTATTCGACTGTAAATGTACAATAAAGGTTCTGTAGTGATAAAATAGTGAATTTTATGAAATTGTGTTGTTTTAAAACAATTGATCATTCTTAAGCTGGAAAGACCCTTTTCATCTATCAAAATCCAATATTTCTGTCCAAAATATACAATTTAAAAGTATTATTCCAAGTTTGGATTCGATGTTCTGAATAAGCAATGAGCCTATGCATCTAGGTTTCATAAATCATGTTTCTATGAGCCAGAACCAAACGGTTTGCTTCATTAAGGCCGGTATTATTAATGAAATATTTGAAATTGATATTGGATGGAAATACTTATATTATAATTTATATATTCAGTACACGTCGGATGTTTTTGTTTGTGTTTGGAATCGAGATAACTGGAATCAACTTTTGCGATCGATTCTCAATACCAATAATTCAGTACACATCGGATGTTTTGTATGTATTTGGAATCAACTTTTGTGATTTATTCTTGATACCGAGACTAAGAATCGATGGGATTGATTTTAGGGAATCGACACATCCTTTATATATATATATATATATATATATATATATATTTAAAGTTTTTATTTTTTGTTTTAAGAGTTCTAATGTTAGTTACTATACTTAATTGTTTTTATTTTATAACAACATGATAATTTAATCTTAACAGAAACTGAAGGCTTTAAAATTGACACTATGGGCACATATCATGGCATGACCTTGAAATCTGTGACGGAAGGTAATCAACCGAAAAAGGTGCCAATTCCTCCAGTACCAGCTGCACATCCGACACCTCCTATTCCTACTGCACAAGTAAGTGTTTTAATTTTTATTATATTAGTTACTGTATTTGTACACTCTAATTATTCAAGGATTTCCTTTCTTATCCTTCAGCTGTGGTGTTATAGCAGCAATTAATCATTCTACCATTCTCATGTGAAATTAGATTTCTGTTCAATTGGAGATTAGTTAATGATCAAAATTGATATTTCTTTCTTTTAACCACTTTGGAAATATGAGGCGGTTGACAACTTTTCATTTGACTATATCACAATATGTTTTTTTTTAATAGTTTATAGTAATAGCACCTCTTTTGTGAGACCTAAACTGTTACGCCTCAAAATGGTTATAAGCCTTCTGATCAAGAGTTATGCAATCAATTGTATCAAATCCTACCCAATACACATAGTTTTCTTTGTGTAACTGGAATTGGTCCTATTATGACTGTGATACAGAAATGGATGATGGTTTATTACAAAATGGTGGTTGGCTTGGACGGAAGTTGACAAAATCGGTTGAAATTTAAGTTAATTACAAAAACTATTTTTATTATTATTTAACCCTGACTTTTTTTTTTTTTTTTTTTTTTATAGGTGCACTATGTTTTATATCAAGTTTGCTAATGTTTTTACTCTGTGAAAATTATCAAGTGTGTATATAATGGTGTTTTTGTAGACATTATGGAGAAAAAAAATCATTGAAACAAGATATTAATTCTTTTAGTGTATTCTTTGAGTGATAATAATTCTCAGGAATTTATTCCTTTATTAGACTTAAACACAAAATTTTTAATTTAATGTAAACAAATACATAATTTTAAAAAAATTCCAAAAAAATGTTTTACTCTTTTCCCAAAAATTTAAAGTTTAACATGAAATAGCTCAAAAATTAATATAAGTGTAGGAAACTTAATTTTTCTTTTAATTATATACTGTACTAGGCCTATAATGTTACAAAAAAATCTAACAATTCTGATAAATAATAAGCATTTTAGAGACAAAAAACAACCATATCCACAAACCGTACATGGCAAACTAAGCTAATGTAAGAAGCATCTACCATACATGAACATTTTTGTTATTTACTTTTTTTGTTTAATTTTGGATTAACTAAATTAATTAGATCTAGTGATATCAGAAATGGTTTCTGTTGCATATCTGTTTGTTTCCCTCATAAACACATTGAGTAAAGCTTCAATGAAAAATATTTTGAAAAAATCAAGTGGAGTTATGGCTGAAGAAGGAATGTTTGTTGGTGCTGGTATTTTATGGAAATCAAATGTAAAAATTTAGGTGGTTTTTCCTCTCTTTCATTTTCCCAATCACTATTACCTTTATCTTCATTATTACTATTTTCAGGATATTCACTGTCACTAGAACCTGTCTTTTAGCAATAGGCCTAGATTGTTTTTGTACAGGCCTAGCCTGGACATTAACACTCTCCCTAACTTCAGTTTCATTTTCATCTTAACTTTCGTAACTCATATTTCCTGAAAACAGTTGATGGGTGGTCAGGGTAGTATATTGGGTCTATGTCAGAATCATTGCTGTCAAATAATATGGGTAAACAATTTACACTATTGTCAGAGTCGGACAATGCAAGTTTTCAGTCTATTTCACTTGTCCTAGCCAGTTCATCACTTATAATGAAATATTTTACAAACTAACACAATAATAACTATAACACTACAATAATACCCACTACAATAACACTAGCTAATAAAGTCACAAACTGGATAAATGAAATTAATAGTCCACTACAAAACCACACGAAGTAAACACAAGAAGCAACAGCTGACACGACTGTCTGAACTAAGACTATAAAAAAGAAATGTTTGTTGTAACAACATTATAATGCTTCCTTGATTTTGGCATTTTATTTAAAGTTACTGTGTAATTATATGCAATTAAACGCTTTTAGAACATTATTCACAATATATTACGATTTTAACAATAAATTTCATAGCCGTTAATGGTTTTAAATATAGTAAACAAATCAGAAACAAAGCTGGCAATGAATCATCCGCTTGATCTTTTTTGGATATTTATGTGCGGACGATAGATCACCCTTCCTGATCTTTTTCACACTTGTAAACGCGGGTGATAAATCGCCCACCCAATCCTGAAAAACAGAGTATTTTTTATTTTTTAACAATGCAGTTATATATCAGAATAAATTTATAAGGCAAGAAAATGGAACAAACAGGCTATACCAAAAAAGTTTTGTTAATATTAGGTTTGTTTGCATGTTAATAACCATGATTCAAACCTGCATAACAAATTTTGACCATATCATCTTATCAAATCATCTGTTGCTCATTTATTACTTCTATTACTTAACTAACATTAATAAAATACTGACAAGACTGAACAAGACAATAAATGTATAATATCTTGTATTTATAAGAGATCAGTCCATTTGTTTATTATTACTTGTTGCTGTTATAGGCTCGGTTGTCGGTACAATCACAAGGAAACAAACGAGTTTCAAGGACACCAATCATAATCATTCCAGCTGCCAACACATCTCTAATCACCATGTATAATGCTAAAGACATTTTACAAGACTTAAGGTAATTTTAGAATGTTATTAAACTTTGAAATTATAGAACTGGAAAAACAGACATGTCTCACTAAATTTTTGTTGTTTTTTTCTTGCTCAAGACACTAATATAACACAGTAGTTGTATAAGGACTCAAAACTACTAGTTTTTGTATTATTTGTATATTATCCTTCATTTAAATGAAAAAAATTGCTATTTTGATTATATTAAACAATTTAATCTTTAAAAATACTTCCACTTGCATAAAAATATCAGCTACTTACTTAATACATTGAAACTTAAGTCAGTTCTTACCTTGTTAGCCTGTACAACTTATCATTGTTTTATATCGACAGGTATGTATCGACTGAAGAGAAGAAGACACAAGGAGTTAAAAGGGACAATGAAATCCTCTTGCAACGTCGCAAAGAAGGAGGTCTGACAGTACCTTACAGAGTTATTGATAACCCACAGAAACTAACTAATGCTGACTGGGACAGAGTGGTCGCTGTATTTGTTATGGGTCCTGCATGGCAGTTTAAAGGCTGGCCTTGGGATGGCAATCCTGTAGATATATTTTCTAAAAGTAAGTTATATAATTGTTATGCATCTAGATATGTTAACATGATACGATCTGAATTATTTTGCTGCTCGCTTAATAATTAATGTGAATTAAGAATTCCACAAAATGAGATATTATAGGCTTAGGTTAAGAAGAAAAAAACTGTTTCAAACAGATACCAATTTAAAATTTTGTAATCAATTTTTCAATCATGTACAACACATACATTATAAATTATGCTAAAATTCTGATTCCTATTGCTGATTTTTAACTTGTACAAAATGAGATGTTCTGGGATGTTGCACTGTATTCTGACAGAAATTTATGTTCAGAAACCTATTTTATTAAATTTGAAATTTGGTTGCTAATTAAAATTTATTGACCAATTTTTTTCATAACAAATTTGTCCAATGAATTGTAAAACCGAGTAAAAAGGATCGGTGGAAATTTCATGTTTGACGTTCTCATCAGGGTGATCATAATAGCTAGAATTTCTATATTTTCTTATAAATAAAGAGTAAATATTGAATATCTAATTTTTACGAGTTGTGAAAACAGTGCACACCACCATAAAACTTAACTCATCAAAAATATATAACAGTTTTTCAATTTGATCTATTTTTAATTATTTTTCAATGTGATCAAACAAATTTAATTTGTATTATTAATCTTCTCAATACATAAGCTGTTTAATAAGACCTTGTCAAAACAGATTGTGCTTATCATCCTATGTTGTTAAAAATATTGTTTATTAGTAAATTAGTAACATAAAAGTTTTTATTATAACTATTTTACCATTTTGAAAATAAAACATTACAGACATAAAATGTCCAACAGTACCAGCGATATTAATTTAACATGATTTATATCTATCACTTGATATATAACATGTATTTGTGTTTATTAATGTTCTAGAGATAAATATTCAAATTTGATATGCAGGCTTTGTTTTTAAGAATTGTTCATTAACCTTAGGAACAGGGAGTGTATACTTTAATAGTTTTTTAACAAATTCATAAAAATACTAATAACCCAACTTGTAAGATATCATTTTTCTCAGAAAGGTGCATAGAATTTATCTGTGAAATGAAAAAATGTCAGTTGTAAAGGTTTTGGAGTAAGTAATAATTTTACTAACGAAAATGGGGATACATTTATATACCAATTATCTAAGTACATTATATGACCTAAAGCAAAATAAGGTTGTATCAGATCCAAAACAATACTTTCGCTAGCAAGTAAATCACCAAATGAATGAAAACATTTTCTCTCAAAAATCACCTAATTTGTGCAACACAAATACAAGATGACATTTCAATGACTGAGTGATCATCCTTGTAACAATCTAAAAATTATACGATCTTGAAGAGATCATATATTTATGTTACTTTAATAAAAAAAATAAAATGAATTTAAAGTTTATTATTTAATCTAAAAGTTTGCTCAGCATTTACGGGCGCCAGGAAGCTGTCGCTTTACCAATTTTGAAAAATAAATTTAAATTAAAAATCTTATCTCGGGAGTAAGTTCTTTCAAAAGTGTACTCTCAGTGACTTGGTAGAATGAATAACACTGTAACTGAAATTTCAACATAAATATTTATTAAACAAAATCACATTATTATATGAACATTCATCAAAAAGAAATATATCATGAACATGAATTATAATTAACATCCTACTAAAACTTGAATTTTAATGCCTTTGAAAAAGGTCTATTTTCATAGTCAAGAATTGACTTTAATTGAAAACTGAATTTATTGAAAATGAAACTTGCAAGTATTGAATTACTTTAATGAAGTTAAGATTTTGAAATGATAATTTTACTCATTTGCCTGAGTACAAAAAATATATAAAAAAGAAAAATTAATTTTGTCCATTATCTGACTAATATTTGGACTAATAAACTTTTTTAAATGAAATTAATTAAATTTACATATATTAAATACAAAGAAAAACATAGAACATATTATAAAAAATTTACATATTTGAATCATAACATGTTATGCACATGGTTTTACCAACTTGTAGAAACTCATTGTCTCTTGGAGCATCGTTTCTTCAGCCTGTGTTTTTAGCGTTGAATTACTGTTGAGTACACCTGCATTTCGAATAATGTTCGTATTGTAATACTTGAAATAAAGTTCATATAACGTATTAACACAAAAGTTCATTGTCCGTCTTTCTAAAGCACATGCTCGAAGTTACACAATATAGTTCTTTTTCCTACTTTTAGACATATACGATCTTAAAAACATGGAACATTGTCTTTGATACTCTTACGAATGTTAGTACACCATGAATTAAACAAAATTATTACTTCCGAACATATTTTTTACCTTTTTACAGAAAACTTGTGACACAACCTGACATAGGTCTTTGAGCCACAGGCCCCAACCTTAGACTGACTTCTTAACACGTTTACTCGCTCTTCCCAGCCTGTTCATCCCGGTTAAAACTGCGGGTCCCTTTTCACAAGGTTAGATCCAATAGTTCATCACACTCCCCGAAAAAGTGTCCAATCATGATTTCACATAACACATAATTAATAAACATTTTATTTCAAAAATTTATCTCAAATTTATACATGATTATTTATTTTGTTTATTTGGAAATCTATTTTTATCTTAAAATTTACTTTGTTTGGTACAAAATATTACCTAATACACATTCAACTCAGTTATCCCCACTACTCTACCCGCTATTTTCAAATATTTAATCAAACCAACATTTTTCCAGTATTACATCCTCAGCTGCTACATGCACACAAACCCTACTGAGTGGAATATGACTGATAAAGCAAAGCCTCGCTTTTAACCAAGTAAAAGATTATTAGGTTTAAAGGTAGGCAAACCACACTTTTTAAAGTCTAATAAGATCGAATCTTTTTTTACCTCAGATTGTATTTGATCTTGCGTGTAAGACCTTTCTAAGAAATCAAGTTGCAATAGGTACCCTAGTAATTATTTAATTAAAGTGCATAATTTATGTTTATTCCTAAGGTATTGTATGTAATATGGTATTTTCTAATAATATAATATGTGTTGATTTATCTGTGGATATTACAACAAGATACAATCCAATTAAAATATAATATAATGAAACCTTACTATTTATTAGTTTGGAAAGGTCTGAATAAAAAAAAAGAGACTATGGGCATTGTGGAGGGGTGAGGGTAATTATATATCCAAGTAAAACTAATTTCTTCATTATGAGTTTAACATTGTTTTACTCAACCGGCAAATTGGTTTAGTGTATATCTTGTAGAAAGAAAAAAATTATACATATTTATGTGAATCCGCCGGAGGTAAAACCTTTAAAAAATTTAAAAGACTATGATAAATGATTTTTGAAAAGCAAGAATTGATTACCATACAAAACAAAATAAACCTGAACCACAAAATAGTTAATAAATGTAGGCTTATTTATTCGGAATATAATTGGATCACAAACATAATAGATCTGCACTGTTAGAGAATTTTCATTCTTGTCAAATAAAAGAGGGGGGGGGGGGGTGTAAAAACAATATATAAATTATTTTATATAAAATACATATAGAAATTAACGAAAAATATTATAAAGAGTAAAGTTATTGCTATACATGTAAAATATCAAAATTAAAGAAAAGTATTGTCAAAAAGTAAAATTATTTATTGAGAATTGCAGTAAATTTCTTTTATATGAAATAGGTTAGATTTTGTATGGAGAGGAGGCAGGCTTTTTTACCTAGTAAAGTATTGGTCCTTGGTATTACGTAATAGTATACAAGTAAGGAAACTTACACAAAAACACTGAAATATTTCGTAAACACTGTTCACTTTCTCAATCAGTAGAGTATATAAAAAGAAGACTGAATTGTTTTAATCTGAGATGGATCAGTGCTGAGTGTTGAACCACAGATATTTTATTTTATTTTATTTTATAAAGCCTATTTAAAAAAAAATAAAATAAATCAACCTGTCTTACTTTTGAATAAGCGAGAATTTTTCTGTGTCTATTGCTCTGTAGTTATAAGATGGGGAGAGAGAGGGGTTTGAACATACTTTGATTTAAAACATCTAACTCAAAATGGACTCAATATATTTATATTCTGAGTAACATATAAATAATTTTCCTTGTATAAATCTAATTTTTATACAAGATTTTATATCTTCAATTTAAAAAGTGTGAATTGAACCATTGAAAAAAAACAATGCACACGGATAATATATGACTAACAAAGAATACAGTAGGGCCCCGATTATCCAAGCTAATGTGGACCAAAGGACACTCGGATAACACGGGCAGACAGACCGGCGAACGAGAGCGTCCCCTGCTGCCATTGAAATCAATGGTAGCGTATGAGTTGTCGGCTGCCAGTCTATGTTACGAGCGTTACATAGACGTTTTGGGGTTGATACAGTAATAAATAAAGACGTAAAATTGAATTAAAATATCGAGTTCACTTTATTACGAAACCCACTGTACTAAACAGAAAATAAAATTATTCACTCTAGCTTTATGCAATGTAAAGTTTAATTGTTTAATAATCTATGGCTCTATTTTTATGTGAGCCCAATCAAATACAACTTCTAACATTAATACAACAAAATATTGTGGGAATAAATCCTAATACCATATTAAATAAAATAATATAAATATAATTTTAATGAAACGCACAAACTCAACATTAATTACATAGATCAAAAGGCCCCTTCTCATTCTTGTCAGTTGCTTATATAGGTTTGGCCATATGTGCCGATGCAAGGCAAGTAATTCAACACTTTTTACTTCTTTCATAATATAATAGACTCCCTCTCGTTCGGATACCTCGAGACCGGACCCCTGTCCAAACTAAAAAAAGCCCAAACCATCAGAAATAAATAGGAAAATGTCTAAATATGTTGAATAATTGCAGTTTTCGTGTAAAAATTAGTAAAATACTGTTTATGCTACATTATTACACATGTTTACTGTAGAAAAATAAAATTAGACTGTAAGTGTTTACGTTTGGTACTTATAGTACTAAAACTTGGTTTCTGACGCTTCTCGATAATGATGTTACAGGAAAGAAAATTGCACAACTTATTGTTATAAACACTACCACATCTTTAATTTACAAACCATATATAAAAAAACACAGCTGACCAAATTACTCCTTAGTAATTGGGAAATGATTAATAAAAATTACACATTTTTATTCTAATCATGTGAGAATTAAAATCCAAATGATTATAACCTACAACAGAGAAACACGGAAAAGAAGTCTGTGGTATTTTCTGCTTTTTTTTTTTTTTTTTTCAATGGATTTTGTGTGTGCAAAGTCCCGCCATTTCTTTGTGAGCATGACATCGGTAGCCACAACTTCTTTTTGTTGCTTAATGTAGGTGGCTGCCAGTTGAAGAGCTGTTTTTTCAACTCTGCGTTGCTCATTTTGTTCACTGTACTTTACTCGGTATCATTGTCATCATCATTTTGTTTTCTTGTCGAATGACACATTGAGCGATTTTCTCATCGTTCAAGATTTCATTTTCCAACACCTTCTCAGCGTTTATTCATTCAACAACATCGTCTTCAACCAGGTTTTCACAAGAAGGTAGTTGTAGGTCATTTAGCAGTTCCATGTTATCATCAGGGTCATTGTCGAGAAAATTAGGGTTTGTAGGGTCTTCTTTACTGGATAGAATGTCTGTAATAAAATGCGCCCCTAAGAAGCTCTGCACGTCCTTCGTTCTCGAGGAGGGGGAAATTCTGTGATCACCTTTAAATTCTTTCCCAAAGGTCGAATTCCATGTTTAGAAACATTGTGTCCTAATAGATCAATGTTTTAAAGAAAGTGACACTGAAGTTTTGAGTTTTAATTTTACCACCTCTAATTCTCTAAAAACCTCTAAATTAGTTAATTGATTTGCAAATGTGTTTCCGTATGTCACCAAATCGTCCACATAAATGACCATCCCTTGGTACAACAACCCTGAAAACAGATAATTCATACTCTGATGAAAGGAATTGGATGAATTGCGCATTCCCATGGGCACCCTAGTATATTGATATAGGCCTTTGTGTGTTACAAACGCTGAATACGGTCTATGTTCCAGAACAATTGGCTGTTGGAAAAATACCTGGTTAATGTCCATAGACAAAAAATATTATGCCGTACCTAATTGTATCAAATATCGTTTCAGCCCTGGGCAATGGTCATTTATTAGCCTCCATGTTTTCATTTAATTTCCTATAATCTACTACCATCCTAGTCGCCTGGTTTTTTTTTTTTACTAAAAATTTGGGTGCCGCAAAAGCACTTTAAGAATCTTCTATTACCCCAGCTTTTTTCAATTCGTCAACCTGCCTATCCAACTTTAACTCTTTCTATGTTGCTAAGTCTATATGGGGCCACAGCTACTGGTTTGTCCGTTTATATATAGCAGCATATTGGCTTCTTGCAAGTCATGCAGCCCATGTGCAAACAAATGTATATACTTTTGAATTAACGCTTGAGCTGCCTCATACTCTTTTTCAAACAATCTTTGTTAATATCTACAACAGTCTTGTCAAAGATACGGCCCGCGATCGCAATGTGTCACAGAAAGAAGAATCATGTTTTTTAGAGCTTTTAGACTTACTCGATTCCTCTACGGAAGTTTTAAAATGCGCACACTACATTTATAAGTAATTTCTAGGGCAGTGCGTGCCTAGACAAGCGAGAGAGATAGACAGTAACGCCATCTCTTAGCAACAAGTAGAAATACCCTATTATTTTTGTTGAGAACAATAGAATCTTCCACGCGCTTCGAGTTTAGACTAGAACCTTCCTTATCAATATAAAAGGAGTGCATCGGCGTGATGTGAGTCAGTTGAGTCGAGTAATCGAAGTGATACGGTCGGAGAAGGAATTTAGTTGTACTGCGAAGTAGTGATTGTGAAGTCTAGTGGTTGCGAAGGTATTGTGCATTTGTTTGTGTCGTGCGTGTGCGATATCCATAATAAAATTGTTGTGTCGAGTTCTATAATTGTTACGATTTTGGCATAATGTCACAAAAACTTAAAGTTCATAGTGAGTGCAGAGTTTTTCAGTCTAAATGGGAAATTGCATACTTTTTTCATAGAATGGAAAGGTAAACCACTGTATTTGATTTGTAATCAAACAGTTGCTGTTTGTAAGGAGTTAACTTGAAGAGACACTATGATACGAATCATAAATCAAAATTCGATTGTTGATAGCTATAGTTGATTCCATGATATCTGTTTTTATAACAGATGCTAATGTATGAAAAATAACTTGTTTTAATAAATTTATGTAAAATTTCAGTATATAAAAGAGTACTTCATTTAATACCAGAAATCACTGAAAGTACACTTTTAAAAGATTCCATGCCCCAGATCTTAAAATATTTAAATTCATTTTCAAAATTGGTAAGCGAAAGCTGCCTGGCGCCCATAAGCTGTGCAAAGTTTTAAAATTAATGAAATATAACTTCATTCTAAACTTAATAAAATAATTAAAAAATGAACTTAACTTAATCAATATTTATAAAAAACGTCAGTTTTACATTTATTACACCCTGTCATGAAGAGTATCAAAAGAGCTTTTTGTTAAATATACAGGTGCAACATCCTTTCACAAATTCACCACAAAGTAAAAAATATCATATAAATAAGAGTATAATATTATTAAATTATATGTATATTACATACCTGAATATTCATCCTAAAACACAAAAAGTATTACGATATTTATGATTTAGGTAAAAGATAGTGAATGCATAAACAGAGGTTGATAATTCTTTTATAAAATAACCATGTTAAATTTTAATAAAAAATTAAGTCATATTTGCTACGACAAACAAGAAATATACTATGCACAGTATCTATTAAATTATATTGCAAACAAAAAAAAAAACAAGTCCATAATGAAGACTCAAAATTCAAGTAGTCGTAATAATGTACTTGGCATCTGGGCTAGGCGAACAGTAAAAGTCAAGGTGATGTGTTGAGTGATCCTCAATGGGTTAAACTTAATGTTACCATACATATTGTTAACAATATTGTATGCAGAGTGTTACTTTTGAATAATACCTTATTGTAAACCATATTTATTGTTGTAGTTAAGATAACTGGTTAGGTTGCTATAACATTCTATTTAGAGACCACATTTACATACTGAAATCACATTGTTTTTCCATTGTTTACTTGAGAAAAAAGATGAAGGAATCATAAAACAGGCAGAGGTACACAGCTAAAGCTTGAGTAGATTTTTCTTTTTACAAAGCTTAGGACTAAAAATGGACAAGGGGTTGAAAGAGCAGGCTGTAATGGAGGTATTGCCTGAAACTTGCAGATTCATTTAGTAAACTAATTTTTAGGTATGTTATATTATTTGAAGTATTATTTTATACACATCATTACTTTTTATTAGTAGTTTTATTAATTTACCAATAATTTACATCAGCTGTGGTAATCAAATTTAAGCTTTTTAATACTTTTTTGCACTTAATAAATTTACTAATATTATCTTACATTTTCTTTTTCACAGTTTGTGCTTTCCATTTAAAATATGATGAGATGCGTCTCGACCAGAATGTTGGACGTTGGGCAGTTTGTGTAATTCAGTTGTCACGAACTAAACGGCATTTAGACAGAGCTGCACTAATGGTCTTTTGGGAAAGACTTGACAAGTAATGCATTTTAATTAAAATATTTGGTATATTTTTAATTAGAAGAGGTAAAGTATCTTTTCACAGTAAAGTAGGATCACAAAGTGAATTTTTGTTCATATTAACGTACACATGTAAATAGTGAACTGTTTGTGTGTAGAATAACATTCAACTATGTAACTACGATTATATAGTATGAATATGTATTAAGAATGTAATGATTAATCACTGATTCATACTTTTCTGATAGAGCTCACCACGAAATAAAGTAGACTATTTTTCATAAAAAATATACTGGAAATACAATTTTTTTGAAAATAAATGTAAATATTATAATTTTGGAAAGATAGAGGCTGAATTAAAAGTATAAGCAAAAAAAAGGTGGTAAAACAAATAAGCTAATTGTAAGGCTGTAGATCTGAAGGTAACTTCCATCTTTTATTAATGTGTGAAGAATTTCCAAATAAAATAAATTGGCAATAGGCCAAGATGTGCAAAACATGTAAAATACATCTTCCGTCCAACAACTTCAATAGTTCGTCCAGTAAAAAAAGAATTTAAAATTATAGGTCATCACACATGTACAACAAAAAATTTTATCTACCAATTATAGTGCAGGTTTTACCCAACTCAATATATTGGCCTAACCACACACAACTTAAGCACAAGGATGAATGGCCACAGACATGATGTGAAAATCATGGATATGGTAAAACCATCTGCACAACATTCAGCAATCCACTGTTGTTTTGTCACTTTTGATGAATGCTTCATGACAAAAAAAAAAAAAAAAAATCACTTCCTTAAGAATGTAACCCCTCAGAACTAAGAAGATGGGATCTTAGTCCAGTGAATAGAGACCAAAAGAGGGGAGGGGGGTTACCTTACAAAAGGTAATTGTCTTTTCAGCAAAGAAGAAAGGCCCTATCAGACGATTTTTCATCACACCACACCAAACATTAACTTTAGGCGAGTTGCGTATTTTCTCAAAAATTGTATGTGGGTTTTTAGATCCCAATATGCGTGAATTGTGTCTAACATACCCATTGATATTGAATGTAGACATTCAGGCTTCGTCTGAAAAAATTATATCATCCAAAATTTATTGGTTTCATCAATATTGTTCAACATTTCAACAGTGAAATTAAAACATTTTGCACTATCCATCAGGTTTCAATTCCTATAATAGCTGGATTTTATATGCGTGTAATTTCAGTTTTTTGTGTAAAACTTTGTGGATTGTTGTTTTTTGGAACACCTAACTCTAGGCTTCTTGAAGGTATTGACTTCTTAGGATTTCTAATTCCAGATTGTCTAATAAGTTCAACTTTTTCGTCTATACACTTGGCTTGCCTGACGATTCCTGCTTTTGAATTGATCCAGTTTTTCGAATTGTTTGAACCGACGTCTGAGGTTATTTTCATGTAGTGGATCTTTTCTGTATTTGCATCGAAATGCACGTTGCACTGAAATTACAGACTTGAGTTCAGCCAACAACAAAACACACTTTGCTTTTTCTTTATTAGAGAACATAATAACACTCCACACAGAACACTCCAGAAAACACAAAACACACTACCACAACAATGCAAGAACTAAATTTGAGGTTACAACAGCTGTTAAACAAACTTTTAAGTTATAGGCTATCAGCAATACCAATACAACACCACAAAATTTCTCTATTGTCTTTGTATGAATTAATGAAACTCCACCATTCTTTTATGATAACCCTGTATTATATTAATTTTGTGATATACAGAATGATGTTATTTATTTAATAATGATGTCCACAAACATGTGGACTGATTTTATTTAGATTAAGTATGTGGCCAAATTTCAGCCATATCTTAGTAGATCACAAGGAAAAAAAAAAATCACAATTTTCTCAAAATTGGCTCATTTTGATTTTGATCAACTCTTGCTCATGTGTATAGCCTTTTAAGGACCCAAACAAAACTTTTTGATCAACATCTCTCTACAAATGCCATTTGTGAAATACTGTATTGGTAAAAAAAAGAAGAAAATATTGGCCAAGAAGCTATTATAAAATACACAAGTTTTCAAAATTGGCTGTACTGATTTTGTTAAAATTTTAGTGAATTATTGTAAAGGTAACTGACCCAAACCAGTGTGCATAAATACAACTAAATAGATATATAATTTTTTTTTTTAAATAGGAATTACATAATTATCTGGAGTTTGGGTTTGGTACTGGCTTTTCCCAAGGATGGGACGAGAAATATGTAATTGCTATTAAAAAAAAAAATAATGACTGTAATTATATCAACAAATTTTGAAGTGGTTATCAGGGCCGAATGACGGGAAATATTTCGAATTGATCATTTTGAGGTGAGGAGTCGGATTTCGTAATTTCATATAATCTAGTTGGAGTCTCACATATTTACTTCTAGACGTGATGGTCATTTGTTGGACTTTAAAAACTTTGATGGAATGTCAAGTATTTCATTGATTTTGTATTCGCTACTTAGGCGAAAATTATGAAATGTTGCAGTACCTGGCCGAGATATTATAATAGTGTTTGTGGACATTAACCCATTGTTAATGTCCACAAGCAGAGATGTTCGATAATATATGCTTCATATGCAATGAAGATTTATCTACAAATATTAAATGGGAAAGAAGTAATAACAGTTCACAGCACATGCCAAAAAAAATTGCAGTGAGGCTATGATAGCCACCCTCAAACACTGTGTAAGTTGCGGGATAGATGATTCGGTCCACCAGCCATCAAAGAGCTCTGGAAGGCCTGTGTTCAGATCAGTTGTGGAATGTTTTCACTTCAAGGGTAATTGCTGCCTTTGTGGGGAACAAATAACTGCTGAATTTTTAGAAAAAGAAAAGAAGATTCCTCTTGCAAAACAAAACACTGTCCAAATGGTCCAGATATACTCGGTAAGGAACATGTTTTTGAATGCTGCCCAGAAACGTGGAGACTGAAAATTTTGGAACAGTTTCCTCCTGACTTGGACCTCGTTTTAGCTGATGCATAATACCATCATTTTGTTAGAGGAAGTTATTTCAAATGCCTTCAGAGTTCAAGAGAGGCAACAGGCCGGATCCTACAATGGACACAGCGATGGAAGATATTTATTTATTCATTCCTTGAGAATACTGAAGAATGTCAATTTTCACTCAATGAATTAAAGAGTTACATCAAGGATGAATATCATCTCGATTCAATATCAATTAAATCCTGCCTACTGGAGAAGTTTGGCGAAGATATCCTTATTGTTGACACTTCCAACAAAACAACGATTTGTTTAAAAAATACTGGATATAATATACTCACTTACAACTGGTACAGTGCAATGAAAGCCTCTGATCGTGAAGGAGAAAGACTGAGAAAGCAGCAGCGGAAATTTTAGAAGACAATCGATCTCAGGTGTACAATACCACTGAATACCCGCCCACTGACAAATTTTTGAATGATGTTGAAACAGTAATTCCACAAACTTTGCGCTCACTCTCTTGAGAACTGTGATATTAAAGAACAAGAAAGGATCTCTGGAGAAATGGAACAAAAATGTGTGGCCTTATCGCACGATGTCATAGCTGCTACAATACCAAGATCCTTTCTATCACCCCTTATGATTGGATTAAGTGTTTTTATGTACAAAAAGTTCGGTTCTAAACTTTTAATAGATTTGATGTCATCTCTTGGATTTTCTTCCTCTTATCATGAAGCACAATTACTTGAAGTGTCTACCATCATGCAACCATAGCCTTCTCTGGTGAAACCCAACCGTGACGATTCTTTCTGCCAACTGGTTTTCGATAATGCCGAATTCAATGTCAATACGATTGATGGGCGAGGGACTTTTCATGCCATGGGTGGGATAATATGACGCAGTGGGAGAAGAGGGGAATGTGAAACGTTCAGAGAAGCTATAGTTGGTATCAAGTGCAGTTTCAACAGAGCTCGAAACATTCGTTAAGAATCCAGATGCTGGCTTGAAAACTGTAGTTATCAAAGATCTTGATAGCTTGTCATCGACATCATTTTGCCATTGCCAACTGACTTTCTGTGGCTACTATATGTTATTCAAGTGAGGTCCCAGTGCTGGGATGGAATGGATTTATGGAGAAAGCCACATCAGGCAAACTCATCATCAGATATGGTGTTTGACAAAACAACTGTCAATGACAGGTTGATAGTTGCTACAGCTAAATCCCTCTCCCCCAAGTATGACGCCGTCGTCATTGTTGGGGAAGACATTGACCTATTCGTCCTACTGACTGGTGCAACACCTGCGGTCAAGAATGTCTACCTAAAACAACCAGCAAGAGGGAAACAGTCAGACGCAATCTACTCTGCCTCCTTTTACAAGTACAACTACAAAGGGTCAAGTACAACTATCTTAGTCAAGCACGCAATATCGGGCTGTGATACCGCTTCAAACATTTTTGAGTTTGGAAAGAAATAATTCTGCCAACTTTTTAGAAAGAACCCGCCATTGCTGTAGCAGACTGAGATTTTCGGGAACCCTGCTGCCACTCGCCAAGAAATTTCAGCAGCAGAGGAGAAAATCTTGGTATCCCTGTATGGTGGCAGCAGAGAACAGTCGTTGAGCTCCCTTCACCACAGAAAATTCAAGACCAGTACCACCAAGCTCAATATGACCAAACTACCTCCAACCATTGACACAGAACATTTCCACTTACTGAGAACATATCACCAGATCATGGAGTGAATGGGCATTGTCAAAGACCTGATCGAGTGGGGGCTGGTGTAGACCTCGAGGCTGGAGCCCATCAGGATGAGTAGAGGTGCTGCTCCCCCCCTCCCAAACCAGGTCAACATCTCATGCATGGGTTGGTTAAAAAATATACACCCATTTTGTAGATAATTAAATTCCCTACAAATTTCATTTTGATCCTTGTTTAACTAGATTTGTCATAATTAAATTACAGTGTCCTAAAGTTAGAAGTTTGACAAATTTCCAGAAAGTGTGATTTTTTAATTTTTTAAAAAAGTGCTTATCTCCGTAACTATAAATCCTAAAACAAAATTTAAAAATCAAATTGTAGAAAATTATATTATCTACAACATTGAGTAGAACTTTGTTGTAGCTAAAATGCACCAAAAAGAAGATATAAGTGAAAATCTGAAGAAAGTGCCAATTTTTTCAAGATGGTGGGCGGGCGCAGAGAGGGGGGAATTGTGAATTTTGCATTTTAAACACTTACTAACCATCCAACTATCCTAGACAACATATCAAAAATTTAAAACTACCGGACCGCTTGTAAGGTAACCCTCCTATTCACTGGACTATCTGCTTTATCAATGGGTAACAAAATCTAGAGAAACTCCTAATCTTAATGAATCATCCTTTTTCATTTCCCAGAAGGTTTTATAAAAAATTTAAAAAGCTGTGGTGTGATTCAACACTCAGCACAGATCCATCCCAGATTAAAACAATTCAGTCTTCATTTTATACTCTACTGATTAAGAAAGTGAAAAGTGTTTACGAAATAATTCAGAACTTTAGTGTTTTTATGTTTTCTTACTTGTATACTATTAGGTAATACCAACAACCCCTTTCCATTGTAAGCCTGTGTCTCCTATCCATACAAAATCTAATCTAATAGGCTATGTGCCCTATCTAACCTAAAACAAAATAAAATAACAGTTATTATATAAATATATATAAATGTTTGATATTTGAAATTTGATTATATAAACTTTTGATAATTCGGAGATATTGAATTTAATACATTATTTTTCTGCTAATACATACTTTAGACAATTTTATCTAGATTTTGAATTGATTGCATCTAAATGATATAAACTGAAATTTGTGAATTAACCTTAAATTGTTAGTATATAGACATTGATGAACTTCATACAGAAAAAGAAACCATAACAAATTTCAGGTATAATGTTTTCAATAACTAATTGTTTGTTATTGTCAAGCCGACATTCTTTGTTTTTATTTATTGGTAGTAAGCTAAGTAATAAAGCCTAAAAGCAAATATCTCATTTTATATGTTAAAGGCAATTAATAAATCTGATACCTCAACTTGTGGCTCATATTGCAATCTAATAATTACCAAAATATTTAAATCTTTAATGAAATATATATTCGTGAAATTTTGATGACTTAATAGAATAACAAATATCAAAAAGAAAGGACGAAAAATATATTAAAATTGAGTTTTAATTTGATCTAAACAATATTTAAAATTGAGATATAGTTCTCCGATGATGAATGATGATTGTGAAAAAAGACTGCATTTTGAAATTTACTAAATGTTTTTCATTGTTTAAACGATTTGTATAATTGACACAACATACTAAATTTGAGTAAATTTTGATTTAAATTTGACCATGAACATTTTTTAACAAATGGTTCTAACCATTGACCGAAAATGCTAGGTAATTACTCATATGAGTAGCATGGATAAACATTTTATACCATCAGATGTCCCCATTCCACCAAATTAGATTGAAATAGCTACAATTTTCATATTAACAAATTGACAGCTACTAAAATATGACAGTAGATAAGAACTATAAAATAACTAAAGTAGATAAGATGGGTTACAAGTTAAAATAATAAATTTTGTACTGTTTGTTACAGACATTTGATGAAGTACAAACCTCACCTCCGGTTCTGAAGTTCTAGTCTTGTGCCTCTTTCGATCACCACTGCTTTTATACTGTATATAAGTTTTTTTTTTTTACTTTCAGTTTACTTCAATTGGAAAAAATGTATAATTTTAGTTATGAAAATCTAAATTGATTAAAGAAATATATTGATTTTTAATTTTATGATATCGATTTGTTGGTTTTTTTAAATGAATCAATTTGTGAAATTTAATTTTTGTTCGTTTAAAATAATGAATAAAAATTATATTTATAATATTGTGTTGCCACCATTTTATTTGATAAAAACATGAATAATTACAATTTATTCTTAACACTGTGAAAACTTTCAAATCCAAACCTAACCAACATCTTTAACTTGAGTTGAATCCAAATCATAGATTAATTTATTAAATCAAACATATCTACAGTTTACAAAATAAATGTTAAATCTATGTCATTAAATGGTTTTAGTTTGTTTGCTTTTATTAGAAGAATTATTTCTGGTTCCTTACCACAGACTTGGGTTATCAATAAAATGTACTTGGAGATAGACAACTTACCCTAGGAACTTTGTGGACAAAAACCAATGCTAGAGCTTTCAACTCATACCAACAACACCTTTTATATGGTTAATGATACTATCTTAATAGTAGCCAACTGCCAAACAATTTATTTCTTTGTTCCTATGTTTTCCAGCAATTGCAAAATTATACACTTGAAATGTGCTATATTTTCAAAGTTTAATGATTTTTTTTCTCTTTCATTTTTAAGGTGTTACATAAAACCAACAGTAAACATGAAATAAATGTTTCTTCAAATAATTAAAGTTATAAGTCCACTATATATTACATACAGAATTTTATTTAGTTTTACTAAGTATATCTGTCACACAGAAATCGTCCTCATTTCTTCGAAAATGCAATTTTTCTAATAGAAATAATAACTTAACTTATACTCATACTGGGGTAATCACCTTTCCTTCTGCCAAGAAGTGACAATTCATTACATCATCTTACGCTATCGCTCGTGACCCATACACTGGAAGCCCAAACTACTATAGAGCTTTTGACTCCATCCGATTCACACCAAATTTTTCATGGATAATTTCATTGCTTAGACGCTGAAGACGAGATAACCTCAGATCCACATCTACAGCTCTAATTTGGTTTTCTGCTTTGTATTAACATATAATTCTTCTCATCATACATCAAAGCTCATTAGTTGATTGATGGCAATACAGGTGTCACTCGACTAAGTACATCTTTTTTACTTGTTTCAGACATGTGAAAGACAGAATTTTAATTTTCTTATGATTTAATTTAGTATGTTTTCAGTCTAAGTTACATTTTTCCTAGTCATAGATGAACAGAGTCTAATATTTTGAACTGGTTTAATAAATTTTTATGTTAACAGTTATGTGTAAGATATTTTTATAAAAAAAAAAAAACCAAAAAAAACCTTTTACTATTCAAGTTTGTAGATAAGCTGACAAAATTGTAACCAAGTATAAACTTTGGTTTAACCTGTTTATTTCTAACCTCACACAATGCAATTAGTGTCTTGATATATTTTATCATCCTATATGTTATCTTAATTTTAAAAATTGAGAACATGAATGTATTCTATCTATATCTTGCTTAGATTATAGTTGTGTTTTGAGATTATTTGGAACTATGAAACTAATCAGCACCATTTTATAGCTACAAAACAATACTTTACAACTTATTTCTATAAATTGTCCATTGAGGCCTCCTCCTCTGCTTGAATATTTGATTTTTTACTAAATTATTTGTTTTTTATCTTATTATTCCAATATCTTATTTTATTCCATTAAGAATCTTTATTTTCCCATATTAGGAGTACTAGTTTCAAGAATTTCAACTTGTCATCCACAAATTCAGTTTAAATCATTGTATTATTATCACAGGTATAAAAAATTTGTTTATAGTATCCATTAAAACAATAAAACTTGTATACAATGTACTTACACAAAATACAAATATAATATATGAACAGATAATCTAAAACTTTTTTTTCTTTTAGAAGTGTAGATTTCTGATTAAGATGTCTTAACTTATTAGTCAAATACTATCACTATGGTCTCCCCCATTCCTGAATTTTATAATTAATTTATTTAACCATTTTTTAAATCAGACAAGTAAGCAGTTATATTGAATATTTCATTTGATAAGTAATTTAGTTTGTCTTTTAATATGTTAACTATGTTTAGTTTAGGTGTATAAATTTTAAATAATGAGACCATAATGTCAGTACTTATCAGTAATAAACTATTAAGTGAGAGTACAGAAGTGTACCCTACTGAAACATAGGAAAAATATAAATCTGTTTTAAATTGTTTGTTTCAGACATATAAGACAAAATCCATATAAATAATTGGTGTCCAGATGTATTGTCTACAATATAACAGCTAAACTAATTTCATTCATATCTTCTTTCAAAAAAAAAAACCCTCAACATATTCATAAACAGATTTAAGCATTTACTAAGATTTTCCCTATAAGACGTGGGAAAATACTAAAAAATAAAAACAATTTATATAAAATAAATTTGCTGTGTTATGACTGTTGATACTAATACTAACAAATATTTAAAACCCATTTACTAGAATTTTTCATTTTTACTGGAAACTATAGTTGTCAGTAATTCTTGAATTACACTCCTGTCCTATTTTATAAATGTTTTTGTAAAGGTTTTATATTTCAATATCTTTAATGTATACTAAAAGCAATCTTTTTTTAATGGTAATAATAATTTTAATTTGGTTTATTATTAAACATATGTCAATGAGAAGGAATTAAATATATCTTAATTATATCATAGTCTGATTTATTGTTACTTAACGTACAATTTTTCTGAATTTTTAAGATTTTCATTGTGTAATTAAAGTTGTATTTTGTATTGGTAGCAAATTTACAGATCGTAAAGGTTTTTTTTTAAATGTAACCTTAAAAGTGATAATTAAGTTGTATAGGTTAAAGTGACTTCCAGTCTGTAGTTTAAAATATCATGTCAAGTTTTAGCTAATGAAGTTCTATTAAGTTCAAGAGCCATAGAAATAAAATGTACAATAAAATTGAATGTTCAATGTAACCGATTCTGTCAGTTCTACACACTAAACATATAAAATTCATAATACATATACAATTTTATGAGCATTGTAAATAGTATACAAAAATATAATAAAGAATTTATTATGATTGCAATGTTTACTTATTGATTCTTTTTAAAAATTTTTTTTTTAATAATCAAAGATATGATGTTCAGAAATTGGAATAGAACTGAAGTTGGTATGTTTGGTTTGGTTAAAAATTCCAATTTGTAAAAGTTCGATTTGTTGAATATGTGGAAAATACATTTAAATGCTGGTTCAGTAATTAATAGTAAAAATTTTAAAAAAACTATTTTACTGTTATACTCGGGTCTAATTCCTAAAAATTGGTTCTTTCAATTTGGATAAAATTCCAGATAGTAGTCATATATCCTTGTTCTGAGCAAGTTGTAGTGTTCAGAGATATTTTATATTAATTTCCAACTTTGGTATATTAAAGTGTACTAATAATTTTATATTCGATGCTAATATGATTTTTTGATTATATTTCAAAAGAGATCAGGAGTACATTATTCTGTTTCAGTTATGCATATTTTTCATGTATAAAGTTTTTTTTCTTCTTGTCCTCATTTTCAAAATGGGTGTGTTGAAGTATATTCAAAGTAAAAATCTCTAACCTGAGCCCCCTAATCCAAAAACCCACTTAATCTGAACAAAATATTTGAAATTATCAATACTAAAAACTGGGCAAAGGGGAATAAAAAACAACTTAATTAATTAGAAAAACTAACTAATTACATGTATAAAAGTTTAAACAGACATGAAAGTTACAAGGGAGGCTAATATATCAGTGCTCTTATTACTAAAAATAAATACAGTACTCTTCAGTTTTATCCGAAACATCTAATTATATGAAAATGCGGTACAGTAAAGTTCCAAGGTTAAATGAAAAGTAATGGCTCCTAATTTAGGAAATAATTCAGTAACAATTAAAACAATACATGTTGTTACTTATACAGTTCAGTGAAATATAACAAAATGCAGTAAAGTGCAAAACACATACACTTAAAATTTAAACACTACTCAAACAGTGGTTTTACAAAATCAGTCATTTTTCTCTGACAAACATATCTCCCAAATGACGCAACATTAAGCCAATATCTCATAAATAAATTGTCTGTCCTTGTGGCATTGGTATTGTTGCTCCACATAGGTTAACCTGCGGACGCTGCCCGTCGCACATATTTCAATTGCATATAATACATCACCATCCTCGATATTGATCAAGTCGGTACTTCCTTGTGGTTACTACTTTCAATAGTTAAATAATCGATTCGACTATAAAACAGTTATTCAGTGTCATCAGTTGACGAAACATAGCTTCGCATCAGGATCGGTTCCTTACTTTGGACATTTTAATGATTTTGTGGAAAACATTTTGATGAAAGTGATGGTGAAATAAGTGAAAATGAGAGTGAGGATGTAGTTTTGAACCTTAAGGTTCTAGGACTAAACTCACATTGGCAATGGGAAAACAAAGCAAACTTTTTTAGTCTGCAGTTTATGTTGATGTATCTTATCATTGCTGTTCCTAGTCCTCAGGTTCTGCGTACTGCCTTTCTTGCTGCCATTAACGATTTATTGACTTTTCTGTAGTGCGCCTTAAGTGTGAATTACAGGCTAGTATATTGGTATTATATGACCTATGTGATTTGCTTTGGGGCGATAGTGTGGTGGGTTGGGACCAAGCAGGGACAGGCCAAAATCACTCTGACTAAGGTTCAGAGGATGGCATGTCTATGCACAACCGGAGCCATGACCACTACACCATCCTCTACAATAGAAATATTATTAGGGTTTCTACCCATTGACCTGTTTATAATGGTGGAAGCAAGGAAAGCAGCTTACAGGCTGAGGTGAGCACCGTCTGGAGAAACTCATATATGTAGCATGCCAGAATTACGGAAAAAATTGGCCACCCGATTCTAAATATTGGTACTGATAAGTTAGATACTCGTTTTCAAGACCTTTTGAAGTTAATATGATCTCTGGGGACAAAAATCGAGTTATAGATAACACAGGAAATTTGGTATGGTATATCGATGATTAAAAAATTATGGCAGGTATAAGGGGTTGAAACGTTCGTTTCCCTTGGGACAATATGTCACAGTTTTCCAGGCCGAAATTATAGCCATAAATGACTGTATACAGGAGAATTTGAGGCGAGGCTTTAAGAAAAACCGTAATCACATATATGCAGATAGTCAGGCTGCAATTAATGCACTTGCAAGCACTACAATAAAATCTAGTCTGGTATGGAAATGCCAAGAGAACCTCTCTCGGGTAACTTTGTACTGGGTGCTGGGGCATAAGGGAGTTGAGGGTAATAAGAAGGCAGACAAATTAGCTAAACGAAGCTTTGCATCAGAGCTTGTAGGATCTGAGCCAGCTGTAGGAATATCCGTGTGTCTACCAAAGATGGCCGTAAATAGGTGGGTTCATGCTAAACACTAGCAAAGATGGGAAAGCCTAAAGGGGCACAACCATAGTAAATCATTACTTGAGGACATCCTTCAGGTAGTCTTGAAAGGAAAATAATGACCCGAGGTATGGGGACAACTCAGACAAATTATAGGACAAGGTGGTCTGAGAGTGCATTTGCACAGGATAGGAGCTGTGTGAGAAGGATGAAGAAACCACATAATCTTCAATGAGGACCTAACCAATAAGAAGCCAAAGGTTTTTGGGTTCCAAATTCCCACGGAACTATCATTGGAAGAGCCAGTTAGTGGATTACTTAAACTCATAAGGGGAACAAATCTGCTAAGCAAAAATGACGACGGTCGGTTTAATTGCACAATAGGCCATTGGTCGCCATGCTAAAGTAGTATTTAAAAAGCCTTTAAACTCCAAATAAAATCAATCAATCAAAGTAGTTACAGAACTTTGTACATTGTGTCACTAATATTTAATTATTCAATTTATTATTCAAATAATAATTTAAATGTAAATGACATACTTTTGTACTGAATAGTGTCTTTGAATATACTACATGGCTAAATTTTAATCTAATTCAACTAAATTATTTTGTCTGTTTCTGTGATACTATGTGGACATTAATAATAGGTCTGTGTATAGTACATACATTACACTATTAATTCAGTTAAACTTAGCTAGATCTCAATAGCAGTTATGTAAATATATATCCTTACATTTCAGTCCTGCCGGTTACGTATGGTAGGTGGTACTTTGTTCTCACTACCTTAGTGTCGGCCATATATGATCTTCATAGGAGTTAACGTTCATCAAAGTATATAGTATTAGTTATTTCGGCAATGTGAAAGGGTTGATTGATTGTTGCAAAGGTCTTAATCATTATCTTAAGCCTTAGTAAATCAACTCTAATCATTAATCATCATCTGGGTGTGAATTCTAGTGTTTCTTGATCACACTCTTCACTTACCTACCCTCAATTTTTGTTAAAACTACATTATAAAGGTTCAACTTAAATATTTTAATAAGATAACTTTGTATGCCAACAGTTAATTGGTTATTTTTTTTTATAACAGATATTCTGCTAAAGGTTTGCCGAATTACCCAATATGCCAACACAGAGTCGGCTACCAATGTACTCTGCTTACAATGCATGACATAAAAAGTTTTCACGAGTGTTTTTATTTGCTACCAGAAAAAGGTAAGCAACATTATTTCATTTTTAATTACTGTAGTGCTCATCCACCAAACCACAAGAGGAAGAAAAATGAAAACTTACAGAAGCCTAAGTCAACAACGTTTGAATATTCAATTGTAAACACAGCTGGAGTAAACTTGACAGTGTGTAGGAAGACATTTCTAAATGTTTTACAAATTACAAAACATAGGATAATTGTTGTTTTAAAAAAAGGGCAAACCTTGTTCCAGTAAAAACTAGAAGAGATCATAAACAAAATAAAAATATGGTCCTAAAAGAAAATCTGTTATCGATTTCATTTTGTCATTAAAGCTAAGGGTGCGTTCATGTTGGAGCTGCAATAAACGATCGTAGCAACGATGAGAGCAGCGATGCTAGTAGGAAGTAGCACTCTGCTTCTATCGGCTGTTCATGTCCGAGCCGCAACACTCGTGCTGAAAAGTTGATTTGTGAGTTCGTGTTTTGTTAAAAACGAGTTTGTGGTGAGTGATTCTGAAGATTTAATTTTAGCATCAAATGAAGTAAAGGATTATTTACTAGGATGCAAAAAATGTGAATATTATGCACATCCTATCAATGTGGAGAGGAATGTATTTGGGGAGTACCATCATTTGTATAACGATTTAAGACAGCATCCCAGAAAATTTGCCAACTACATGAGGATGAAAATAGAAACTTTCAACTACATATTGTCGATTATTTCCGATAACCTCCAGAAGGACTGGAATAATTATCACATAAGACCTATAATGGCAGAGGAACGATTAATGCTAACATTAAGGTAAGTAGGTTTTATTACTATCATGGACAAAAAGCTACATTTTTTAATAAAATATAAATTTATCTAATAAAGGAATAAAAACATCACATGTTTACAATACTTTCTCCAACAAATCAAACAAACTTTTGTAAGTTATATAATGAATTTATATAACTAAACAATAACAAAATTAAAAATTCTTGTAATAAAGGAATGAAAATGTCACATGTTAACAATACTTTTTCCAACAAATCAAACAAACTTTTGCAAGTTATATAATGAATTTATATAACTAAACAAATAACAAAATAAAAAATTCTTTGTAATAAAGGAATGAAAATGTCACACGTTAACAAAACTTTTCCTTATAAATCAAACAAAATGTTGCAAATTATATAATAGGTTTTCATCTTCACTTGCATCTATATTACAGTTAACATTTTCATAAAATTTTTTTGTAGCACTTGACTGACTGTCAGTGTTGTGAGTGGTTGGAACATTGGAATGTGAAAAACTCGTGGAGGTTGCAGATCTAACGAAATCTTGTGTTATTTTTATTACTCTCATACGGTATTCCAGTTTTTCCAAAGCAGCAGTGTTTTAATGTGAGGCAGTAAAGCTTTTAAAAAAATTAAGATCTTCATTGTCCTCCTCGTTTTGTGGCTTTTTGTTTTGTAAATATTTCAGTTTCTCCCTTTCTACTTGTAGAAGTTTATCGCCAATATTTTCTTTTTGTTTCCGCTTTTGTATCATAGAAGTTTTTGGTTTTACTGATTGAGATGCAATGCTACTTACGGAATTTCCTGTAGATGGTGCACTAAATAGTTCTGAAGACTCACCCAAATCTTCTTCAAAATCAATATCTTCTTCAGCCGACTCTTGAAGCGAAGGTTCAGGAGTTGTCACGCCAAAGTTTCCACTTGATTGCCTAGGGGTGAACTGATCCTTTAAAAATAGGAGACTTTTGTAGTATTTCAATTCCCCCGTGTAGTCCACACAGTCCTGAGCATTACCAGATTTCGGCTTTGGAATAGATACCATGACAATTCAGAACTTGTCACGTAACATTTTCCACTTGCTTTTAACTGCATTTTCTGTAAAAAAAAAATTAATAGTAACAAAGTTATTTTTCAGATATTTATCTACTGGACAGTCGTTTAGAAGCTTGTCATTTTCCTTTCGAATGGGAGCGTCAACCGTATAAAAAATTGTTGATAAAGTTGTTAAAGTTATATGGGAATTACTTACAAAACTACACATGAAAATTCCATATGAAGAGGATTTCAAAAGAATTGCTGATGACTACTATAACCTTTGGAATTTCCCAAACTGTTTGGGCAGTATTGATGGTAAACATGTCCAGATAAATTGTCCTACAAACTCTGGTTCTATGTTTTTTAATTATAAAAAAGTTTTTTTCTATTGTTTTACAAGGACTTGTCGATGCCAGTTATAAATTCGTCAGCATTGATGTTGGTGATTACGGGAAACAGAGTGACGGTGGAACATTTAGATCTTTAAGTTTGTTCTGCAGCTATCAACCAGAGGACTCCAAATTCCTAACGACAAGGCTCTGCCAAATTCTGATATTACCGCCCCGAATGTCATGATTGGAGATGAGGCATATCCACTCCTACCAAATTTGTTAAAACCTTTTAGCAAAGACCACTTACAGGCTGACGAAGCATACTATAATTCAAGATTGTCAAGGGCACGACGAACTGTCGAATGTGCGTTTGGAATTCTCTATGCAAAGTGGAGAGTACTAGGAACAACAATTCAAACTTCAGTCGAGTTGGCTGATGACATTGCATAATAGTGTATTTGCTTATTGCATAATGTAATAATAGACAAAGAGGGAGTTGAACATAACCTAAATGAAGTAAAACACTTGCCACCAATACCTGTCTCAAAACGTAGACCTACTGGCAGGCCAGATAACAGAGCAAAAACAATACGAAACCTGTTTAAAATGTACCTATATAAAAATATATTGTAATGTTGTACTCATGTAAATATAACAAATTTTTACTTACGTTTTGTGTTCAATTCTTGAGCATTTCACTCCACAACTTGTCCAACACAAATCTATTGTGGTGATTTTTATCACACTTGTCCCATAATGCTGGTCTCATAAAAACTTGTGATATTAAATTGTCAACATCCATGTTCGGAGCCTCGATATTAGCTGAGAAAAAGGACTGAGCTATTATCGCTGCTCTCATGGATGGTTGGGACACAAGAACGAATAACAGCGCAGCTCCGACGTAAACAGGCCCATTACAAAGCACGTCTGTATTATCTACGCGTTGCTAAGATCGCAGCTTGTATCGCTAATCGCAGCTCAGACATGAACGCACCCTAACGAATGACAAAATGGGCGAAACAAAAGTATGAAGGTCTATTTATCTTCATTATACCTCAATGTAATGAAAATGTGGTGAATGCATTTATGCACGTAACGTTAAGTTTATTTGGTAAAGTATTTTATACAAATTTCAATATAAGATTTGCAACACCTGCAGTCGATGAATGCAGTACATGTTTAAACTTACAACATAAAATATCCAATGAAAAACATGACCAGGAAAAGGATGACTTAAGTTAAAGTCGCAAAAGAGAAGCTAAATAATTAATCTTTGATCACTTTAAAAAACAAAAACCAGATGATTGTTATCAGTTATCATTTGACTGCCAGAAAAACCTTGTACTCCCAAAGTTTCTGATCAGTAAGTGTATTATTCACGTTAATTTTATTGCTACAACTTATCAGTTTGAGTCATGTTCTCCTTGTTCAATACTGGAGTTAGGATTTGTATTGAGTTTTTCTGATTCATAACAGTTACGGACTAGTTTAATATCATGCTTAAGTGTTTAAGGTAAAGGTGGTATAAGCGCTGGTACAGTATAGGAATATCTGTTAGAACCATTGGCTCTTTATAGTGTTCAGGTGTAGGATGGAAAAGTGTCAGAGTAAGTGGTTCGACAGCATGTTTGGGTGGAGGAGGTAATAGTCTGTCTAATGTTTAGGATATTATTTTTAATTCCCGAAAGACCAAACAAATTGTCTAGAACTCTGATTCCAAGAGGAAGTTGATTTATTTGTTCTCTTTTTATATCATCACATAATTTATCAATTACTTCGTAGTTTTTAATTTCATCTGAAGTTTATAGATTTCTTGTTGTCTTTTTTCTATTTCATTGTCATAATTTGGTTTGATTTTATTTGTATAATTTTCTAGTTCATTTTAAGTGTTGGAGAAGAGGGGAGTGATAGGGTAAGTTCTGGAAAGATCAGTTCGATATCATGTTTGGGTATAGAAGCATCTACACTAACTACGCCTACATTAGAAGTACCTAAACCGGATTTAAAAATACTTTTATTATATACATTGCAATATACTGTTTTGGAAGGTTGTTCTGATAATCTTACCTCACCTAAACTAGTTTCACCTACATTAGAAGTACCTAAAATAAAATATAAAAACTTATATGCTTTTTAGCTTTCTTGTGTTTAATCCAACTTCATTTGGATATACTTTTATTACATACATTACAAAATGTTTCCGAACCACTATTTTTGAGAAAAACGGTCTTCGGTTGAGAAGGAACATTTGAACGATCCATCGACCTCTCCATCCTCCGCTTATATAGCTTTGCATTTTTATATTTAGAGGAAATGGCTGATCTAGTTTATTTGTTTTGAAAAAAAAACTGTTTCTGGTTGTTGTTGATTTTGAGAAAAACTGTTTTTGGTTTCGTTTTGAGAAAAACGGAATTTGGTTTTGTTTTGAAAAAAAATTTGGGTTATTAGAAGCTTGATTTCATTCATTGTGTATAGAACTGGTCTCTCTTCAGGATGATACGAGTTACTAGGGCAGAGTACTAGTAGGTGAAGAACAAGGATTTGTTTTGAGAAAAATGGTTTCTGGTTTCGTTTTGAGAAAAATGGATTCTGGTTTCGTTTTGAAAAAACGTTTGGGTTATTAGAAGTTTGATTCATATTCAACATGTATAGAACTGGGCTCTCTTCAGGATGATACGAGGTACTAGGGTGGAGTGAGGTACTAGGATGTGGTGAGGTACTACGAGGAGAAGAACAAGGATTCGTTTTCAGAAAAACTGTTTCTGGTTTTGTTTTGAGAAAAACTAATTCTGATTTTGTTGTGAAAAAAACATTTGGGTTATAGAAGCTTGATTTACATTCATCGTGTGTAGAAATGGGATTTCTTCAGGATAATACAAAGTACAAGGATCTGTCCTACCGCAGTGATGTTACAGCGCTCTCTAATTCCCTGTGACATATCCATGTTCACAGGAAATCCCCTTAGCTAATGTCCTTTCAGAATACTTTTTCTATTGTCCTAAATCTCCCATGTTAAAACTGAGCCAGAACTGGCATTCACTACACTATTTATATACCGGGTGTTTCAAAATGAATAGCAGGGTTTTAACGCCTTATAATTTTTATTACACTACAATTACAGCTATAAATGACACATCAAATGAAACAGCAACTCAAACAGTTTGGAATCACCAGTGCGCATGTGTACACAATGTTTTCGCCGCCATCCGTTAGAAAGCGTTAGTGGCAAAGATGGCGACTAGTGAACAGAAAGCTTTTTGTGTTTTACAGTTTGTCCTTATCTACTACGTCCTTATCGTTTGCAGTTGTTACAGGCTCTAAAGCCTGCAGACCAAGGTTTACTTGCCAACTTCGATAACAAAATGTTGTTACATGACGATGATGATTTTCTGGATAGTGTCGTCTTCAGTGATGAATCGACCTTTCCCCTTAGTGGACATGTGAACATTCATAATGTGCGGATTTGGGGCTCAGAAAGTTTATGGGCCTTTCTTTTTTTGGCGAAGCAACTGTTACTGGTACTTCTTATCTTGATTCTCTACAGTTATGGCTCTTCCCTCAGTTGAAAGATGATGAACAAGAGAACTTCATTTTCCAGCAAGATGGTGCGCCGCCTCACTGGCACAACGAAGTACGCGATTGGTTGAACGTTACTATACCCAACCGCTGGATTGGCCGCAAAAGGCCCAATGACAGAGTTTGTTTCGCATGGTCTCCACGGTCACCCGATCTGACGCATTGCGATTTCTACCTTTGGGGGTTCATAAAGGATCGTGTGTATGTGCCTCCACTACCAACTGACCTTCCCGAATTAAGAAACAGGTTTGAAGCAGCTGTTACAACAATTACTCAAGAAACACTATTCAAAGTTTGGGAAGAACTCGCATATCGCCTTGACGTGTGCCGTGTGACGAATGGTGCTCACATTGAACACTTGTAGGCTTTTCTGTAAAACTCTTTGAGTTGCTTTTTCATTTGATGTGTCATTTATAGCGGTAAGTGTAATGTAATAAAAGTTATAAAGCGGTAAAACCCCGCTATTCATTTTGAAACACCCGGTATATTTACTTGTTAAACGAGACAAAAAACCTCTTGGTAATCTATACTTTACTTCATATTAAAATATTACTTAATAAATTAACAAGATAAGAAGAAGAAAAAAAAAATCAATCAATTCGTTATTTATTTTAAATTATGTTCATTGAATATTTACAATAGTATTTTTCTTCTATAGAGTGTTCTTTAGAAACATATTTAATTAATAGACCTAATATACATAAAAGAAAATGAATATCCTGAGACGAACAGTTCATGAGTAACATATAAATTACAAATAACAGTCTCTCTTTCTCGGGTAAGGGTTGGTGCGGCTTTCCTCAAGGAAGGGGACATTACATACAAAATAAAAGTTCATAAAAAAATTTCAAGAAATCAATATATTAAATTAATGTTATGGAAATGAATGCATGATAGTGGGCTATAATGTTTAAGTTATCACTTTAGCATTTATTACACACATATAGTTAATCTAGTATTTAAATGTGACATTGCCACTTGGGCTTCAGTTGTTTTAAATTATATGAGATAAAAAAAAAAATGGCTGAACAATGCATTGATGTAAGATTGGTCTCACCAGTATCTAGTAGCACTTTCAATATTGGTAGATTACACAAAGAAAACACTTTTGCTATATCACTTGATTATTGATGCCTTTATTTCAAACAATCTGGATGCTCTTCTTGGTATTTTTTTCAAAATAAAATTCTTCATAAAAGGAGCAAAGCAGGACAATGTCTGAACTGTTTTAGGCTCCCTCAACAATTGCCTTCTTTAATTGTTTAGTCCAAATTGATGCACAAAGAGATTCTTTTTAAAGTTCATATTTCTATGTCTTGTTGTTTTGGGGGGAATGTATGAAATGGTATTATGACCCTAATTTATATAAAAAAGAAACTGTTAATAGTTTACATTGATATTTACTGATTCTAATTCTAATTTATTAATTGAAAATTTTAAAATATTACATGGGACTAAATAACTTCTCTTAAAGCTAAATAACCCTATTCTAATAAACTGTATATAATTGTTTTCATAATGTGAAAGATTCCCGCACTAACATTTCGATGTACATTTCTCCAGTCAGAATCGGTCTAGCCTTAGTGGGCGTTAACCTTTTGAACTCTTGTCAATTTTGTATTTCTTCCAGCCACCATCTTGTTCAGACTTTCGGTCGTAATTTGAAAGAATCTACCTTTATTATTAATTTTAACCCTTTGAAGAGTACATGAAAATACCGATTAACGAGTACGGCCGTTCTTGAACGTTCTCTGTGCTGTTTGCGTAAATGAGTATGGACGTTCCGGAACTTTTTAGGTAACGTCTGAGCAATAAAAGTATTTATCATAAAACAAATTAGTCATGGCTTATTGTGTTGTCACAATTCAACAAGAAATAGTATTAAGAACAGATGAAATCGGGTTTTTCACAATTGTAAGGCAGGACAACTCCAGGGGGCGTGGTTTCAGGAGAATTCACCATGCGTATTGATTGGCGCGTAAATGTAGGCGATGGCATCGTCTTCTCCGCGGTTGTTTCCCCCCTACACACACCTGTGCCTATGTTCCTTGTCTAGTATAAGTGATTTGTATCATTATAGTATGTTACGTATATTATACATCAAACATGAAAAATTAAACACTACAAAGCTTTTTTACAGATTCCCCTCTGTCTAGTCTTTTGACACATTTAGCCGCGTCTCAAACGAAACCAACACACGATTCCAAGAAAATTGAAAAGAAATGTTATATTTTCCATAATGTAGGCTATACTAAATTGATTCGTGGAAAAAAAGCGGCCCATCAAACGTTTTTGTCTGTGTATGTCTGCTATACCGACGGGTGACAATGCCACGGTGTTTTTATGCCGCCGACAATGGGATACCGTTATCAGCAAACGAAACCAACACACGCTTCCAAGAAAACTGAAAAGAAATGTTATATTTTCCATAATGTAGGCTATACTAAATTGATTCGTGGAAAAAAAGCGGCCCATCAAACGTTTTTGTCTATGTATGTCTGCTATACCGACGGGTGACAATGATTTTTCAGTGCAAATTTTTTTTAAAGTACATTTATCAGTGTAAATTTTTATTCTTACAAGTTTTTAACACAATATTATTATATTATTATACATTTGTAACCAATAAAACAACTATTTTCAAATTTTTTTTTCTTACTCCTTGACAACAATTTTCTTGTAAATACTTACTAACCAGCTGTTGGCTATTTGGGACGTTCAGGAACGGCCGCACTCGTCAAAGGGTTAAATAGGAACTCAGGTGACGTTTTATACTCAGAAATATATGGTTCATATATAGGCCAGGTTTGTTTTGTCCCAGCGTCTTTAATGTTATTATAATCGCCGAAATACTGGCGACCTTCCATTTGATATAAATTTCTAGGCCGTTCTGTTTCCACTTGTAAGTTGATA
Organism: Aphrophora alni; assembly: GCA_963513935.1. NCBI lineage: Eukaryota > Metazoa > Arthropoda > Insecta > Hemiptera > Aphrophoridae > Aphrophora > Aphrophora alni. The sequence continues at coordinate 37,451,815 of OY740769.1, forward strand.
AATTTCTTTTAGTCGTTCTTTTTACTATTGTTCTTTTATAAATATTGGTTTTTATAGATAGGTGGGATTCTTCAGATTAATTTTGATGTGGGTAACATAGGTCTAAAATTTCGATAAATGGCTTTAATTAATTTTGATCTGGTTGAAAGTCTAAAATTTATAGGCAATTGTTTAGATCACTACCGTTGTGCATTTTTTCCGGTAGGTGTCGTGCGTATCTTCTCGTGTTTGAAAGGAATACTGATTTATTGAAACAACATTATTTTGAAATGTTTCAATATTAATAAACAACTATTAATTGTAGAGTAAATTATATTTGTTAAGTTTAATTAAAATATTACAAATACATTTTTAAAGATTCAGCACTAAATGTACACTATTATAATAATTAATAAATAGTTTACATTTGATTTAACTTAATATAATTACAAAATATGTAATTGTATAATACAACCTTCATAATGCGCTTATTAATTTATATACAATTTAAGCACCACTACAGATTTTCTTTATTATTATTATTTTGTGACATATTTTAAGATATATAACAATAAAAATTAATATAAAGTTTATATAAATTATCGTGAAAAAACGTTAGTAATCAAGTTTAAAACTTCATAGCAACGAAATTAAAATGCGGATTTTTTTGTCCAATGCAACCAAAATAGACTGCCATGGTTGGAACTGCATTTTAAATTTAACAGCTTATATTCCAAGTCCAAATACACAAACTATGCAATACATTGTTTTATTTTCCCAACGAACAGTACAACTTCCATCGGTAGAGTTATCCCAATAGCATGAACTTGCAGTATGTAGACCTGCTCCATTCTTCTGCATTATAGTACATGTCACTAAAAATTAAATACAAAGATTAATAACATAATAAATAAAAATGATTAATATTATCTTCTCAAAATGATCTTGCAAGGGTGCTGAAATTGGACTTTTAATTCTTATAACATAGAGTCAACAATCCGGGGGTTATGGAAGATTTATTTCTAAATAAAATGAATAAAATTACTACCATTGATATAGTGTAGGCTATAAAATCTCTAATGTTCGGGCAGTAGTATACCCTTAAAAACAACAAAAATCAAACTTAAGCTGTTTATCAAGTCTTAAAATTTGAAACATTGTTTACACTTGAAATGTTATACCAATAATTGGTACTTAGTAACTGCTATTCTAGAGTAACAGATTATACCTGCTAGAGTATAGTGATTAGATGTAACGCATAATTATTATCTTAGTCTGTTACTCGTTGTTTCGTTATTGTCAAAAAAATCCAAACCACTATAGACAATAAGGCCTGTTATGGTGCGATGCAACTACAATATCTTCCTGCTAACCCCTGCTACTGCTACTAGGTGAAAATATAAAAGTTGTGGATTCCCACTTGTGATTTTCAGTTGCAGTAACGGATAGAGTTTTGGAGCCAAAACAGAGGTTTTATTTCTGTTAGTGTTATTTACTATACTGTATCGTATATTGTGTTAGTATTCCGCTTAACTTATCTTTATTTATGTAGTGATTTCATTTTACTACTGAACCAGTAACATAGTTAAAGTTTAAGTGTAAAGTTATATCAAAAGCTTAAAAGTGTAAACTTAATTTTAAATTTAGAATAAATATATATGTCCATTCCGGTGAAGAAAAACAGACAATTGCTAAGTTTAATTTGGAATTTTTTATTCCGTGATACTGCATTTGGCTTTTTGCAATATTTATAGACTAAAATAATAGATATACCTGTTAAAGTGTTACTGAGATCAATATGTTTTGAGGCAATAACACTAAAAACAAATGTACAGCAAGTCACAGTAACAGTAAATCATGAGTAAAAATAACAGTTTTTTTGGTAGCATTAGCAGTTAGAACTGTTAGCGTGAAATAATGACTAGTAATATTTCTAGTTTATACCGCTTGTGATACATGTTACCCGTATCTTGGGAACAGCAACAATGGGTAACAATGTAGTATTAAGAGTTCAAGCTTGTATAATACGATAGAACATCGAAACACACGAGATCAATTTTTCATTATACAAAATAACTATACCTTAATACTGCACGAAAATATCATACGATAAGCGGTAAATTATCAATCAATAACGTTGATGAAATTCCCGATGGCTGTTCAAACTTCAAGCATAATTCAAGGTTTTCTCCCGAAGGTCTAAAAGTGAAGCATAATTCCTACTTTTCCCGATTTTCAAGAAGAGTGGCCACCCTGTTTATGCGTTGCAGTAGACAATTACAGTCCTCCCTGGGCCACAAGGTACTAGAGGTAAACGCGACTACCTCTAAGTTGTCCTCAAAGGGGCATTATTTTGCCTCTTTTGTAAGCCCTGGTTGTGGACCGCCTTATTAGAGATCTTAATGGGTAATCCCTCCAAGGCGGTCATTGTCCCATTTAGTAGGCAGATGGAAATGTGTGGAAGTAAAATATGCCTTGAGAGAACTAGATTGGGCGCTCACAGTCAATGAAATATCTGGGAGTAATCCTGGATAAGAAACTGATGTGGAACGCCCATCTAGACCATGCCATATTAAAGTTGTGTCTAATGGTGACGAGACGACTTATAGGATATGAAAGGCGGTCATCAGACCTCAACTGACTTATGGTTCCCCTGGTATGGAGGGCAAAAGCGGCACAAGTCACAGCGGACAGCAAACTTGCGAGCTTGCAGAGGCTAGGATGCATGCTAGTCACAGGTGCCTTTACGAGCATACCAATGGTTGCTCTAGAGGTACTTTTAAGCCTGCCACCTGTAGGTAAATATTTTTATAATGTCGGAGGCGAGAATGGCGGCCTATAGGTACACAATCATGGCGAATGGAGGAGGAATTCCAGTGAGGTGGGTCACTCTGAAATCGTTAATAAGATATTTAAGAACTCAGTGTTGGAAATGTCAATGGATGGTATCCAAACAGAGTTTATCTTGACTCGATCCTTCAATGTTATCTCAAAAACAAGACAGGAATGGAAGGATGGCAAGCTTCCGGGATATCCAGGGCAGCTTGTTTAGTATACAGACGGATCACTACATGATCAACAGTCTGGATATGGAGGATACTATCAAATCACTGGGGCAACTTTCGAAGCTAGTCTAGGTAGGTATTGTACAGTCTTCCAGGCTGAGATTTGTGCAATTACAGCATGTGTTCATCGAGGATTAGAAGACCTTACAGGTAAGGACATCATAATTATCTCAGATAGCCAAACAGCAATTATACCCCTCAGCTCCATAGAAATCTCACTCAAATTGGTATGGGACTCTCTCCGTACTTTATGGGTCCTGTCCAATGCCAATTTGGTGTTTCTGGAATGGGTAGCTGGTCATTGAGGGATGGAGGGTAATGAGAGAGCGGATCTGTTGGCGAAGAAAGGGGCTGCTGGCTGCCTTGTGAGATCAGAACCCGATTGCGGAATCAGTCATTCAGCAGCAAGATGAGCGGTAAGAAAATGGTCCAAGGAAGAGCACATCGTACGATGGAGACATTTTCCTGGCCATAGATTGGGCAAGCGACTTCTCTTGGGACCAGATCCTGCTCTGACAAAAATGCTGGTTCAGTATGACAGGAAGTCCCTGAGACAGATTGTTGTCATGATTACCGGACATGGCCATATCCGGAATCACTTAAATAAGGTGGTACAACTACAAGTCTCTAAATTTTGATAAGCCTGCAAAAGATCCTAGAACTTGTTAAACGCAAGCTCTAACAAGCTCTGTAATCGATGTAAGGAGAAAAAGTTGAAGTTTTCGGGTAATACTTTTATTTTTAAAAGCTAGATTTTATTTTATATATTAAAGACATTTGAGTTTGCGCTTTTCTATAAATACCACCCAGGTAATTAATCACAAGGTAATAAAACATATTTGATGATAAGGAATAATCATGCCCTTTTTTCTTCCAATATAATGTGAAAATCTCAATTTTAAAATAATAATACACTCTGCAAACCATAATCTTATGGGTGCGAGGCAAGGGTTCTCACCAAAAATGAACATTATGTTATATAAAAACCTAAATTTGAGGCTCATATAATAACTGATGGACCTTATATAAGCTGGACCAGTTAAACACGAGCAAAAAAACACAAATAAAAGTTTGGTTATGGTTCATAAAAGATCAACTAAACAGAGACTTAGTTGAGGTAGAGAAGAAATATTTATTTTAGGTTTATACAACTAGACAAAACGGTACAAAGTAAACAAATGTTAAAAACTGAATTGTGAAGCAGGCAAAAATTTATAAGTAGAATGGCCTAAGTTAAGTAGATGAATAATAATACATATACCATAAAACTTATACCTATATATTTGAAAGGTTTTTCAAGTTTGGTTAAAGCACTTAGGCAGGCTTCCACGACAGCTGAAGTCCATTGGTTCACTTTACTTTGCTGATATGCATTCCCACCAATAGACTCTTCAATAGCTTCTTTAATTATTGTACTAACATCATCGACTATAAACTGGCTCTAAAATCAAAATTAATAATTTAGTAAAAGCATATTGTTAGCTTGTCATAATGATACTAAATTTTATTTAAGCATAAATCTAAATAGTGACAGTTTATTCAAACAAACGTCTTAATTTGATATTATGTTCAGAAAGGGCCTATTATACACAGTGCCATAGCAACCCCCATCAGTGATTATATAAAAGCACTCCAATTGGTTCTTCAACAATAGGGCAAATCCGAATAGTAATCGGAACCAGGAATATTTTTTCTTCATGTGTTCAAAATATTCTTGACCTTCTACAATTTTCAACAAAAATATGTTGAGATTAGACTATATATTTTTGAGACTATAAATGTAGCCTACTTGTTGTTCTGGACTATTTTTGTATTAGTCTAGGTTTTACTAAACTAATCAACTATTTACTGTAAGAGGTCGGCCATAATTATCCATTTCCTCAGATAAGATTATACGCTAGGTTAGATTTTTTTTTATGGCATTAACATTGCAAACATATTATATTAGGTTTTATATTCAAATGAACTGACATAATTAACTTAATTAATCAATTTACTAAAATTTTAAACATGATCTACTAACCCATCATGTTTGCAGTGTTGTTGAAACAAAAAAAGCTAACCTTACTTTCTCACAAATAACAGTTAGATTAGATCTTTATGGCAGAAATTTCATGACGAACAGTCAAATGGTGTAGTTAGTTGACAAAATTTAGACGAAAAATAACATTATTCAGTTGTTCATACACACTAAAATTTTTTTGAAGTGGTTGTGTTAATAAAATGGACTGACATTGTTAACTAACATTACTTACATACAATATTTGACAAAAAGTTTTATTATATTTTTTAATATATCACGATTAAATAGCATAAATTCCACTTTCAATAATTATAAAAAAATCACCATAAGAATTAATATAACAATAAATCACACATAAAATAAAAATTTAAAAATCAACAAGCATCATAAATAAATGGAATTATTAGTATAGTGGGTAGAAAAAGCATAAGAATTTGCAACAATTCAATGTTCGGTGAAAGTCTGTTATATGCCCTCAAATATGCTAGGATACTTTATTAAAGTAGGTTAAATTAGGTTATGTGGAGGTGTCGCAAAATCTAGCCTAGGGCCATGTTGGAAACTAAAACTAAATCTGAGCAGTCAAAGCTAAAACTAAATACAACCACGATCAGAAAAAACCATTACACACTGCACAAAGAACAGCAACTGTTTGTTAAAGAGACGGAGCCAAGAGAAAACTGCCCTAACTGGTTTATTGAAATTCATTTTTATACGATACCAAGTCACAAGTAAGAATACCTAAATATTACCTTGTATCGACCATGTCACTTCGTTATTTGTGTAACTATGACACATTTTGAAACATAAGTTTCATCATCAGACTGTTGAAATGTTCACATCACAAAAACAAAGTGCTTTCATCTGGTGTGAACATTTCAACAATCTGATGACGAAACATGCTTTGAAATGCTTCATAGTTACACAAACAACAAAGTCACACGGATATAAGTTAATATTTAGTTATGTTTTATCGAAGTAAACAACCTTTTCCCTCTCTTTCAATCTTTCAAGATTTAGTCCTCGATTGTGTCATGAATCCCATTTATGGATGAAGTGGCAAAATATCAGTTTTATTCAAAGTAGAAGAATTTTTATCTCAGATTTATAATTCAAGTTCTATTAAACCGTTAAAACTTTATGTTTAGGTGTGGAAAATACTACCAATAACCTACTCAACCTTCTAAACATGTTTCCCTCAACATATAAGATATATACTATTATAGAAAACATTAATTTTTAATAGTTTTAATAAGGAAACCGATAAATAGGCCTATGTAATGTTTCTCTCATTGCTATATTTACGAGCTAAATGTAGTCAATTCGTGTTCTTCCTACCTCCTTTTCCAACAATTATATCATCCTTTTACACGCTCACTTTTGAATTACTGAAATCCATTATTTCTGTCGAAAACAAACCGTTTAAAATGACGATTTCCAGGCCTTTTGAGGTTAGTTTGGTTCTTTACGTTACTATGTAAAGCAAGCTTCAAAGAATAATTACCATATCCTTCCAAGACCTAGTTCTCATGATTCTTAAATCATAAAAGCATAGTAATATCAACCTGTGAAATTGATTGTAGTGTAGCTGTGAAATTGATTGTAGTGTGCATGCTCCTGAGAGATATCAATATGATCTATGAAACCTAGACGAATAGAGTGATTGTATAGTTTAGAATGTCAAGAAATGCTCAATTTTTATGTGAAATAAGGTATTGTGACACATAAAAAATGTACGGCATAATAAAGGATGATGTAATTGTTATAACAGAGGGTATTAAGAACACGAATTGCATAAATTTAGGGAGAAAATAGCAAAGACAGGAACACTACATATTTACCAAGAAAATATTGGTCCAGGTCTCTTTAACAATTACTGTGTGTCATACCAAGTTCACATACAAAATAACAGTTTTTAGGCTACTATAAACTGTTGTCTATTCCTACTTGGGGTAATTCTGCGCAATTACTTGGTCAACCCCAAATTTTTTCATATTTTACTACGATCATAAGGATGTTCTCAGAAAGCAAGAAACATAAAATTTAAGGCCTGCAAGGCCATCTGCCGAGCGATAAGAAGGTTCAAAGTCCACGCGATAACAGTGGCTTGCAGCAGACGCGCGGAAAGCCAGTTGTGACAGTATCGTTATGGCTAGTGGTTCCTCCGATAATCCTCTTTTATGTGACGGGTGTAAGAACATGTTACTTAGTTTCACGGTTTTAAGTGAAGATCAGAAAAAGTTAACACGTTTTTTGTACGAACACGGCGTTTTGCAATGTACCAAAGTGTGTCCAACATGTGGCGGGTCGATGACGTTAAATGAAGAAAAACACACGTTTAACTGTTGGAATAGAATCGAGTCAGTGAATAATAGTAAAAAAAAGGTCAAAATTCAGTGTAAAAAATATGTGTCGCAGTATAAAAATACATGGTTTGAGAGTCATAATTTGTCACAGCAAACTATTTGTCGTTTTGTTGCCATCTGGGCTTTGTTGAAACCTCCACGTCATGAACTGTTATTAAATGAACTAAACTTGTCAAATCATTCTGTTGTTGACTGGAGTAACTATCTCAGGGAAGTGTGTGTTGTTGTTAATGAGAGGGAGTCTGAAGTGTTAGGTGGTCCAGGTAAAATCGTTGAAATCGACGAGGCAAAAATTGGGAAGAGTAAATATAATCGTGGTCGTATTATTCAAGGTAAATGGGTGTTTGGGGGGTTCGAACGAGATTCCAGGAAGTGTTTTTTAATACCTGTAGCAAGACGTGGTCACGCAGAATTGTTACCTATTATTAAGCAGTATGTGCTTCCCGGAACTACTGTAATAAGTGACTGTTGGCGGACCTATGACTGTTTACAGTTTGAAGGCTATACACATCTCACCGTCAACCACACGTACAATTTTGTTGACCCAGACACGGAAGCACACACTCAACATATTGAACGTTTGTGGAGAGAAGTGCGGGGAAACGTTCCGAGGTTCGGCAACACAAAACACCATTTTATTGGCCACCTTGCTGAGTTCATGTTCAAACGGAAACATCAGGATTATAAACAAAGACTACACCATTTGTTTCGGGCTATCGGTGAAGTTTACAACGGGGATCCATCGCAACAGAACACTGATCCAGTTGCCGCTGACTCGGATGAGGACGTTGAACCCGGCGATTACTGAGGTAATTTCTATTTTTTTTAGTTTCACATACATCTCTACAGGCCTATAATGACAGGTTTGGCCAGGTAGCAATATATATAGGCCTATATATATATAGCTACCTGGCCAAACCTGTCATTATATATAATTATATAACGGTACTGTCACAACTGGCCTTCCGCGCGTCTCCCGCAAGCCACTGTTATCGCGTGGACTTTGAACCTTCTTATCGCTCGGCAGATGGCCTTGCGGGCCTTAAAAATTTTATGTTTCTTGCTTTCTGAGAACATCCTTATGATCGTAGTAAAATATGAAAAAATTTGGGGTTGACCAAGTAATTGCGCAGAATTACCCTACTTGGCTTAAGTATAATCATAAGACCAGAAAATCGTGCATGTAGTTGGACCTGATATCACCAAGAGCATTTTAAGTTATTAATGAATTAATTATTGGTAAATGTCCGTTGTTATTTAATATACAAATTTTATGAAATCGTGATTTACATACCTCATTATTAAACAATTGGATCATCCTTAAGCTGGGAAGACCCTTTTCAAGTATCAAAATCCATTATTTCTGTTTAAATAAGCAATTTAAAAGTTTGCATTAAATGTTCAGAGTACACAATGAGCCTATGTATCTAGGTTTCATAGCTAATAGAATAGCATACGTTAGATATATCCACATTAACTGTCTTCAAACAGGTAAATTACCTAACCAGACCTAATTTGCATGAATGAACATAAATACAACTTAAGTTAGGCTACTCTAACTATGTTCGTCAAGTTAGTCAATGTGTGATCGCTCCTGGAGACCTAGTAAAGGAACTACAGGTCTACGAAGGTAGTTCTTATATATAGGGAACTACAGGTCTGGGAAGGACTTTATATATATAGTTATCTAACCAGATCTTCAGTTTGTTTACTAGGTCTGTTTAGGTCACATTGACCTGCCGAGATCTAGTTTGCATCATTATAATAAACTATGAACTCATACAGTGTAGTGATATTTAACCTGTCAAAAGACATGTAGCCTAATGGGTATACGTCCAACGACACGCTAATATCGGAACCTCACACAGTCAGGAATTTCCCATGACAAATAATATTAATACAGTAATAACATATATTAAATAATAACATATAATAATAATATTATCTTTTAATAATAAACATCGAGCGATGACACTTGAGGAACGTAGTCATAAATTATTATCATAGGCTTTCGTTATCAGAGCTGTATTTAACCTAAAACAGCTAGATTCCCTTGTTTTCAATATGTTATTTGACAGTGACTTGAAGAAGTGCATTTTGGGTCTTGAAAAGTGTCTTCCAATAAAAAATATGAACTGATGGTTTGAATACAAGGTAAATAGTTAACGATTTCATAATTTTTAATAATAAAAAACAATGATAAAGTTCAATAGATATTTACCAAAATGAATTGTGAAACATGAAATAGTTCTTCAAGAAGTATCGAAATGATGGTTAAATCACTATTTTAAAGAGGAATTGCTGAGATTTCACAGTTAAATCGATCTGACAACTCTCCTGTATATTAAGGGATAAAATACTAAAACCACACTGTTAAAAATTGTCATTTATTAGTCATAGAGGTAAACGGCGATCCACAAAATAACAAACTTTATTAATTTTACAAAATGTTAAAATAGGTTTGCAAACAAAAAATTGGTAGGTCTTGTCCAATAAGAAGTGATGTACAATCATTGCAGGTTGTAAAAAAGAAAAAATTTAAGGCATTAGAATTAGACAGTATGGTTTGGCCAAATTGTAATTTTGATAAAAAAGACAAATGAGCACAAGTCTCCCAAAAATCGCAATACTACGTTTCTGAATTAAAAATAAATATTGCTTAAATAATACACAAGATTTGAAGATTATTATAATTAACAATTTCTGTAAAATTTACATGAAAAGCTCTACGCCTTCAACCGCTATATCGACTAGGTTCTTTCAAGTTTCAAATACATACCTCTTCGCCCACTTCTTCCATTGTGTTTATAAGGTGCAATGATTAAAACTAGAAACAATTTTAGGGGTTTAATAATCACTAATTGTCAATTTCAAAAAGGGATTGTCTTCAAATTTTAGGCAAAAATATGACAATTTAAGGTTACTAAATAGTAACACCGCATCAGTACTACTAGAGTCTACACTGTGAACTGTGAAGTATGAATTATGGATGATAAACATATAACAAAACAAAAATCCAATGTGGCCAGAGAGACTCGATACCACAAAAAATCCCCATCATTTTATAAAAATCCTTACTTTTTTATATTTTTGTTTTATTCTATCTATATACGAATTTTAAATTAAACTATATATCAAGAATAACAAAACATCGCATGTAGTATTATTATTTAAATAATTCAAACAACATATTAATAATTATTAACAATTAATTTTATATTTTGTTTGTGAACTGGAATTTTTTATTACCTAAAGCTTGTCACATTTTGTTTACCATACACCACTAAATTTTACCAAAATTTGGTTGAAATTCTTGGGTAGAGTTTTAAATACCTGTATTCAACTTTCGAGGTCTGTATAATATGGTTCATTTTCACTGTATGACAAACTCCTAGACAAATTTTTGTTTAAGCCAGTTGGGTGCGTAGGCTACTGTTCAAGTTTTAGTTACAGATATTTTCCATAAAAATCTTAACATTAATTTTCACCGACAACACTAAACGTTCTCTATATTTCGCGTATACCAATAATATTGTATTATCATTAAATTTATAATATAAGCACTCTAAATGTGATTTTATAATAAATTTATACATTTTTCTGTATTAATTTAATCTATATTGTGTGCTCTGAAAATTTTACATTTTACGAGTTAAATGCTGCATGCATGTACTTATAATTTGACTGAAAAATTGATGATTTTTTAAAAATATAATTTCATATTAGCACTGTAAATGTGTGCTAATATACAATAAAAATATTCTGAATGAATATATATATGATATACTATACTTTTTCTTTTTTTAACACGTTAAGTGCCAAGCCAGTTGTGCCACTTTTATCATACAGTGCCAACTTAAACAAACAATTTTAATGACATAACCTGTATATATGTGGTCTTATGGTTATATGGAGAACTGATTTTTTGAGAAATGGTTTTACAAAACATTCAAAAAAATGATCGGCCCGGCATGTCATTTTGAATAACATATTTTGTTTGGAATTTGTCGTGTCTGCCGATTGGCTGACCGCACTTTTGATTGATTTCGTAGGATAATTTTGGTCTGTGATGTTGGTAACACATATGACTCAGTGGCGGGAAACTCGTTGATTACTGCATGTAAATCTGCACCTGCAGTGTTTTGCTTGTTATGTATTAGCTGATGTGTGCATTTTTACAGTGTTTCTTTATCGTTTCGTTTCAGACTATTTTTTTTTTCTTTGACAAAGTGTTATTGTTAGTTTTTTTTTTTAAAAAAGATTGATTTTATACATTCATGGGAAATTGACAGAGAATTTGGATTATGAATTTAGTGAAAATGAAGACTGTGAGTCAAGAGGAAGCTATTTTACACCTCCTGTTAGTGATTCAGACTGCCCAAATTCAGGTGAAGAATCTGATACTGAACTGGACCAAACAACTTTAGATTCATACTCAAAATCAAGTATGTTAATTAATGATTCAAAGATTCATTAGACCTTATGCAGTTAGATTTATAGCACTCACCATCAAATTTCTAATATAACAATGCAGTATGGGATGGAGGAATGCGATGAAGTTAACACAACCTTATTTATTGTCAAAGGTGTCACTATACCGCCTCAAGATAACGTTCCTTGTACATCTGAACATGTTACAGAAACTAATATAAATATATCTAGAATTAATGAGCAGGATGTAATAGTTGATCAAATTGTCCAACAATGTGGTAGCCAACCCTCACTGACTCAGAGGGCTAATAAAGGGGTAAAAATTAAAAATATTGATACAAGTTGGGGTGCTTTCCAAGGCTTACAAAAAGAGATTTTTGTTCACAAGAACTCCCAAGTATTTGTTTAGTTTAACAGGAAATAGTCCTCCAATGAGTATTTACAAGCTTTTTGTTTGTAGACAAAATAATTGATCTAATGGTTCTAGAAACCAATAGAAACGCAGAACAAACATTAACCACAAGACGACTTAGTCGCAGTAGTAGGCTGCGAAGTTGGATGCCTACTAACCCAATCAAAATGAAAAAAATTCCTGGGACTCTTAATTTGGATGGGCCTAGCAAACTTTCCTAGAATACAAGAATATTGGTCCAAGAAGTTTTTATATAAAATTGATGTTGTGAGTAAAGTAACGATTTTGGCATTTTAACGATAACAATATCCCAGGGGATTATGGAAGTCTTCCAAAGATTGCACCTTTACTTAATTTACTCAATGATTTGTTTAAACAACATAAAGTAGCATTAGCAGACCTTGTAGTAGACGAGTCGATGGTCCCATTTAAGAGGGAGACTCATTTTTAGGTAATATTTGCCCAAAAGATCCCACAAATATGGCGTTAAGTTATTTAAAGTATGTGACAAGAGTGCTTACATTTACAATGTGAAAGTTTACTCAGGCAAAGATTCAAATGTGACTCCTGAACTTTTCATGGGCACATCAGTAGTTTTAGAAATAAACATACCAGAAACTTGATGAGTGAAAATTGTTAAGAACTATCTACCTGTATATGGCCATGAATTATAAAGACTAAAATATACTTATATCCCTTCAAAAACCATACCAGCATTGTTAAATCAATCACTAAATACCACATCCTTTCATCCTTAATCACCCATCTAGTTTTAGAATATCTGTTTTTAACCTTTTTGTATAATTGGATTTAAGAATTTGTTTAGTTATTCAATTCCATTCACAACCAAAACTTTGGTAGTTGGCCGCAACATCTCAAACAATAGATTATTACCTGAGATCAAGAATATTGTAAATCAAGTTATACAAATAATTGTAATAAAAGAATTTTGTGAATACATTTGCTGACTTCATTTACATATCGTTTAATTATAAGGTACATACCAAAACATTCACTAAACTAATATTAGATCATAATATGGGACCCTTACCAAAATTAAACAAAAAATTATTTATTCTAGTTGCCACTAATAACATCACAAAATTTGCAATTGTCAAAACCACAGAAAAGCAGACACAATTACCACAGCTAAATTCCTTCTAGACAACATTATTCCGTCCTACGGAATGCCAGCAGAGGTACAAACAGACAGGGGCACTCATTTCGTAGCGGACACACTTAAACAATTATATAACGCATTAGGAATATCTCACAGAACATTGATGGCATACAGACCTCATAGTCAAGGCATCACGGAGCAGTACAACTCTACATTAATATACTGATGTTACTATGTTATATCAACGAGAACCAAAAAGACTGTCATAAATTTGTCATATTTTCATACAACGCTGGCAGACATGCAACGATAAGATTTTCAACTTTTTTTTTTACTACACAGTTTCGAACCCAATCATCCCATCTACCTAGCATTAATTCCAACCATACCAGAACACGACAGTGGAATCGCTCGAAATCATACACAATGTACGACAAGACTTACCTAAATTACTTTTAGGCACATAAGCGGACAAATGTGTAAGATACAATATGAAAAAAAGAGACCAAATTTAATGTAGGACAATTGATTTTACTCATAATTAAATCGAAAAGAAGGACATTAGGCTGGCTTAGCAATATGAAGGTCCATACAAAATACTGCATCAAATAATACCACTAAATTACGAAATATAAATTCAAAGATATGGCAAGTGGATAGGGGATGTAGTTCATGTATCATAGACCAAACCAAATGGCCCAACTAATTAAACAATTATTTAAATTTAAATAAATATAAAGTAATTTGCTATTATTATTGTTATAATTAATATTTGTTTATAATAATATGGAGGATAGTATAATAAACATCACTATAACTAAAGAAATATATGACACAGAATGATTGCAACGAAGGGAAGGGGAACAATAACAATTTTTCAAAATATAAGGGAAACATTGAGAAAAATTCCAGGTCAATTTATATGTACATGTTTGCTAAGTTGCAGGCAAACAAGACGGAATCCCAAACATCCATGATGTGAAGCTACGTAACATGGTTATTAATCCAATCCCTACCCCAATTACCTCTATCAACCTTCACATCCCATCTGGACACCCCAATTATGATTTCCATGGGAGCACATTTTCAAAAGTTACTAGTTGAACACATATTATACGAGTCAACAATCCCCTTCACATACATAACTACACCACAACATACATACACTTCACAACTACATACCGGTACATATCTACAACAGTACATACACATCCTACACCACACAATTAATCGAAAACCCCACCTAAATACACACACCTTGCAACTCATCATACACAAACTATAAGTCAACCATGCAACCTACCACAAAACACGAAATAACAACCCACACAACACACACCCAAAACAATTCACAGCAAATATAGGTACTTGCCCAAGAGACAACATATACCACAATACATGTTCAACACTCCACATATTAACTACATAATATACCACACAACATAGCCACTGCCACTATGCCATCTCGTTGGCGATTACAAATAGAAGCACTTCTGGCCTCTCAAATGATTAGAGTGGTGGGGGGAGTGGGAAGAAAACAAAATGTCGGTGCCACACGTAAGGGTTATGTATGCTAGTGTTCTAGGGTTAAGTAGAAGCCATCTTGCAATTTAATCCTTACTACTACAATTCATCATCTGTTTAGTCATGGTATGAGGTAGGCCTATGACTTAGAGTAGTAAACAACTCTTGACTAAATCAAAATATAAAAACTTCCATTTCAATATATCATAATGATGGATTTTTTTCAATGACGATCAATACTAACTATTGATGTAAATATAAAGAATAGTTTTTTTTTTCAAATCGAGCTAACTGAACCCTAGAGAGCGACCGAATCATTACTCCGAATATATTAAAAAGAAAAAAACAACAATTTAGCCTTTACAAGCTCCATTTTCAAAATTATTTTTGTATTATGAATTTTTTAGAAAAATTCTTGCCTTTACATAAGAAAAAAATTCCTGACGTTCGGCAAAATTCTAGGATTTTTCCAGTTGCAAAAAATTCAAGCATAATTCCCAATTTTCAAGGCTGCTGGACACTCTTTTAGAATAAGTCTGATATGGATAACATAGGTCAAAGATATTGGGAAATAATTTTGTTTTGTTACTTTCTTGAATGAAAGTCAGGTTTTGTTGTATGTACTTATAAAATATTGAATTGGGGTTGGGCATAATTGCCGCTAGATGTCGGTTTTAGATTCAATGAAATTCTTTTGTTGTTTTTCAATACAGACTTTATGTAAATGTATTTCAAAATGTCCCATATGTTATTATAATTCTGTAAAATTACTAACAGGTTTTGTTTTTTTTTTATTTCGAAATTAGGTGGTTTTTAATTAAATAATATAAATAATTTTGTGAACAAAATCACATAAATTTCCTACTTTCAGTATTATAGATTATTACATGTGTTAAAAATTTATTGCTGGTGAGTTTTAGATAATGATATTTCTGAACAATCGAATAAGAAGTTTCACTTTTACTACACCCAATTTTTCTTAGTGGGTGCATTCCCAGTTTCGTTTTTTTAATGATGATGTTGAGAAAACCAACAAGGCTGGGAGGCTGATATTTAAGCAAGATATTTGATACTTTTTTTTTCTTTCTAAAACGGCCAAAAATTAATAGTTAAAAGGCTTGATTCCAAATCATGTTAAATATTTGAAAGGGTACTGGGCTTCTAAACCAGATGTCCATTGATTGTAACCATGCTCTTCTACAAATATGAGATAGATATAAGTAATCTGTTTATGACCTGGTGTGAGTAGGCCATAAGTCAGTTAACAAAAAAAAAAAAAAAAAAAAAAAAACTGTCAATAACAAATTTATTTAGAAAGGCAGGATACACAGACTGCAAATTATATAAGAGCAAAAAATCAAACACATTATATTATACATTAATCTAATACATTTAAAAAATGTTCTCCTTCTTTTTCTAGGCAAAGGTGACATTTCTTCAACAAGGAAACACAAATTCTTTTACATAAGATTGGTGAAGACAGCCACTCAATTTCAGTTAGTATTCTTTGGTTTAAGTATTCAATGCTCTTAATTCTCACAGAGTAAACTTAATCTTTTATCAATCCTCATACAGAATGGTCCATTGGTATGAGGTTTAGGGAATGAGGTGGCCATTCCATATCTTTTTCTTGTAGAAGCTAGAGTTGTTCAGAGAGGATAATTTTCCAATTGTGGTATGACAGTAACATGTAGCAATTCCAAGTAGTTCTCCTTCATGACAGTCCCATCAAAGAGATAAGAACCTATAATGCCAGTAGGAAATTACCACTAAGAGTATTTAAAATTTCCTCCATCACGGGTATGGATTATCAGATGCTTAGTATACATAATTGTGTATATTCACACATCATTCATTTTAAATGTAGATTAATTAATTCACAGAATTTTTTAATAAAAGTTATTATCGGTTTCTTAACGGATGATCACAAAATTTCATCGCATACCATAATTGTCATTATTTGAGCCTTGATGTAAACTATGCCTATATGCTTTGAGTTTTAACTTTTTCTGCCTTCTGTGGACACTTGTTCTAGTATGTGTCTCCAGAGATGCTTTTTTTTATGATGACCTTTGTATGATGAACTGAGCTGCACCTTCCAAGTTTTATTCTGAAAACAGGTTTACCTGAACAAGGAAGATCGGCTTACTCCCAATTGCTCAAACCTCCAATTTGTGAACACCTTGCCATAGTGGTACAGTACAACCTCGTTTATCCGGACTAATTGGGACCGGAAGTGATCCAGTTAATCAAAAATCCGGATAATCCAAAATTATAGAAAGATAAATAAAACAAAATATAAAATGATAAATTACCATTTATAAGTCATGAAAAAACACAATATTTACACAGTCATTCAATTTACACAATACACGAAATTACACAATGTACTGTAAATGACGAAAAACATTTTATTTACACACCTGAAATATTTACACATGCTTTTAATTTACACAGGGTTTAGTTGTTATTTACAAAAAAGTCATTTATCTTCCTCTGTTTTAATTTGGTGTGACGTTTCAATGCGGCCCTGTCTATACGATTCAATGCGTCTAACTTTTGGGCCATTGTAAGCACATTACGTTTTCATTTCGTCGCCATTTCCACGCACAAACGCTAAACACACAAATATAAATAAATAGCAGTAACAACGCCCCCCCCTCTAAATACTATGCCGATTCTCATTCACGTCCTCGATACTCCTGACTGGGGATTTGATGTGCCAACTGCCACAAAAAAAGAACGGGGTTCCCAAAGCTGGCGGCACCGCTTTAAGATGTGACAAAATGTTCACATTTACTGATTTACACCCTTGAGTCTTAGCAACCCGACAACAATAAAGTTGTAAAAATGACATGATGGTTTATGATGCGTTGTAAACATGCACCTGGTTTGTATTTATTTCACAGTTGTACATTTTCTAAGGACCGTTACAGGCATCGTCATTGTATTACACTTTCTAAAATATCAGGCATTCTTTATTTTTTTCCCGGTTTTTTTAAAAAATCCCTGACATTTCTCTGAATTTTCCAGAAAATTCAAATTCCCTGACTTTTCCCGATTTTCCCGGTCGCTAGACACCCTGATAATACTATTAACCGTATCCGATCAAAAATGTAAAGAAACTAAACACGGCACAGCACGATATGGTAATGATGTATTCCGGTTGCTAGCACGTGATAGACTACCCGCCGGCATAGGCAATAGACAAGGTCACTGTCATGCCGCATCGGGATAGGGGGATGGTGACGCAGAGGTCATTGCTCCTCCACTTTCTCTTCCCAGTGCATCAACAACCCGCCCTAATACCTCGAGGCGACACTGTAGTGTTGAGGAAATCACGTTTTTATCAACATTAATGTAATAGCAGATATTTCTTTTTGAAACTCCATATTCAAGGATACAATAAATCAAAAGCTTAAAGTTTCAAAATATTATAAATATTATTTAAAATTTTATTCAAAATACAGTAATTATTAAAATATTTTGAAACTTTAAGCTTTATTTTATCCTTGATTAAATTTTTTATTTTTAGTTCCGGATCGATCCGGATAATCCGGACATCCGGTTGAATGAGGTCCGGATAAACGAGGTAGTACTGTAGTATACTGTCACAAATGGGTTCCTCAAATAAATCAGTTATTTCAATGCAAGTATAGTAACATGTCCAACATGCTTTGAGTAAAATACTTGCTTTTCTACAAATAGTTTTCTATTCATCTTTCAAAGTTTCTTGTACACTGATGCAAAATAACCTTAATTGACAACAAATACAGTATTTTATTATAACAATAACTACTGAATGAACATAACTGCAACCATCAATTGACTTATGGCCTACTCTGTATATACAGGCTAGTTATGATAGATAATGAAACTGGAAAACATTCAGATACTGAGGTATTTTTAGGGCATCTTGCCATTGAAAATAGGCCCAACCAACAAAAGGCTATACAGTGTAGTCCCGATTCTTCGATCTTTGGTTTTCAGACATTCCGTTTTATCAGACATGATAACAATACATACTGTATTTATGAAATATGACATCAATTAAAGCTCATACATACAATAATATTGGTTATTAATATTCATTCTTTAAAATTATGTTACATGGTTAGCTTGAAATACTGTAACCTAATTACATGTACTGTACAATTCGGTACACGAATGTAAGAGTGAATACTGTAGTCAATGGAAAATATGTGATTGACAGGTGATCTCGGTCGTGTATTAGCTTTAGCGTGGTAACCACAGCAACGGAGGCATGGCACCAGTGCATTCACCACTCCCACTATTTTACGTAACAGTTATGTGTAGCTGGGTCAGTTCTGTTCTAGCTACCGTAGTGTGAATACAAATTTATTTGCATGTAAGTTTTTTCATTGTAAATATATAAAAATAAGGGCTTTGTTATTTAACATTAATTTTTTTTTTTTTTAAAGAGAATAAAATAGTTTGCTCGACTTATGGGCGCCAGGTAGCATTAGCTTACCAATTTTGAAAAAAGAAAAAGTTAATTATTATTACATAAAAGTCACTCAGGGTCGTAGATACTTTTAAAAGTGTACTTTCAGTGGTTTTTGGTAAATAAAGAAACCTTATTTGTTGTGCTGAAACTGAACATGAATATTAAGGTTATACATATATGTTCATGGTACATTTCTTAATATTATCTAAAATCTCTATATCATGAATTTAAAATTATTCTGCCTTGAAGCGGCTTAAATCCTTTTTTTATGACTCTACGTTAATAGTTGCAACTTTAAAGAAATATTTTAATAATGAGCTTTTATATTCTCATGTAGCAAAGATTATATTATTTTTATTTAAAAGTGAAATTAAGTTCTTTAAATGTACTACTTACTATACAATTATTATTCATTAAAACAAATTTTAAGATATTCATACCAAAAGTTCTTTTATGTACAAAATTATGAAACTGTCTATTATTCTTTGTTACCGCATAATATGGGCTTCTGCAGGGTGAGAGTCCTTTTGTGGTGAGCTTTCCTCATCTTGCACTACAATCTCCTTGTAGAAACAGTTAGCACGCCGACGATTAACTGTCTTTTTAAGTTCACAGTATTACGCACAAAGTTCTTTGCTCTACTGAAAACTATTGTCTAAAAATCTCTTCCAACAAAAAATACGTCTTACAACGTCAAGTTCCGTCTCTAAACTTGATAAATTATTAACACTCAATGTTCTAAAAATTTCTTTAGATAGAAAACACATCTAACTATGTCCGAGACCTTCTTTCAACTGTTTTTAATACTCTCCCTACATTGCTCTAAAACTTTTTTTACACAAAAATACGTCTGACCACATCAGAGCCTTGATTCCAACTGTCAAGATATTTACACTACATTTCTAAAAAAAATGTTTTAACAAAATAATACGTCTGCCTAGGTCAGATCTCACCTTAAAACTGGGCAAACCACATGTCTGAATTTCTAGGTTCAACATAAGCGTCCTATTTCCAATATACAAAGTCAGTTCAATTCCCAAACGTTCACATGCCTTGCTCCACGGACACTACTTAGATCATTTATGTCACAACCTGTTCTGTCTGTTATCACAACACAGTTATCATTTAAATATTTATTACAACTTATTACTAACATTTTATACATCAAATTAATATTTTAGAAATCTATATTAAATTTTATTCACCCTTGTTTTAATATTTATTTTCAGTCATTCATTTGACTCACGCTGTATTCTCTCTAGTCCAATTACAAATCTCCCGGTTTATTTTCATGTTTCAAAATCTTAATATAACCATTTCTTGGTTGTCCAAGTTAAAATTACAATTTTAGGTACCACATCATTAATTCTTCATACAGAAGAGAAATAAGTGTTTTTCTGTACTATAATTTCAAAAGAAAAGAGAAAGAAGGTCGTTCTTTCAATTGAGACAAAGTTAGAAGCATTGAAACGACTGGATAGATGTGAAATTATGCAGAAAACTGCTGATGAGGTTGCCGTAGGAAGAGTTACTGTAGGCGATTGGAAAAGAAAGAGAACAAGTAAGGCATTATTTTTATAGTTTTCTCAGCAGAAAAATTAAGCAGTGCCTATTTCAGGACATATTCTGCAGCAAAAAGCTCTTATGCTCCAAAAAGAATTCAAAGATAATAATGATAATAATTTATTTTATTTCTCATGTGCAAGATTATACACTATAACAAATACAAAATTTACAATAAAACATACCACAACAGATAAAAATATAATACAATACTCTAAATAGCTTATTTAACAAAAAAAAAAAAATAATAAAAAACTGACACAAACAAAATTGCATAAAAGAAATGTAGGAGGTCCTAAGGAAAAACCTATATTGGACCCTCCATCATAATAGAAAATATCTACCAAGCAGAAATTGAAGATATCCTTATACTAAAAACAAAATATTCTTAGAAGTAATTGTGATTAGTTATCACACAAATAAAACAATATCAAATAAAATTATCATACATAAACTAACTCCACAGTCTGAAGCAACAAAAAGCAAAAGAACAGGCTAGTAAAAGATATAACTTTGTAAGGCACAAGAGACACAATAAACTAAACTTCATCTACTACATTCACACACACATCACAATATACATTATGCTAAAACCAATTATCTAATTTATCTATAATAAAAATCTCTTCAACAGTTTTAAAAACATTTTAAAAGATTTCATTTCCCTGATTTTATGTGGTATCATATAAAAAAACTTTGGTGCAGCATAGAGATAGAAATGTCTATACGCTGTTTTACGAGGTAGTGGTATCCTATGACTACATTTAGATCTCAGATTAGGTTTATCATCTATATGTTCCACCTTATTGTTCCCGCTCCTAATAAAAAACATTTTTAAAACTTTAAATAAATACAAAGAACGGAAGGACAAAATATTTGCTTTTTTAAATAATTGAAAGGAATGTTTAGATTTAGATTTGTTAAACATTAACCTTACTATTTGCTTTTGTTGGACAACAATAGGCTTTACAGTTTCAAAATAAGTGCCACCCCAACATTCTATGCCATATTGTAACCTGCTCTCAATAAGCGCAAAGTAGATTCTCTCTAGCATCCAAATGGGACATATATTTTTCAGAAAATAAATTTTTCTGATATAAATATTTAATTCGTTTTTTAATTTAGTTATATGTGGTTTCCAGCTCAACCTATTGTTCAATACAATACTAAGATATTTCAAAGAATCAGTTTCATAAATTGTGACTACATGTAAACTGTGACTACAATCACAATAACTATATTTTGAAGATAAATTATTTCCAATTTTTCTACCCAAATTAAAATGTATGAAGTTAGTTTTAGCCACGTTTAAATACATGTAGTTCCTATTAAACCAGTGTCTCATGAGTTGTATGTCTTCTTCAATTGCTACATCAACCTCTTCCAAATCTTTAAATGAGTAACACAATGCTGTATCATCACCATAGGCTGTAAGGTCACCGACAGATCTTGCATTGCAAAAGTCGTTAATATATATTGAGAAAAGAAAAGCCCCTAAAACAGATCCCTGCGGTACCCCAAAACTAACATTTTTAATATCAGAAACAACACCATTAACTCTTACACACTGTGTTCGGTCAGTTAAATAACTCTGAAACCAACAATTCACCACTCCCCTAACACCATAAGATTCTAATTTTTTAAGGAGTAATAAATGATCCACAGTATCAAAAGCTTTTCGTAAGTCCAAAAACAAACCAACTACATAATAATTAATATTTATTCCATTATATACTCTCGACAGAAAATGAATCAAGGCATTACTCGTTCCTTTGCCTTTTCTAAATCCAAATAGCCTTCCACAAATTAACTCAAATTTTGTAAAGAAGTCACTAAGACGTACATACATTAATTTTTCTAAAACTTTTGATAATGCCGGTAATAAAGAAATAGGCCTATAATTTTCACACTTCTTCCTATCTTCCATTTTAAAAATTGGAACTACCACAGCATGTTTCAGTTTATTAGGAAAAACCCCAGTAGAAAAACTTAAATTGAATATGTAAACGAGAGCTGGACTAATATATTCTTTAACTAATTTTAACATAAATGAACTGATTTTATCACAACCCTGCGATTTCGTACTTTTTAAGGAATTTATTGTATTAATCACTTCAACTATTGTAACGGGAGTCAAATACATCGAAGACTCAGGAAATAAGTATTTAAGCTTTAATTCTAAATGTTTAACTTCTTCCTTTTTCTTTGGGATGCTATCTCTCATTGACCCTACAATATCCAGAAAGAAATATTTAAAGCTATTAGCTATATCTACAGATTCATAATACTTCTTACTGTGAAATTCAATCTCATTTATGTCTACCGACACTCTATCAGAAACACCTATTAAGTCATTAATTAACTTCCATTGTCCTCTAGAGTCACCTTTTTTACTTTCAAATCTATTATTAAAATAAATTTCTTTAGATTTTTTAATTAGAAGACACAGTTTATTGCTATACTTGTTATAGTGCTCTTTTAAACTAACATTATGTTTATGCTTAAAAACTTTTTTACCAAGATTATTTTTTAATTAATTTTTTTAGATAAATAATTAGTTAATAACTAAAATAAATAATTAGTTATCCGGGTTTTAAAATAGATGTTTCATTCTTTCTACTGCATAAGGTTTCCATACTCCTTTCCATGCATCTCTTAAATATTGACATAAAATTTTCAAATGTTTCCTCCACTTTATTAGACTCAAAAACAACACTAAAATCACAGTTTCATTTTTTTTTTTTGAAGAATTAGAAAAATTCATCCTATCATAGTTAAAACTTAAGCTAAGTTCGCTTTTATTAGATTGACTTTTGGTACCCAAGTTATTCATACATATTCCAACCATATGGTGATCTGTAATTCTTAGGTCAAGAAGGCAAGGTACACAAATGAAATCCCCCGGATTAATTAACCGCACAAAACATGATCCAAACAAGTAGAGGAAATATTAGTAACCCTAGTATATTTATTTATTTCTGATTTGAAACCATATTTACTCATCAAGGAAAGATAATCATCTAGTGTTTGTGAAGATGCAAGTAAATCAATATTGATATCCCTTGTTAAGATAATATTTCCCTTACCCATAGATATCAGTAACTCTTCTAATTCAGATAAAAATAACTTTACTGGAACTTGTTGCAGCCTGTAAATTCCTACAATACTATATTTATCTTATTCCATGTCAAGTTGGAAACTAATACATCACAAGGTACAAACTGTTTTTCATAACTTATATTAGAGTAAATGCTTTTTTTATAAATTATGACACCTCCTGATCTATATGTATTATTACATTTTGTATGCATTACTACAATGTTGAAGCCATCCTCTTTTCGCATTAGTATTTTCCCCTGCCGTATCCAGATATATTTATAGTTCGCCATACGTTTAGCTTCTCTTGCAGCATTGTAGAGTCTACGTCGAGCCGGACAAAGACTTCCATTTACATATACAGCCGTATCAGAAGGAAACCCTAGATGTATGTCTCGTTGACAATTCACGTTTTATTCTCTTTTTACGCATAAACTCTTCTTTATCAATATTTCTAAGAAATTTAACTACAATACCTGGAGGCCTATCATTCACAGATTTATTACCCAACCGATGACAAGCATCAATCATATTTTCATTTATTGTAAAGTCCACAGCTTTCCCGACCTGCCTTACAAGTTCAATTGAATTTTCATTTTTTATAAAAGGAATTCCATGCACTTCAACACAATTTTTCCTACTATATTGTTCAGTAGCCTCTAACTGTATCTTAAGTTGTGAAAGTTCATTTTTTTATTTCTGGTTTTCCTGTAGTAATCCATCTGTTTTACTTCTAAAACTTTTCATCTCTTCTGCTTGATCAGCTAATCCCTTATTAACCCTGTCCAATTCTTCATGCACAAATTGTATAGAATCACCCAGGTTTTTTTCAGCTAATATTTGCTCATCTTTAAATGTCTTTCACAGCTCATAAATATTCTCTAAGGTAATTTTACCCTCAGTTACAGACGACTCTAGAACCATATATTGCCTTCTTTCCTTTCCACAGTTTTCACATCTCCATAATTTATTACCCTCATTCTGTATAAATTCAAAATCTTCTTTAGTGATATTCACACAAGCACCATGGAAAGGCTGTTTACAGTCACTACAGATCACTTTGACAGCCCTAGAGGCTATGTTTTTAAGATAAATGAAACAGGAATTCATTTTTTGAGGGGGAAAAATAAGAAAAATAACAGAACACGTGTTGACAAAATTTTCCTCCACCAAAAACCAATCAGACTGTGAAAATAAAAATCCTTCAAACTCAAAAAAATAAGCTAAACTAAACACACCACTTCATGTGTAATTGCCAAATATACTTTCTACTAATCACAACACAAATAAGATAAGAGAGCAAGATGGCGAAGAAGGTTTTACAACAAGCTTCGGTAGGTTAGATCGCTGGAAAAAAGACATGGAGTGAGATAATTAACTTTCTGCGGCGAAAAGTTATTGGCGGACTCTCAAGACATTAATCATTTTAGGAAAATATTCCATAATTAATCGACGATAAAGGACTAACAGGAGAGCAGTTGTATAACTACGACGAGAGTGGTTAAAATTTTAAGATGCTCCCTACGAAATCTGAAGGGTCGCAAGATGAAAAATCAGCACCTGGCTTCAACAGCGAGTTATTATACTTGCCTGTAGTAACGCTACAGTAAACTATAAATTAAAGTTACTTTGTATAGGAAAATATAAAAAACCCCAGCCATTAAACAATTTATAAACAGCTGCATGTCCAGTAAGTTATAAAACCAAAAAAATGCCTGGATGAATTCGGAAATTTTTCGTGAGTAGTTTTTTGAAGTTTGTCCCATTGATCAAAATATTCCTAAAATCAATCAACTTGCCTTCCAAACCTATTCTTCTCTTCGATAATGCAGCATGTCATTCAAACGTTGACAAATTGATATAAAAGTAATGTTCCTGTGCCAAATTCTACTCCATTGTGCCAGCATATGGATCAAGTAGTTTTTGCGACATTTTAAAAAAAAAAATAGAGCCACAAACCCCTTTCAAAAATGATCTATGATATGGACGAAGAGAATAATTTTATACGAGATATTTTTAAGAAAATCAACTTTAAAGATGTTACATTCTGGATGCGGAATATTGGAACAAGATTCAAACTCATACGATAGTCAGATCTTGGAAAGTTTTAAATTCCGTTAATGTAGAAACATCGCAAACAAATGATAATACATGTAATCTGATCCAGTTGCTACCAAAGATTCCAGGTTGTGAAGAAGGTGATGAAAACAATATTGAAGAATGGATGAACGAAGAATATAAACTGAGTATTGGTAACACAATTTCATCAATAGTTAATAGTGCAGGAGTAGAGTGTAAGAGGGAGTGTTATAATGAAGTTGAATTAGAGAAAGAAAATATGTGTTAAGCCATTCAGAAGCAGTGAAAATGTTTCAATCAGTCTTAACTTATGTTGAACGGTAACTGGAAGCAACTGCAACCGATGTGATGTCAATGAGGCTTTACCGTGACTTCACTGCAAGAAAAGAGCCACATTGGTATGGCAAAAATATATTATAGATTTTTTTAAAGAAATGATTTATTTTACGTATGTGTCCATCGTTATACTTTATATTTTTATACTACTCATTACATGCAGTAATTACATTAGTAACAATTTCATGGTACAATTTAAGATTTTAACCCTTTAACTGCTAAGATTTTTGAACTTGTGCAGACCCCTGGTGCTAAGTTTTTTTTTTATTTATTTTTTTATTATTTTTTTTTATTTTAAATTTAGTCACTTTTATATGTTTTTAAAATAATAATATACAAATTTATGTAGTTTAATTTTTTATATTAAAAATATCCTAACCTAACCTGAACAAACTTGAATAAACTTAAAAACTCTCACATTATAACTAAACATAGTAAATAATAAAAAAAGACACAAATTAATAATAATAACCTGTTTTGTATTTTTTTTCTTTTTTTTTTCTTTTTTTTCTTTTTTTTCATGAGAATACAAAGTAGACCGTTTATAAACGGGCGTAGCGCTCAACACTGTCATTGCTGTGCCCGTTTATATACGGGCATAGCAGCTAAAAGGTTAATAATAAAAACATATTTTTAAAGTACTTGTATTGTATGTGTTTTTTTCCAATTTCCTTTTAATCACACCGATTTCCCTATTATTCAACTTTTTAGCTAACCGACCTTTCGCTGGTTCCAATTAGGTCGAATAATCAAGGTTCTACTGTATTTAGTAAATTTAAAATGAAGTTCTTGGTTATCACTGGGAACTATATCCCCAAACTTCAGTAATAATTACCACAACATTTTATAATAAATAATAATTAGCAAATGGGGAAAATAAATTATTAAACATCAAATGGTAAATAAATCACAAACTCGTTATATTTGAAGCAGGATTTGAAGTTGCATGTATTGACAGGAGTTTAATCCAGCACCATTTGAATAAACAAACGGTCATGACAGCCTTTGACCATATATGTACATTACACACAATAATTCGTTTTGAGTAACTTCAATTTTACAATATAAATTTAGCAAGATGAGCTCTAGAGGTTTAATCACTATTTTTTTTTTAATTATAAGGTATGTAAGTAACATTTAAAATAGGTTCTGTAACAAATGTAACAGTTCTGTCTGGGTTTTCAAATTCCATTTCAAAAATGGTAATCTCATTTTCTGCTGGATAAGGACGTAAATAACAGCCAGGCAAGAAGAGCGTAATCTGAGGTCCTGTCGTTGGCCAATATCTTCCCAAGTTATACTGGTTTATGAACAGCACTCCCTGCAAAATCATTTCAGAGCAAACAATGAAATATGTTATGGTTTACTGTAAAGTCTATTAATTTAAGGTAATAGATAATTTGATCATTTTAAGTTTTACCATTTTGTTTATAAGACATTTAGATTTGGAATGAATAATGGGAAACTAATATTGTTATTCCAAGTAACAAAAAGTTAAAAACAATATTCATTAATAGAGTAGAGTGAGCTGTAAATTTCACACAGCAGGTTAAAGTGTTAAGTTAATTAATTTTGTTTAAATCACTTACTTTTCCCCAGCCGGTCATATCAACAAAAGTATCAAGAGGCGATGTCATATTATCTGTTAGTTTGAACTTTGCTGTGTAGAAAGCAGGTGGTCTGATTTTACTGTGAGGTTTTGGTAATTTTTCTATTTGAGAAATATCACTGAGAGGATATCCTGTGTGCAGCCAATCTTCAATGGTTGTACCACTTATTGTTACATTTGATAAAATACCCTGAAATGAAATATTATTGTAAAAACTTATGTAAAATAACAATGACAAAGATTTTGATAAAACAATAATTACAATGTTATAATTTTTTAAATACCACATATAAAATAATAATAATTTAAACAAATTGGAAAGTAAAATAAAAAACTGGAAGTTGAGAAAAAATTATGGTAGGCAGTTCATGGGTTTTAAGTAACAATAAATATAAATATGTTATAAATTAATATAAATACATATTTATGTTGAGTACAATCTTCAGCTTTATCATCTTATAATTACTAGGTGATGTGTTAAACAACATCTTTATCTTAAAAACATCTATACAGCTTCATCCATTTGGGAATGAATGAGTCTTTTATAGCCTACATCTCCACTACCTTTTGTAAGCTCTGCCACTTCATCTTCTCCCTCCCATTGTCGTGTTATTTAATTAGTATAAACATTTATTTCTTAAAATTTATCTTAATATTTACATGATCGAATTAACCAAATAGCACAGTGGGAGGGAGAAGAAGAAGGAGCAAAGCTAAGGAATCCGTGGAAAGTGGTGGAAGGGTAGGTTATGTAAAATATATTCACGAGCAGATAAAGCAATTTATAAGTAGTTTTCGAAGATGGAGGTTAAGAATGATCATTCAAGGGTAAGGGATTATACCCAACATAATTATGTAATCCTAGCAGATATATAATTGTAGTATGTGTGTATATATGTTGTGCAATCTGAATAAAACTGATCAAAAAATCATTCATGTAAATACCTGAGTCAAATTTGCACACTATCAAATTGCTATAGAAGAAACCATATTTAAAGCACTTTGAAATTTTAAAAACTTATTTTATTTTTTAAATAATATGTGATGTGTATATATTCTATTGACAGAGATCTCAGTGTGAGTACTATAATAATATTTGAATCACACCACACTGTAGACATGTCATTTTATATAAGTATAATCTGATGAGGACTTTAGATCTGAACCCTTCTATAAAGCTGCTACTATGATTATGTATAGACAAGTTTTAAAAAACTAGTAAATTAATGCTTACCTTGAAATCTTTAAATTTGCCATAATTTATTCTGCCTTGGTTTTCCACTAATAAATTTATAGTCTGACCTGGACGAGCTAACATCGAAACAGCATCAACATCTTTAGCTCGACTAAGTACACCAGCAACTCTCTGTAAAAGAATTAAAGGGTTTTTCTTGTTGTTTAAAGCTACAAACCTCTCGGTCATCCATCACCTTAAAATAAAAAGGAAGGAAGAACATAAAATAAAACCCCCTACCTCTCGAATACTCTAATAAGTGTTAAGGTCAGAAAAGAACAAGAGTTGGTCAAGAGAGACCTGATAGGAAAGATGAAAGAGCCCAAAACTACATGAAAAGGGAGTAATTCCAGCTATATTAACTTAGTTTATAGTAATCAGTAGCCTATACATGATTATAAAAGAATGAAAATATTACATTGAGGTTATTAAATTTCTTAACATGAATTTTCAATTACCACTGTGAAATTCAAAATTTGCTGTTGAAAAAACATAATATGGTTCCAATATAATACTTATCAAAATAGCATCCACATTAAATAAATATAAATTTTCAAAATTATGGGTATAGATTTACAGGGGTTTAGGACCAAATACAAATTAACACTTGGCAGATGGCAGCCATGTTGCATGATATCCATTGACACCAGGTTTTTGCTTTAGACTTTATTTTGGTTTGCTTTATTATAGGGGACCCTAATATATATCTTTGACCCCCCCCCCCCCCAAGTTCCGGTTCCTCACCCCAAAGTTCGATTAGCCACCCATGTACTCATGGAAAATTATCAACTTTGTCTGACCATATCAGTTATGGTTTCCGATTTCTATTAACTCAACATACACTTGCTTGCCAAGCACAGCTAGGTGGTCGGTTCCTGAACTCGAACTGTAATATCATTGTCAGTGCAAAGCACACATCAAGATCCACATACTTGATTCTGTCAACGCAATCAGAATGTTCCCACCACTTCCAGATGTAACAGACAGAAGAACAGCATTCTTTCTTTCTCATACCCATAAATGTTTTAAACATCTGGAATGAATGGCAGAATCACATCACTCGGTTGCCAAATGAGGAAACTCATTCAAAGAAAGAGATGTACAGGACAATTAAAAGCCCTAAAAGAAGGTGAAAGTGTACGTAATTGTATAATGTAGATGAAGTGTATCTAAATGACTATATACTATATAGATGATAGTTTATGTGTTGTGAGTATTATGTGAGTGTTTGACTGAGGGCCACGAGGGATGCTAAATCCCTTTTTAAGTGCAGCTAGTCTGCACCTCCCCCGCAGGGTTTTATTCTGGGCTTTCAAGCATTTAGTCCAATATCAGACTATGCCCACCTCTCAGGTGAGTTTGAATATTTCTTCATATAAAACATAAATGTATGTGTTAAAATACATAACTATATGTGTTTGTAGTTTTGTTAGCTAGTAAATGGAATATTTTTGTAATACAGTGTAATCCTCAAATTTTAACTTTAACTTTGATATACTAAAGAAATAGTTGCTTTGAGATTTGAAATATGAAAATAAACAGGGAAATTTGTAATTGGTCTAAAGAGAAGACAATGCGAGTCAAATAAATTACTGTAAATAATATTAAAACAAGGGCAATAAAAAATTTTAAATAGATTTCCAAAATATAAATTTAAGGCAGAATATGTTAGTTATAAGGTATAATAAATTTTAAAGTGAGATATTGTATTGTGAAAATAGACAGAGCCTATTGTCAAGTGAATGATTTGAGCAGTGTCCGTGAGACCAAAAATGTGAACGTATTAAGTTTTGCTGAATAAGGAAAATCTAAAAAAGGACGCTTAGTTGTGAGATCTAGAGGAGCTGGCAGTTGAAAGGAAACGTCTGAAATGGTAGGATGTGTTTTAAAAAGTTGCAAGGGAGTCTCTGAAGTAATAAGATGTGTTTCAAAAAGTTGGAAGGGAGCGTCTGAGATGGTATGATGTGTTTTAAAACAGTTGCTGATAGGAAATAGTTGAGAACAATGTACTTATGTTTGAGCGATTTTTGAAATGGAGAACAATTTAATTGATATTTAATAGTTGTGAGGAGTTTTGAGGTGATTGGACGTATTTTTGAGTCCAGAGACTATGTTCGGTATAGACGGACATAACTTTCGGTAGAAGTTGGACAATGTGTTTGTGCTGAAAGAAACGATTTTAAAAAGGTGAAAACGAGTGATTTTGACAAAGACCGTTGTTGGGAATGTTGTTGAATGACAAAATAGAAAGACAGACAAGGTTTCATTTTGAACATTATACAAACTGTTAAGGGGGTATCATCATGAAGTTCACAAAATCAGCAGACTGCAATGAACAATCATCTCTACAATTGCAAATTGGTAACAAGAGCTACAAAGCGCTCAAAATTAAATGTTGTATAAACAGTTTAGATTAATTATTGTTTGATGTATTATTTGTAATTTTAATGATTTTGATATGTTTTTTTTTATAACTACTTTGCTATTTAAAAAATTTAGAGATGCCTATAAATAGGAATAATTTTTGTTGAGATAAATTAATTTAAAATATATTTAAAAAAGAAATAAGTCTATTCAACTCATATTGATGAGTAATTTTTCAGTAGTTGCAACTCAATACTTAAATTAAAGTTTTGAGATTTTAAAATTAATAAAAAAGTAAAATATAAATATAAAAATGAAAGGTAGGATGTTTAAAATAAAAAAATTGATAATAAATTTATGTATTTGTTTAAAAGTAAGTTAATAAAGAATGTTTAGTTTCAGGAAAACAAATGAGGATTTCTTATTTACTGAAAACCACTGATAAGTACACTTAAAAAAGGAAACATGACCCTGAGAGTATTTTAATTCAAAGTAAATTTTTATTTTTCAAAATTGGTAAGCTTTTCTTCCAGGCGCCCTGAGCTGAGCAATTTATTTCTTAACGTCTTAATGTTACAAAGTGTCAATTTTAAAATTAATCAGATCAGTATTCATAACCCCTCATTTTTTTATATATTTACAATTGTCGCATCAACGTGGGGCAATTATGTTACAAAAGTAGTTTTCCCCACTCTTTATTTTATTATATATTTACAACAGTAATTTTTCTCTGCAATGTTGGCTAATTGTATAAATTTAGAGGTGCTCTAATTTGATGGCATCTCTCCACATGCCATTGTCATTGTGCATTAGCTTTGGAATGTAAACTGAATAAAAACAAGTTTTTCCTTCAATAAGTTTTAACTCACACTTCACACCACTCTTATACAAATAATACAATATTAAAACATAATTATTTTATATTGTGTTAAAAAAAATTTCAATTTATTAATTAGCACTAGCATAATGAATGTTTATTTTATTTGCTAAAACCCTCATGTTAGAGTTACATTATTTAGTTCCCATCCCTAGGGCTTCAAAGGAAGACGTTCTTCAGATATTTTCAGTTTATATGAACAAAATAGCATACCCACCATATTGACAGATGTAGCCCACAATGTAGTGTTGAATGGTAACAAATTCAAACTCACATTCCAAAATGCATAACTATTATCAATGGAAACTAAAACTCTGAATATCTGTCTATTGAATCCAATGAATCTTGGCTGTTACAAACAATATTATACTCATATCTATCTAATATTTTACCTTATCTAAGTAGACAATAGCCCTGTCATGAAGTTCTTCAACATACAGCACTGCTGGATCTCCAATATTCATTGGAACTTTTGCTTCATACAAAATAAATCCATAACTTTGCCCAAGAGCTTCAAAAGATAGCGGATACCTTGTTCTAACTGGCAGAAATGGTGAAGGTGCTTCAAAAATTGAAACTTTTGGAAGCAGTTTCACAGACCCGTAGTCACCTTTCTCTTCTGGTTTTGGTATTGGCACATCTGGCAGAGGTGTATACTAAAAATAAAGAAACATAGTGGTCTTATATTTTATGAAAATTAACATTTACTGAAACAACAGTTTTTTGTAACACTACATGCAATGTCTAACCATTTATGATGGACATAAAATGGTTATATTTAACATGGTGCATAGCCGACTAAGATCAGTATCAATGGCTACAGGTGATTTACAGGAAGAATTGTATTTATTAAAAATAAAACTAATAACATAACTTCTCTGATTGAGGACAAATGTTTGAAAAAAAAAGACAATGTGACAGGAGATTTGAACACACTTTCAGAAAAATTGCAAATGAAATTTGTCATACAATAACATAAAGACAAACAACAGTCTTTTAAAATCATGAAAGTATCTACAATAAATATGAAATAAGTGGTATATATGAGACTCTAGTTTGTCTAGTGGCTAGTGTTCATACTTTGTGTACTAGAGGTTCCAGGTTCAAAATTATGTGATCTTGATGGAGCATCATGAGGGAAAGTGGGAAGCTGTGATTGGTAGTGAATTTCAGTTGTGAAGGCAAGAATTATTTATGAGGAAAAAATCTTGATGTGACCAGATTAAAAGCCATCTGGCCTTTCAAAGGCTGTTGTAATTGTGGATTATATTTATGGTGGTGAGTATGTTCTTAAATTGTTAATCGTTAAGAAAATTATAAAAAGATTGAAATATTATCTTCTGGCATACAATATAAAAAATCAAATCAAATTTTCCTAACACAATAAAGAAGTGAATATGCAGGTGTTACATTAGTGTAATGCAGCAGAAATGGTTAACGTAGTGGAACAATTTTAAATTTATATGGCCCAAAAAATGAGGAGGGAAGTTTGGTTAATAAGAAGATGCAAAAGCTAAAAAATATTCCGTTGTTGACTGTGGCGCTACTCTGAATAGAGATATTTTACCAAACTATCTGAAGGGATGTTCACCTGATGCATATACATACAAGCGCTACCATACAACAAATGTAGTGCCTACACACTATTGATTGTACTTCGAGTCTCAGACTGTACAATCCAACTGTTACAACTTGTCCTTTCTAGTAATTCTGTTTCAGGCGGTCGTCCATCCTACCTACTATGGTAATACCCAACGTGTGTTTTGTTTTATTTTTAAATTTCATGCCCACATAGTATTTTTATAAAATGTTAAAAATGACATCACATTTTCTGTTGGCGGTTGAAGCAGATAATTGCACCTTTTATAATATAAATTCCGTAGGAAATTGATGTTGTTTTTAATTATTGAATTCAATACAATATAGGCCTACTGCCACAATTATTATTGACTCTTTATAATCAATTATTATTTATTTATTTTTTCATTTCAAAAGTATAAATTACTTGTATTATAACCATACAAATATGTTTAGTTGGGCCTACATAACGTTTTACAAAAATAACCATACCATGAAATGGACAAGGAAATGCAACAAAATTGTAATAACCTGTAACTTAAATAGGTTTAAAGTAATAGATATCCCCACCCCGTTTTATGCAGATTTATTTATCATACAAAATATGTAGAGTTTAAAATTTAAGTATTTAGTTTTATTTCTTTTTTTATTTATTGTTTAAAAAAATATTGTTCTGTATTTTTGACGGAGATGAAGAAACAATATATTATTATTGTTATAATATGATAACAAATTAATATTTTCTCGAGATATGCCAAAATACACATTTCTTTTAAGTAAAATGTTATACATCTTAAAACTGAACAGGACAAAACGTGATAACAAATAATTTATTTCAATGCACCTAACAATTAAAACTGAAGGCTTGAGTTTATTTATTTTAAAATTGTATTTTGATTTTATACTGGGAAGAATTTACTTTAAATTGTCAGGTGCCAGCTTGTGAGAGTAGCACACAAACTTATTTATTTTACTCTTTTCTTGGGTCGTGAATTTCGGGAAAATGTACTCATATATGAAAAACTTCTGAAATACATACATTTATTAACAAAAAATGAATGTATACATATTTTAGTTAAGCGGTTTGCTTAACTCCTCTTGAAATACATATATTTAATAATAAACATATAAATTGAACAAGATTGCTGTAAATGACAAACATATTTTATATTAAAAGTATACATAAAGTTCAAATTTCAAGTAAGAGTTCATAAAGTTCTTTTTCTTATTTACTTATGACATTGCACCTGAAAGTTCATTTTTACTAAAACTCTTTGGAACAATAGTTTTCTTATTTAAGTTATTTTAACTGTTTTCTTTACAAAAGTCATTTCATTACATTTTACCTGATTTTTATTTATTTTATTTATAAAGCTAATAAAGTCTTAGCTTCTGAAAGTAAAAAGTTCAATATCATTAATTGTTCATGTTAAAAATATATAATTCAATATTACGCTCATACCAAGACGTAATTTTCACTAATTCTACTTAAAAGTTCAAAGTTAAAAAAAAAACTATTTTCAGTACTGAATTATACAATGGCCATCGATCATAGCTCTGGAAGTTCAACCGATCAGCTTATGATGGAGTTTGATCGTTCTTAAAACGGAACCACTCTTCTCGGAGACTCATTTGCTAGTAGTCCGTATTTTTTGATATCTAAGATCATGCATTTCCCCACTACACACTTTCCTTCTATCTGTTTTCTTATTGGTTAATACCACACACTCTGATTTCTGACAAAACTATTTCCAATTATTTTACAAAATATAATTTTTTCTTAATTTCATTAGACGTACCAAATTACTTAATTTTATTACAATTATGAAATCTTAAAATAACATCTCTTATAAGTTTTCCAATTGTTACTATGTCTTTTTTCTGAATCATTTATGCTCCTTGAAGTGAATGCTATAGGTTATCCAGCTTTCCCAAAAGACAACACCCAAAACCATCCATTCTTGCATCACAATGTATCTTTATATTTTGTTAATAATAAAATATTTTTAAAGTTGGAGCATTTATTAGAAGCTGCTTCTACTTTTGTGACAGTCCATTTCTATTCAGTTTTATTTTTTTGTAAATCTCTTAACAGGGCCATAATTCTTGAATAAGCAGGAATAAATTTATAAAGCTTAAAGCTCTTATTTTATTTATAGTCTTGACCATATTTGAGTCAGGTTTAATGCCCTTTGCTGAAAAAATTAAACCCATGTACTTAATTTATTTAGTTTAAACTGTAGTTTATTTTTATTAAATTTGACATTGGTTTCCTTTGCTCGTTGCAGTACAGGTACAACATTTTTGTCATGTTCATACTTATCTTCACTGGGAATAATAATTTCATCGAAAAGCACTTGTCACGTTTTAAATCACTAAAAAATTTAAATTTCAGGAAAGCTACTCATTCCATATGCCATTCTCTTATAACAATATCTTCCGAAAGGAGTGTTCCTACTACATAAAAAAATAGATTCATAATAAAATTCAAACTGATGAAAACCTATAATTTTTTATAATTATTTGTTGTTGTGCTAATTGTAATATTTAAATGAAGCTGGGAGCCATTTTGTAATATTTATTACAAAAAAATAATAATAATAAATTCTTGAAGAGAGCATAGAAAA
Source organism: Aphrophora alni (assembly GCA_963513935.1). Classification (NCBI taxonomy): domain Eukaryota; kingdom Metazoa; phylum Arthropoda; class Insecta; order Hemiptera; family Aphrophoridae; genus Aphrophora; species Aphrophora alni. The sequence goes on from OY740769.1 coordinate 37,488,566, forward strand.
TTTCTAATTGGGTTGTAAGTTCTTTTATAGTGTACTCTGGAGAATTTCAAATAAAAATACAGAATCCAATTTCTAAAATGTACATTTAATTATTTTAAAAAAAATATTATAGATTGTATACAAGTTAAAATATTTCCTGAAAAAACATAAATCATCATATTTTTTATAACATCATAAAATTATAATTCATCCATACCTAATGTATAATTATTAATTTTGTGGTTGCAACCTAATTCAAAATAAAAATCTTTCATATATAAAAATGCAATATGCTCAAAATTTACAATATTTTTAAATTACCAATTTTTTTTTTACTACAGTAGAACCCCTCTAATCCGTCACCTTCAGGACTGGGGGCATGGTCGGAACGCAAAAAAGGTCGGATTATCCGAAAAAAGTCAATATTTATTACATATTATATAAAACAGATTTTTTAAAAGTGAAATAAAGTGATATATAAACTTTTAAAAGTCTATACTATAATAAAGTCTATATATAAACTTTGCAAGTACAGTAGAACTTCTGTTAACCGGCCGGCCTATATCGTAGTGTACTGGTTGGATGAGAGTTTCCGAAAATAAATTGTAATTGAAACACCAAAGCGGCGGCGAGTCAAACGACTTTGTCGATAGCGGTATCCCATTGTCGGCAGCATAAAAACACCACGGCATTGGCACCCGTCGGTATAGCAGACATACAAAGGCAAAAATGTTTGATGGGCTGCTTTTTTTCCACGAATCAATTTAGTATACATTATGGAAAATATAACATTTCTTTTCAGTTTTCTTCTTGTCTTTGACTGGTTATGATCTACGTACAGTATATACAATAAATAAAAATGAGCGAGTTACGAAAACGGGAATACGGAAGCGTGTGTTGGTTTCGTTTGAGACGCGGTTAAATGTGTCAAAAGACTTGACAGAGGGGAATCTGTAAAAAAGCTTTGTAGTGTATAATTTTTCACGAGAGATGACACAGCACTGAAGCGGGAAAGCGATAACAAACCTGAAAGAATGGCGCCAGACGGGCCGTGAGTCATCGGCAAGTTGGTGAGTCGGCGAGTCGGCACAATATCGCGAGCTCGAGCACGGTCGGATTAACCGGAGTAACGGACCACCCGAGGGCGGATTAGAGGGGTTCTACTGTAATTACTTTTCTCTAAACATCAAATCTAATAAATTCAACTCATGAATGTTTTTTATTAAAGTTTATAATCATTATTTTTTAAAACACATTTTTCTCTTATTGAAACCACGTGATATCTCTGCAAATATCCTATCCAAAATTTGTTAATAAACTGTATGTTCCAGTTATTTTTTGTTTAGGTTTTTATGAAACATAATTTGAGCATGTCATACCAAGCATGCTAACACTGAAGTTAAATTCTGTAATATACTTAAAATATTCATTGGATTCAAACTATTTCTTTGTTCAAACCGCATGTTGTCTTGTGAATTCACATCACATCTGTTAAAAATTATCTTATTGAAAACATCCCCTCTCTATAAAATGTAACTTATTCAATTTTTATGTCTCATTTCCGAGAAAAACACTTATTGTCTGATTTCTCCTCTATTCAAAAATAACTTATTGTCTGTAAAACATCCTATCTCCTCAAACACAACGTCTTGTCTCATTTCTTCAGCTTTTTCCTGTCCCCACCTTTACACACAACACACTGATGTCACATTTCTTAAAGTTTCATGCACATCTACACTGTTGTCATATTTCTCTTATATTTAATATTATATACTTTTTTTATTAATATATTTTTTTACAAATCTCTCTGACCATTTAGTACTAATTACCTTCTTTATTTATTTGTACTCTTTATTTAACTCTATCTATTAATATTATTATTATTATTATTATATTATATAACAAAATACATTCCCTATTCACTGTCTTGAGTCAAACTACTTTTCTAGTCAGACCAAGTTTGCATAACCAAAAATGTACCCTATTACAAACCTTTCTTCATATCAAGTACTGTGAACAAATTTTTTTCCACTCAAATTAGCTGTGAACTCTTCTTCTGTTAGAATATAAAAATGTTTTCTTTCAATAAACTTAAAGTGGTATTGGATTTAAACAAAGTCAAACTAGACCCCCCCCCTCAGTTATTACTATATTGTGCACCTAATCAGAAGACATGTCTATCTTTCCACTATGCCTAACCTTTTTAGATGGTTTAATTTTACAGTATTTTACTTTATCTATGCCCATTAGTTTATAAATACATAGATTTAAAATGTTAACATATTTAGAATGGAAGTTTATTAGTAATGGAAAGGAAGTAAATAGATCTAAATCAGATTCACAAAAGGAATCTAGGATGACTTTAGAACAATTTATAAACATATAAAATAACAATAGAAATAACATTTTGACTTAATTTTAAAACTGGAGTCAATCAAGTTTGACAGTTTATATAAAACAATAATGTAAATAGTACTTAACAAAAACAAATAATAATATTAGGCCTATGTTAATATCTTTAAGTATGTTGTTTTTATACTACGAAAACATACTTGAGTGGAAGTGGTTTATTTTGAATGATAATGAAGCCTGAAATCAGTTTCAATCTGCATGCAGTGATAAATAATAATCAATCTATAGCTATAAGATTCATCCGCAAACTGTCAATGCGCACAAACTATTCAACAGATAACAAACTCCATTTTAACGTTAAAACCGGCAAACATAGCATCTAGGAACAGCCCACTACAGAGTAGGACTTCTGGTGTTCTATTCTTAGTCAAAATAGCTAAAAAGGGAAATTATAATAGGCAGTAAAACAAAAAAAAAAAGTGCTTACATTTTCTTTGGAAAGATTCATGACCTATTTTTCCGTTATTTTTACTAAAATTTATTTTTATATAAAGTAGAGAGTAAACAATTGTCTTAAAAAAGGGGGGAAAAGCGCATGTAGACAAGTTTAAACAAATTTTTTTGTTACCATTAAGTCAATAAAAATAACTCCCATTCAATTCATATCGATTGAATGTCTGATCTTATTATATATATTCAGCAACCAGGAGATAATGTACATTGTACTATTAATTTCACTCAGAACAATCTATACTAAATGTGAATGGGATAGGCAATATCTATTTTGGTGAGACAAAAAAATCTTTAATTATATGAAAACACCAAAATAACATCCAATTATAAACATGTTTCACAGGTTTTTATGTGTCAATAAATGTCCAAACCTAAAACCATTGAAGTCATAATTAATGTCCACAGTTTATTATTTCCATTATATTTATTACCATTTGAATTAAGAGCATTCAAACCATTGTTTTTATCACTCCATGTAGATTGCTAATTATTTTGTTTGTATTATTATCTGCTGAATAAATACATATGTGAGTGAATGTGTTTTCATTTTTTCCTTTGTTATTTAAAGGCAAAAAACCTCTCGGTCATCATAACCTTAAATTATTATTTTTTTAATGGAAGTAAAGAACATGAAATAAAGACTACTAGCCTCAAATACTCTAATAGCATTAGGGTCAGAAGAGAACAAGAGTTGTTCAAGAAAGAAGGTTCTCTTGACCAATTTGTGTTCTTTTCCGATAGTGTAGATGAAAGAGAGGGATCTAACTCAAGACTAGATAAAAAAGGTGTAACTCCAACTTGCTACTACCAAGCCCATACTCACTAAAGTGAGCCACTGAGGCCATGTGTCTTTAAATTTGTCCGTTGTATAAAGTGGGATATTTTTCACTCTTCTAGCTCTACAAAAAATAGCTAAAAACTGAGGGTAATACATACTTGTTTAAAGGTTCCTTTTAACCGGTTAAGTGCCATGTACGATAACTTGTTTCTCCCCTTGTAATGGCAATTTGATTTAGGAATGTAATATCTGGAATTTAAGCATAAATTTGCTTCATATATTATTACAAAACATATTCCAATGTGAATCCTGTTCTAAAAACTTGTTTAAATTTCTGGCCCAATTAGATTTAATTGTATTTTTACAATAAGCGTAAAAACTCATGTCTTACTGGTCCAAATGCATACAAACCAGCCAAACATGTGCTTAAAACAAAGGAAATCAGTAAAACTTCGATTGGACTGATATTTGAACTTAGTCCTTATGTTTTACTTTACACCAATAATATCACTTTAATGTTGTTAAAACTTGATTAAAAGTTATTACGTTGAAAAAATCAAGGAAAAATATCTTTGATCAAATTGTATGTAGATAAAAATTCAAAATAATGCAAAAAATATTATTGACTGCATTACAGCGTTGTTTGTGTGCTGATATTAAAAGTGTACTCTGAGTGTAATACCTAAAAAAGGTTAATTTAAATTGAATAATAAACATAGCGGGAAATCGTTTAGAAAGAATTTGGGAGAGGGTAAATGAGTCGAAAACGTGACTTATGTTATAAATTAAAATAAAGTAAATTCAAATTAACATAGATTTCCAAACACAAGTAAATAATAATGTATAGGATTTAAGAATTTTACTTATAAGAAATTAAATAGTTTTGTGTGTGTATATAAATTAGTAAAAGAAACTCGTTGTTAAGTGAGAAATATTGAACAGTGCATTCGATGAAATAGTATGAGACAGATAACGCTGACACAGCGAGATTTTGAATAAGGTCCATGTGATAGAAAGTGTGAACCCCGGAGGAAACAGGAAATAGAAATTCTGGCATGCGGTCTTCAGTCTTAGGAAGGAGCTTGGAGTGTAAAGATGTGTTCTCAAAAGTCTTAGCATAGCGTCTGGCAAGGTTAGACCTATAGCAGTTTATATTAAAAAGTTTGTCGAGAATGTAATGTGTTTAAGTTTTTGAGTCTTGGTTGAGTAGTTAAGATGGTTAGACGTCGACTAAAAAGTCTCAGTGGAACATTTATGGTGAACAGACGTGTTCTCTGGTCAAAGAGATTTTAATAAAAATGTAGTGAAACGTTATAAACAGTTTTAAGATCAATAATCTTGATATAATAGTAATTATAAAAAACTAAAAATCGTGAACTATTGATTTAAAAGGTGAACTCTGTAAAATGTGCAAAGAAAATAATTTTGCATGTGGTCGAGATGGTTGGACCGTTTGAACAGCGAGTTCGAGTTATGAACTAAGTTATAAAGGTGTTTAAGTGGAACAATAAACTATAATACAAACAGTTATTTGACATGTGATTAACAATAAACTTTGAATAGCGGTAAACCGAACAGACCATGTTCACGTCGGAACTGAGAACAAAAAGGAGAGCCTGCCACGCTACAAGAAAGTACTTCTGGAATGCAAGACGTATCAACTAGGAATTGTGCTTCTAAATAATAAAACGTGACTGGTATACACGTTAAGACTTTTCTTATAAATAAACTCACTTTAATATGATGAAATAACATGTGAATTTTTAATTATATATTTAAATTGAAAGGTTGAAGCATAGTAATTTGAGACTTTGGTCTATAATTTAAATAATGAGAGTAGTAAAGCAAAATTTTCTTCTTTTTAAAGCAAAATAATTAATTAAAGTAAATTCAAGTAAGTAAGGTTAAAGAAATTTCAACCATTTAAACTCATTTTGATAAATTAGAAATTGTTAAGATGCCTAAGCTAAGACTATGAATATTAAAATTAATTACAGATAACTGATAAAAATTTATGTGAATGTACGAATCTTTATTTTCAATAAATCTATGTTAAAATTTCAGTTTATTCAAGAGTTCTTCATTTAACACTAGAAATCACTGTAAGTACCCTTAAAAAAGAATCTACACCCTGAGATTGGAGTATTTAACTTCATTTTTTCAAAATTGATGTTCAAACATCTGGCGCCCATAAATGCTGTGCACAAAATTAAAATTTGAATAATAAAAGATAACTTCATTCTTTTAAAAAATAAAAATAACGAAAAAAGATAAAAACGGTTAGTTTTTAAATTATTACATGAGTAATCTACAATTCTAAAGAATAAAAATAGTTCATATATAGATTTCTAAATCGTACTAGTTGCACTTTAAAACAAAGCAGCACATAACTGTTTTCTCGGCATGACTGGACCGAAGTAGTGTTCCAAAAACAGCTACATCCTCGATCCAATAGACCCAAGGTCCCACCCTGTGACAATGTGAAAAATCAGATTTTGTTGTTGGTTTGAAAAGACGCGGTTGAACTGTAGAGATAGGCTGTTCAAATCATAATTTATAGTTAGTAAATTCATTTATAAAGGAAAAATAGATTTTCAAGACAATAGAATAAATAATCAGGTAAATGTTAATATAATTTGTTTTTAATTAATAGTATATGTGAATTTTTGTGTTTTACGGTGGGTATGTGAAATTCGAGTAACAGCGACCGTGAGAAACAGTTCGAGAGGGAAAATAATCCAGTTGGCAACAGACAGTCGAAGTCCAGCGTTTGGAGTGACCAGATGTGTTTGGTGCGTAGAGAGACTTAACAGAATGTAGTTCAAATGTATAAAAAACTGTTTTAATTTAAAAGATTGTTATGATAGACAAGTATTAGTGAGCAGTAGTTGCTCGTGAATAAACTTTTTTAACAAAAAAGACCGAGAAACATATTTTTGAGTATAGTGATGCAATGCCGTGCACGTGGCTGACGAAAATGGAACAATGAACGGTTATATTCGTTAATCAGTTAAATGAACTTCAGAGATAGTGAATACTACATTTTTAAAGAATGCAGACATATTGCCATGGTGTACACTTTACCTCAAATACGACAACAGCTACAAGGTTACTCGATGGACATTTTTTAGCACATGTGAATCACAGGTTCTATGGTTTCATATAAACTTTCTATAACATGTTGTATGTATTGTATTTGAACTATGTCTATAATATATATGAATTTCAATTATTTCATAACATATTTTATGTGAGTCCAAATATTAGTTCAATGAAGAACAATTAATTTTCATTTTATATAATTTTTGAATCGATAAAAAGAATAAGTAAAACACTTATATCTAAATATTTAAAATTTATTAATGGATTAAATACTTGCTAGTTTGATTTCTTAAATAATATAATTTCAAAAGTAAAATCAATATTTTAAAGTTAAAAAATATGATCGATCTTGAACAAAATTGATAGAATCTATAGTGTAGCAAGACTTTTGTAATCTATGTATGTTAATAATTTGTTTTCTTTTGAATTATGTTAAAACTAATTTCAAAATATGTTTAATAAATCTTTATGTTAATATTTCAGAGACAAGTGTTTTCATTACATACCAAATTTCACTGTGTAGTACACTTTTAAAAGAGCTTACGACCCCAGAGATAATAAATTTTGTAAATTCATTTTATTTTTTAAATAATGACTAAAAATAGTCTGGCGCCCAATAATTATTAAATAACAACAGTTAAATTCAATTTTCATTAATTAAATAAATAAAGTAAGAACTCTTCAAGTTCAAATAATTTTTCTCTTTAAAGTAACTTCTTTTTCTTAACCAACTTTTTGAATTATCACAACCCTAATGAGTTGTATTCATAAATTACACTTTTAATGATTTTAAAATTGTTTTAAAGATAACAATAATTAAATTTAAACATAATAATGCAAAATTTGATTCCCAACAAATGGACATAATGCTTAAATGAAGAAACTATACTTATATGTATACTTATATACATATGCTTTCTTTGTCTCAACCAAATTTTCCCTGTGCACTTCTGACAGAACTGAATCAACAATTAAGTTGGTGTTTTTAGAAGGATTTATAAGCGGACAACTTATCTGATCTGAAGAGTAGATAAAAATATTTATGACATTTGGACAAAATTAGTTGAATATATTTTCAAGACAATGACAGACACAAAACTAAACATTAATCATTTTCTTTTTTATCAACTGCAATGCACCACTCGTACAATCATATCTTTAAAATCCTACCTCAGAAATCAACTGCCTGATCGCATAATACTTTTCTGTGGGATCCCCACCTTCGTTTATTGGTGAGTTGTAATCATATGATGTTATCTGTGGCTGGTAGGTCGGCGTTCCATAATTTGCACCTTAAAAATGTAAAGACAATTCAATTTGCTAACAAAGAAGTAGAAAGGTTACTTGAATTTTGTTATCCACTATTAAAAACAGGAAATTTAATTGTTAATTATGGATGGATAATATGGATCTGAGAATTTACTGCTATTTTCTTCTTTTTTTAGACAATTTAGGAAAATACAAATTTACAATATAAACTGAAAATTTTGTATACTTATATACCTATAGTTTCAAATTTGTTATATTTCTTCAAAATTGATTGTCATTGTAGAATAATTCAAAACATAGCATCTAACTTCAATTATTTTTACATTTAAATGTATATTTTAAAAAACTTCTACTATTAGTGCATACTAAGTAACATTCAAATAACAAAACCTAGTGCAATGTTAATTAACAAATGGTTTTTCTGAATAACTGTTCATAATTTTATTATTATTTGCTTAATTTTGATGATATTATTATTACATCATTGCTCAAAACGAATGTGCATAACTTCAGTATGGTGTCGGCTCGTAAATTTATTTTAAACTATAAATATAATAAATTTTGTTTTTGCAAACATTTCAATAATAAATATTATTATTAAGTAATAATACTGAAACTAGACTAATAATCATTACCTGAAGTGAAACCAAAGTTTGTACCACCAGCAAACATAAACATATTAAGTGAAGCATTCAAGTCAAGTATATCTCTCATTGTTGTTATAACATTTTCTGTGGAAACAGATTGCAGAGGTTCTCCCCAATGAGTTAACCAACCTGAATAGTACTCAGAGTTGACTAGAGGACCATGTTTTTGATAATTCCTAAGAGGGCCAAAAGTGGAGTTTACATCAAAACCTGCAATATAAAATTATTTAGTTAGAAATAGCAATAAAATTGGGTTATACATATTAATGATGATAACGGGGATATAGAGGAATGTATAATATTTTGAAGTCTGATAACAAAAAAGTTTAATCCTAAAAACTGTAATCATTTTTCATTTCAAACACTTTAGATTAAAAATACAGTTTTCTTTTAAACATTATACTTTAAAATCTATTTGCTGTTGTTTTTTTTTCCATTTTGTTTTGTCAAGGTGATGTGTAGGTTTTTTTCCACTGTGGCCCATAAAATGAATCTATTGTGGAATATATATATATATATATATATATATATATATATATATATATATATATATATATATATATATGACCAACTAGAAATTCTTTCAGACCCCCCTTAGGTCTAAAAAACTCTTACAAGTATGGTGAATCTCAGTCATTTAATCACCTCACATTCATACAGAAGGTATTCTGTCACAACAGTTCTCTAAGATCAGAATCAACAGATGACTTGTTCTACCAAACCCATTATATTTAGGTAATATCTCTGGGTAGTATCCAGTTATCAGATCTATTATCCTACATATGTCCTACTTGTATAATGATAGTTACTTTATTCCTATAACTGAAACTGTTTAAACTTAAGCTGATGTGGAGGAGGAATCTCTTCCCTTTGATTTTCTCTGCTGACACATGGTTACCATAATCCTCCTTGTTGAATTCATCTGATGATTATTAATTAACTCATCTACATTGAGTCTCTCATTTTTAACCTTAATGAATTCAAGGATCCTTTCAACAAATTTCCCCCTCACAGTTAGGGAAATTCAAAACTACAATTTGTGTTCTTGGGAAGTCTTTTTTGCCAACAATTTTCAGGTTAACTTCCTCTCATGGTTTCACCAAATCAGAGATAAGAAGCATTAAATGGTGCCCTTTCAAGTTAGATCTGGATATAATAATTTGAAGAGCTAGTTTCAAATTATACTTGGGAATTCATACTGTGTTAATTAATAATTCAGTAAAGGTGTCTCCTTTACATACCTGAACCAAAGTCAACTGTTGTAAATACCCAAGGAATAGGTCCATTTTTCAAGAAATATGATCCTGCTCCATCTGTGGTGAAGAGAACAGCTTTATTTCCAGTGTAACTTCGAAATACATCACGTAGCCATGTTGTATAGTTTTTGTCATGAGCATAATAACTTCCATACTCATTTTCAACCTGTGAAAAAAAATAATAATAATAAAATGTATCACTTAAGATTTATACTGGTAATGAAATGTTATCTGTTGCATATTTATTATTTATTTAAAATATATTAAGTATCAAAATCAGATATACAAAATATTTAATATTTTTATAAAGTAATGATTAAGAAAAACATTTAAAATGTTACATGGCAGAATCTAAAATAACCCTCACAATAGTTTTGAATATTATAACGTGAACATAACCACAAATGACAACAAAGAAAAGTTTAGTTTCAAAAATAATTGACAAAATGCTTCTTTATTCAAAATAAACAACATAAATTACATTTTTGTTCTTTTTGTCATCCGATAGCCTCTCTTTCTATCAATCTAGTTCAAAGAATCACAATTAGTTGTTACATTAGTCAAAACTTAATGTCAAATTCCTATTTAATGAAGAACAAACTTAAACTATTGTGGTGATGTGAAAAATCATAATTTGTAATAGATTTAAAATCCGCGGTTTAGCGCCGAAAACAGGCTGTTCAAATCATAATTTTATTCAATAACTTCATAAATAAAAGAAAAATAGATTTTCAAGAAAACCAAATATGTAATAATGTCAATTTTAGTATAATTTGTTTTTTATAAATATAATATGTAAATTTTGTGTTATGTGGGGAGTATGTTGAACTTTGGTAACGTTTACCGGAACAGCTCTCTTGCGGAAGAGAGAAAAATCTCGTGCTTAGATCAGTCTTCGTTTGGGGCTAGTTGCTCTAAGACCTATGAATGGCAGTTCTCCGAGTTTCTGTTAGAACATTAAAAAATGTGTTCAGAAGTTAAATTTGTGAAAGACATGGTGTATTAACAATTTCAAAAGTGCTAAGACAATATTGTTTTCAATAAATAAACTTTTAAATGAAAAGGCGTAATAACTTGCAATTTTTAATTATGTTGTGCAATCGCTGCCACGTGATTTTCGAATTCTCGACAAAGAACTCTTCTATAAGATATATGGAACAATTAAAGTTAGCATAAGACATTAATAATTGGTTGTAATACATGTACAACAAAATAAATCTCGTGAGCGATGAACAAAAGACAATTCGTTGATAGTGGACAAAGCATCTCTAAAATTAGCACGCAGTCACATGGAAAGACACGAATCATCCTTCGAGGAAAAGTGTTTTCTTTTATAAAGAACATAACGTGATTTGGTATAACACGTTTAGACTTTCATTATTTAACCATATATATGTACTTTGAACAATTTAGACTTTTTTATATACTTTCAAGATATATAATTGATATCATAAAATTATGTATTTCATTAATAAGATTTAATGTGTTTGTTGAGGAGTCTTTAAGTAAAATAATATGATCAAATAAAGTTATTTGTTTTATTAATAAAACTAATTCTCAATTTCAATAAAAATTATATTTTTTATAATTAAAATATTTGCTATGAGAAGTAAAGTAAAATCCTTTTTCATTAATTTTTGGAGTTGCAACTAAATAACTTAAAGTTATTAATATAATTTGATTAGATTCTTTTTCAAATGATAGTAATATTGATAGGATGTAAGATGTCTTATATAAATTTTTTTTTATTTCTGTTACATGAATCTAATGTGTTTTATGTTTAATAAATTTTTATGTAATATTTCAGAGACAAGTGTTTTCATTTTTGAAACCCAGAATCACTGTGAGTACACTGTAAAAAGAGCTTACGACCCCAGAGATCTTATAAATAATTAAATTCATTCTTTTTTCTAAATTGGTATGCTAAAGCAAACCTGGCGCCCTATAGTCGAGCAAATTAACAAATTAATAAATAAAATAGATAACTTCATCCCTTATTTGAATTGTTACAAATGTCGCCGCAACTGTGGGCCTTTTTAGTCGAAATAAACAGTGATTTTGGTAATGAGAACTCTTAAAATCAAGGTAAGGACTCTCTCTATCATAATAAGAAAGATTCTTTTTTAAAAAATTTTTTTGTGTTAAATATAATAAGATAAAAATGGAGTTAGAAATTGTAAATGTTAATAATAGTGATGAACAGGTAGGATTAGGAAATCAAAATTCTTTAAATAATATAGAGCCATTGGAATTTACGGGGGATATTTTTGATAATTTACAGAAGGAATCGCAAAGTAATGAGCAAACAAATGAACAATTTGCACAAAATTTTTTAGATCAAGAAATAAGTAGTAATAGTAATAGTAGACGTTCAAGTGTGAACGCGAATAGTAGTTCAGGTTCGGATTTTAATGGGTTTGATAGTGATGGGATTCTAAAGAGTAAAAAACAGTGTGAAGATATCAATAAAGAAATGGTAGGAATGTTAGAAGTAGAAATTGTAGAAGAAAATTCAGATAGGGAATTAAGAGTTGAAGAGGTTAGGGTAATTGAACAGGTTAGGGTAATTGAGCCAAATAGGTTAGATGAAGGTAAAAAATCTCAAAGTGAGGCGTTTATGATAGAAATGCTGATAGAAATGAGAAAGGATATAAAAAGGTTTGAACAAAGTAGCTTAGAAACAAAAAAAGAAATTAATCAGAGTAGGTTAGAAACAAAACAAGATAATTTAGAGTTAAGACAAGATTTAAAACAAGATAATGATAAGAAGTTTGAATGTATAAATAATAAATTTGATGAATTTAATAATAAATTTGATCAAAATAAGCTAGAAATTAACACTAAGCTGGAAAATTTCAATGTTAAACTTGAACAGAATAATGTTAAACTGGATAAAATAGACAATGATTTAAAACTGAGTAAATTAGAGCTAAGACAAGATAATTTAGATTTAAAAGAAGCAATGTGTAAAAAATTTGAAGAAATGAGGGTTGAATTAAAACCAAATTATGTAAAATTTGAACAGAATCTTAAAATGGAAATTAATGTAATGGAAACTAATAATAAAGTAGAATTTGAATTAAGCTATTGTGAAAAAAAAGTAGAATTTGAACAGATTAATAGTGTAGAAGGTGTTTTGGTAGAAAATATTAATAATTTAGATAACAATTTAGATCAAACAGTAGCTGAAGTAGAAATTAACAGTTTTAATGAAACAAAAGAGATGTCAGATGATTTAATAATAATTGAAGACAATTGTGTGAATGATTGTGTTCAAGAAATTTCTAAAATAATGAATAATGGGTTAGGTAACAAGGTAAATCTAGAGATAACAAGTAATGTTGAAGTGAATAAGTTTGGTGGGGTTGGAATAGGTATAATTAATTCAAAAAACAAAGTAAAGGTAAATAATCTAATAATAAAGGAATCAGCTGTTTATCTTAAAAAACGAGTTTACCATAGGATTGTAGATTTTGAAAAATATGCGATGTTAGAATTTAGAAATATTTTTAGAATACAAGAACAAGAAATTAAAAGTTTTTGTGAAAAAAGTAACTTTAAATATAATCTTGAAGGTAAAAATGTAGAAATAGTAAAAGAAGGTTTTGTACTAGTGTATAAGAATGGTGGGGTTAGAATTCCTGAACGAACAGATGTTGAAATTAGGTCATTAGATTCTAAGATGTTTGAGAGAAGGAGGGGTGATGGTATGCCTGAGAGGGAGAAAGAGAAAGGTATTTTGTCAACACTCCGAGACAATAACAAAGGGAGATCTTTTGTTAGGAAAGGGTCTGTTGTGATGTCTAGGCTAGACAAACTGTCCGTGTGGACAGAAGTATTTAACATTAAAAATGTGTTAAAAAATTCAATCATGTATTTTAAAATCTTTCACCAATCTGGGAACCATCGTAAAAAATGGATAATTTATAATTGAGTCATAATAAATTGAAATTTGGAATGAATAAATAAATGTAAGGACATTTTATAAAAACACGGACTTGATTTTTAAAATAATTAATAAAAAGTAGTTAAGATTTTGTTAATAAGTAAGTTTAAGTTTGATAATGAATGATTAAGAGTTATGAATATTAATAATTTGTGTGTACTAATGAATTTTGTAAGCTAAGACAAAAATATAGAAAATAATTATTAGCCAAGCGTAAAATATTAAGAGTTTAGTTTTAGAAAACGTTTAGGTATTTGTAAAGTAAAGACGCTGGATTATAGCAGTAAACAACTTTATATGTTTATTAAGATCTTAATATTTAGAAAACGTGACGAAAACAGATTAGCTAGATGAGAGGATCATTGGAGCTGCAAGATTGTTAGTAAATAACTCTGTATGTTTATGAAAGGAATAAATATTGATTTTACGTGACATAGATAAGATAGTTAGTTCGAAGCGAGGATTCAGAGTAACGTTGAAGAAACAATATTCAATATTAAGGAGGTGGATTCAATAAAATATTCAATAATGACGAGAGAAATAGAATCTAGTTGGAGCTAAAAGGTTCACTTATTATCAGTAGTAAGCAGATAAAGAATTGCGTCTCTATATACAAAGGGGAAATTGTTTATTCCTTAGTCAGGTATAAATTCCTATGCATGACATTGAGACGAAATATAGGGTGTTACCAAAATGCTGTCTAGGAAAATAAAAAACCTTTGACGTATAATTCTAATTTGACTTGTGTTTTCAAATAAAAATTACTTAAATAAAGGATAATTGGTTTTAAATAAAGTAAATAAGAACAAAAGTAGATTACATAAATAACTTTAATAGAATTGAAGGTAAAATTTCTAAGTAAAGGACTTAGAATAAATTTTAAAAAATAAAATTTTCTTTTTGAATTTGAATAATAACATCTAGAAAGGATTACATAAACAGAAAATCGACGATGCTAGTAATAAACTTGGTAAAAATAAACATTATTTCAACTTCGGATGAAACGATTTTAGTGAAATTTTTTATGAATTTTAAAATTTTCTTCGTGTAGATGCATTTAAGGAGTACATGAACATTTTGGGTGGATGGCTGAGCGTTTGTGTAGTCAAAATAGAATGTTTTATTCGTAAGAATAAGGCATTCTGAGACTGCATAAGAGGGTGTGTTGTGAAATAGGGATGTGTTTTGGGTTTTATCTTGAATCAAGTAGGGATATTGCATTCAACCACTGCACATTTCAACGTCACAACATGTTACTCTGTGTAAGAGTCTAAAGAGCAATTAGAAGTATGCACGGTATAAAGTAGACGGTTAGAAGAACCTATGTAGGAGAGGTTAGGAAGAAAAATGCATAAATAAGTGTGACATTATTACATGAAAAAACTTCATGTAATAAATTTTAGACAGATGTTGAAGGCAAATAAATTGTAGGATATATATGCAGACGCGATCAAGCTGCATATACATGGAATAAACCGGACGTGACATTATTAGGGAGTACTTACGTAACTAAATGTATAAGTTTTATAAAACTGTAAAAATGTTGATTAGCTGATTAGGATAGGTAATTAGATGTTAAATTGTAAAACGATAAGTTGTATGTTTGACATTGATAAATTTTAAGGATTATTAGATAATATGAGATAAAAAATTGTTAGTTTTAAGTGATTTATGATTTGAGAATGTGAAGAATAGTTGTGTAAAGTTTGAGAATTTATGTGAGTTTTGCCAAGACAGATAATAATAAAGTTTTTAAGTTTTTGATGTTAAATAGTGAGTAAAGGAGGCTAAGTTTCTGTTTCTTAAAGGAAGGAGTAATAAATTAATAATAAGTAGAGAGATTTTAATGAATTTTATAGAAAGGATAAATAAGTAGTGTTTTTTAAATAAATAATAATGGAATTTGAAATAATAAATGATGTTGAGAAGTTATTTGATAAAGGTGTCTAAAGATTTTGATGAAATACGGTGTTAGCTGGGAAAGCAATGATAATTTTTTATTTTTTATAAGTTTTTTGTATTTAAGTGATTGATGACAAAGGAGATTTTAATGAAGTAATTTAAATGAAAGAATTTTTGAGTTTTTATATGAAGATGATGAGTTTACAGAATTGTTGAGTAAAGTGGTATTTAAAATGAAGTTGTTCTGTTAATAAACTTTTATAAAAAAGGTAGTTAGGTTGCATTAATGGTAAATTTTTAGTTTTTAAGAGGTTTTTTGAGTACTGCGATGAAATAAAGGAAATATACGACGATTTTAATGAAATAAAGGAAATATGCGACGATTTTAATGAAACAAGAGGAGATTTGAGGAATTCTGCGGATAAACGACGATTATTATGATTTTTAAAGGAAGCTACGTTGAAATAAGGAGATTATTTATGAAAGAATATAGGTAAATAATAAGGAGTTTTTTATTATGAAGAATTTGTTTGGGGATTAATGCAACTTGAATTATTAAAATATGAAAGATAAGATGGAAATAATTTTAAGATAGGATACTGAGAGACAATACAGTTCTAAAGAGGTAATTTTTAAATAAATAGATGAGTTTTGTAAGTAATTATATTTCTTTTTGATAATAATGATGTTATATTTTTGAATTTTAGTTGAAGAGAGGAGTTTTTGGTAATTGTAAAATCAGTAGTTAACATGTTATCCCAGCAAGACAAAGAGTAATTGAGAATTGATAAAGAATAAATAGTTATTGGGTTTAAATTAAAATGAGTAATAATATAAGATGATAATTGAAAAGTTTAAGGTGAATTGAAGTAATGTTGAGTAATAAGTAAATAATTTCGTAAAAATATTAATTAAAAATGAGAGGTTTTAAATTGTAATTGTGTTTAATTAAAAAATGA
Organism: Aphrophora alni; assembly: GCA_963513935.1. Lineage (NCBI taxonomy): Eukaryota > Metazoa > Arthropoda > Insecta > Hemiptera > Aphrophoridae > Aphrophora > Aphrophora alni. Next base: position 37,505,269 of record OY740769.1, read on the forward strand.
TTCAGATGAATATCTAGAGTCAAAGGTAGATTTTCAAAGGATGTAGAAATGTCGTCTTGGCAAAGAGGATGAGACGTAAAAAAAAGTATATAGACGGCTGTCTGGGAGATAAGCTTTGAGTGACGGGATCCTGTCAACAAAAAAATGTTGATGGAAAGTTTCCGCCAACGAGGTTGGAAAGGAAACTGATGATGGGTTTTATTGGATAAATAGAGATAAGGCTTAGCACTAATTGATTCGTATATTTTAATATTTATGAGTTATGATGACTCAAATAAATTGAGATAGTGAAATAGGATTTTAGCAAATAGATTTTTTAGTTTTTATGTAAAAAGAGAATCTTTCTTAAATTAGGTATACTAGTGATACTTATTTTCTTTATGAGGTCCTTAACTGCTGAAATAAGGAATCTTGAAAATCTATTAAAAAATTTTTCACATTTTGGGTTTTTCTTTCGAATTGAGTTTATATATATAGAAAAGATTTATACTACAATACTTGTATTGTAATACAAATCTTTTGTGGGGTTTTGTGGTGATGTGAAAAATCATAATTTGTAATAGATTTAAAATCCGCGGTTTAGCGCCGAAAACAGGCTGTTCAAATCATAATTTTATTCAATAACTTCATAAATAAAAGAAAAATAGATTTTCAAGAAAACCAAATATGTAATAATGTCAATTTTAGTATAATTTGTTTTTTATAAATATAATATGTAAATTTTGTGTTATGTGGGGAGTATGTTGAACTTTGGTAACGTTTACCGGAACAGCTCTCTTGCGGAAGAGAGAAAAATCTCGTGCTTAGATCAGTCTTCGTTTGGGGCTAGTTGCTCTAAGACCTATGAATGGCAGTTCTCCGAGTTTCTGTTAGAACATTAAAAAATGTGTTCAGAAGTTAAATTTGTGAAAGACATGGTGTATTAACAATTTCAAAAGTGCTAAGACAATATTGTTTTCAATAAATAAACTTTTAAATGAAAAGGCGTAATAACTTGCAATTTTTAATTATGTTGTGCAATCGCTGCCACGTGATTTTCGAATTCTCGACAAAGAACTCTTCTATAAGATATATGGAACAATTAAAGTTAGCATAAGACATTAATAATTGGTTGTAATACATGTACAACAAAATAAATCTCGTGAGCGATGAACAAAAGACAATTCGTTGATAGTGGACAAAGCATCTCTAAAATTAGCACGCAGTCACATGGAAAGACACGAATCATCCTTCGAGGAAAAGTGTTTTCTTTTATAAAGAACATAACGTGATTTGGTATAACACGTTTAGACTTTCATTATTTAACCATATATATGTACTTTGAACAATTTAGACTTTTTTATATACTTTCAAGATATATAATTGATATCATAAAATTATGTATTTCATTAATAAGATTTAATGTGTTTGTTGAGGAGTCTTTAAGTAAAATAATATGATCAAATAAAGTTATTTGTTTTATTAATAAAACTAATTCTCAATTTCAATAAAAATTATATTTTTTATAATTAAAATATTTGCTATGAGAAGTAAAGTAAAATCCTTTTTCATTAATTTTTGGAGTTGCAACTAAATAACTTAAAGTTATTAATATAATTTGATTAGATTCTTTTTCAAATGATAGTAATATTGATAGGATGTAAGATGTCTTATATAAATTTTTTTTTATTTCTGTTACATGAATCTAATGTGTTTTATGTTTAATAAATTTTTATGTAATATTTCAGAGACAAGTGTTTTCATTTTTGAAACCCAGAATCACTGTGAGTACACTGTAAAAAGAGCTTACGACCCCAGAGATCTTATAAATAATTAAATTCATTCTTTTTTCTAAATTGGTATGCTAAAGCAAACCTGGCGCCCTATAGTCGAGCAAATTAACAAATTAATAAATAAAATAGATAACTTCATCCCTTATTTGAATTGTTACACTATGTTCCATCAAATTGCTTACAAATCATATATTTTATATTATTCAATTTGTTGTTCAACTTAAAGTTTCAAAATGTGTGATTTTAATATCATAATACCTCAAATTACTTTAAAGTGAAATGCTTATGTTGACTTGATTGAATGTTCTACATATTCTAAAAAAAAAAATTATATTGAAATCAAAACATAGGCAATTACATTTTACAATATCTCAGTTTAATGCCAACCTAAATTGTTCATAATTATACAACATTTACATGAAATTATTTCTTTGTATATCATACTTCATTTAATTACAAAACAATTGAGCATGAGATTGACTCTATACAATACAATATTTATTAATTATCCACTGAATGATTTATAAAAAATTATATCTCAAGGAGGGGCACTCTTGTTGCACTCAAATATCTTAAAAATGTACAAACGTTATTATTATTGTTGCAGAAGGCATACTATATCAAATTTTAAAATTATACTTTCAAGTTGAAAAATTTCAATTAATACAGTTATATTTTGATATATTTTTAATACTTTAAGTTCTTTTTCATTACCATTGTCTTTAAATGGAACTCAATTGATTTATTAGTAGTCTACATATCGTTCACACTTTTACAATAATTCATTTTCGCTTTTTGTATACTGATTATATTTCTGCTTTTAATTTTTTGAAAGGTATACTGTATTAATTGTTAAAATTTTACTATCATCTCCTTACAATTAATCCGTGAGACACGCCTTAGCTGTACATTACGTCATACACACTAGTGACATCACTAGAAATATCTGACTTTAAGACAACAGCTGATTATTGATTCTAATTTTATTGAATTTACCTCTTTCAATGTTTATGATTACAAAATATATTTTAATATTATAAATGAGTCTCATTAGTATTTTTTTAAATTTACTTACAATTAGATACTTAGCGTGTCCTATGTCTATTAGAAAATATTGGTACAAGATTATTATTTAATATTTAACTTTATTTAGAGTCTTAACTTATTGCTTTTAACTACCTATTCTCAAAGGTCATTCACCTCCTCCACTTTATATGCCATTTACTATTAAACATATCTTATAACTATAGTTTTTTTGATATTAGTTCCTTTAATATAGTGTTAACATATTTCATTATTGAATTACACGGGTTACTTGTTCGAATATCGTACTGTTGTAATATAATACTTATAAAACTTTAAACTACAATTAAATGTCATTGAGAAAAGTGAGAAAGGGTTTAAAACCAACAAACTTATCGAAGTTATAAACCAGGGAAAAAAACATCGTTAAAGTTGATTCAACAAATTAAATTTGAGCTTTTTGTGAAATAAAAGTTACTATTAATAAGTTAGTAAATCCATCTAGTAGTTTTTGAAAATAATTAACTACAATTCAATAGACCAATGTCATATTTTATAGATTTAAAACTTTTTAATCTGTATTTTGATTATAAACATGAAGCATCTTTATAAATTATAAAACCCCAATAAAGGAAGTTGAATTACTTAGTATTTTAACCAATAAAATGCTAAGTGACTTTTTATCAAAAAAGTTGTGACTTTTTTAGTCAGTGCAGAGATGACACCGAACCCAACTGTTGTGACTTCAAATTAGTAAAATTCCAAGTGATAAGAGGTACCACATGTTCAATATTAAAATGAAGACATTTCCTAGGGAAAATGATGATCCCACCCCTAAAAATTTATTTAAAACTGATATTTCAAGGAATTTATGTCCTAGTTGTGTGTTTCTTTTCTTTTCTATAACAAAACAACCTATAATTGTCTGTTTTTTTTTATGTAGTTCACATATATTTCCCAAACTGTATTTTTCATTGATATTTGATAATTTTTTACCTTTGGTTGAGAATTTTAGAGTGTCTGTCTTAAAATTCTCAATGTTCATACTTTTTTCAAACATTAGAGCAATCATTGAAGATATGGGTATGTAGTATATATAATATTTACCTGCACCATAATAATAGGTCCTCCATTTCCATATAGCAGAGGTTGTATTAACGGAAATAACTTTGTAAGCCACTGGTAAACATATCTTGTATGTCCTAAAAATATAATTCTTGTTATAAATCAAATATATTTATTTAATTAAAAATAATCAAAGAATATTATAATATAATATCTATTACAGTACTACATCATATTTTTGTTCTTCACACTTAAATTAATTTTTTTACTTCAAAAGGATCTGAAGTTTCATTGTTAGTTAAATTCTCAATAGATATCTAAATATTATAAACATTTTAATTCGTTTATTCTACAATAATCTAGATGACCTAAAGAATGACCTGATCATGTACAATATTCTATTTCACATTTTTGGCAATATTGAAATGCATTGACTGATGTCTAAATTAAATGAGAGTTCAACAGTACTAGGAATAATTAAAATGTAAGTTGCCACACACTAAAAAAGGAAATTTACTAGTTTAAAAAAAGCTTATTGTTCAGGGATTTTTCTTTCGGAATACATACAGTTTTATATATTTTGAATATCTGTTGTTTATTTTAGATGATGTTTTTAGGCACTTAAAAGTGAATCATCATTGTATTAAATACTCACTATTAACTAAATGTAAAACAAAGAATAGCAATAATAATATAAATAAACTGATTACTTAATCAATAAATAAGAGAGAGGGCGAGAGGTATACAACAACCAAGTGCAAACAACAAAATAATATAACACTAAAAAATTAAAACTAAATTTGTAATACCAAAAAAGTGTTAATTAAAATTGAATAGTAAAAGTAACTGGGAATTGTTTAAAATTATTTTGAGAGGGGGTAAATGAGTCGAAAACATGACTAGTAATTATAATTTAAAGTAAGGGGAATTAAATTAATTAGATTTTCAAAATAAAGTAAATAACAATGTGTAAATAAAATGTTAGTTGTAATCAATAAATAAATTAAATAGATTGTGTGTGTTGTAAATAATTAGTCAAAGGAACTCGTTGGTATGTATGTAATATGAACAGTGTGTGCAGTGAATTGCGAAAAACTTTATCACAACGTCAGCGGGAATAGTGGAACAATGTTTGTTGCTAGGGCTGTAAACCCTGGACCAACGGGATATATAAAATTCACCATGCGTTTAGCCAGTCTGAGTTTGGGACCTGATGTGGTCAGACTTATAATAGTTTGTATGGAGGTGTTTTTGTTAAAAATGTAAAGTATATAAAAATCAGTCTTAGATCAGAGCTTAGTGGAGTAAGATGTGTTTTGTAAAGTCTGAGTTTGGGACCTGATGTGGTCAGACCTATAATAGTTTGTATGGAGGTGTTTTTAGTAAAAATGTAAAATGTTTTATTCCGAGTCTAGATCAGAACTTAATGGTGTCAGATGTGTTTAATAAGTATTTGGAACAATATCATCAAGTATTAAAAACAGTATTAGTTTGAAATAGCGGAAGGAATTAGAAATTTCGGTATGAATCACGTGTTGTGAAACAAAGACAATAGACAATCGTATTCACATGCGAGAGACAATTACGCGAGTTGTATTTAGTACAATAAAATGATGAACGTGGTGATAAAAATCGCAATACAAACTTTAATCGAGCACAGTCACAAATTCGGAAGTGCGATTAAAATAATGCCGACGGCCGAATTATCATGCGCACGAGATACGACACAACGCCTGGATCACATTTTGGACAATAACTCTCTAAAAGTCTTGTAAAACGTGTTATTTAACACGCTATATCTAAATTGTATGTTATATAAAATTTATTATGTTCTTTTTTTGTATTAGTATTATAAATTTAGTATTTTTTTAAATAGTTAAACTTTCAAGTCAGAATACAAAGAAGGTTTACTGACATATTTAATTGTTTTCTATAACGCATTTTTAATAAATAAAGAAACAGATGATTTTAATCTTTTTAATTTCATAAATAAATTTGATAATTGCAATTTAAAGATAAATTCAATACTTAAAAAAGAAATTAGACCTTCTTCAAAGGCAATTAAAATAATTCAGCTAGGATGTTAGCTATAGTTGATTTTCACGATATATTTTTTTGTAATAAATGTTCTTATTTAATAAATTCATGTTAAAATTTCAGTTCAAGCGTTACTCATTCTAAACCAGGAATCACTGTAAGTACACTGAAAAAGAAGCCACACCCTGAGATAAATATAATTAAATTCATAAATTCAATTAAACTTTTAACTTTTCAAAATTGGTAAGCTAACGCTACCTGGCGCCCTTTAGCTGAGCAAATTTTTAATAAAACTTTAATAAAAATAACATAAGTAATAACTTTTATAAAAACCTTCAGTTTTTATATTATTACAAATAACATATATAAAATTACAAAAATGATTTTTTTTCTAGTACCATCAACAACATGAAGATTATCCCATAGAGAAATTCTAGCTATTACAATCTCCCTGATGAAAACATTCACATCTGAGATTTTTAAATCTCCACCAATTATTACCCATAAAAATAAGTTAGCACCATTTTTTAGATCACTCTATATAATTGTATGTATATATGATTCAGTCATATCTTTTTTGTTATAAATATACAAAAACAATTATTTTTATATAGTATCTGGTGTCTGCTATTTTATTTATTTTTATGTTCATCTTTTGTTGAATGTTGAAACCAAATATATACAATGTTTGTGTGCATGTGCATGTATGATTGAGTGTGTGTGTGTGTGTGCGCGCGCGCGCGTGCGTGCGTGCTAAATATTAAATATGTAATTTATTTCTATTAAATCTGTGTACAGTGAAATCTACAAAAACTGCCCGATGTTATTAAGTTATAAGAGAGTTTAACCTCTGTTCAAATGATTTCAATGTCTAATATTGAATACATTTGTGGAATGATGTATGTTTGTGATTTATTTTGTGATTCAATTGGTTCAAAACTTCAGAAGGGGTGGGAGGTAAACTAAAAGCAGATTCCAATATATGAAAATGTATATTATTTTACCTATTTTAATGAAACTAATATTTGTCCATTTGGTTGGTTTTGTAGTTAAAGGCAAAAAATCTCACAGTCATCATCACCTTAAAAAATAGAACATGAAATAGAAACCTCCAGTCTATGAATACAGTAGAAGCTCTTTTAACCTGCACGGTCGGGACCAGGGCCATGCCTGATATCCAATTTTGCCGGAAAATTGAGCGTATCTAGTTTTTAACCCTCCAAGTGCTAAAAGTCGCGATCGCGATCTATTTTGCCGCGGCCAAAGTGCTAAAGTCGCGATCTCGATCTAATTAAACAAGGTTTGTTAAAAACGATATACAAACGGTAACTTTTATCCAAACTACATGTATTTTATATAGTAACTCTGAGTAAAAGACACTCTATTAATTTTGCACAATTTTATCGATGGTTATAAGAAAAATCAATACCGGCAGTGAATTGTTGTTTAGTGTTTTTGTCTATATTATTTTGGTAAATACAATTTATTTTATGATTATTTAGTGTATCAGTAGTGTTTTTAGTCTAGTATTACACATATAATAATGAGTGAACTTGGCAATTCAAGTGATATTCATAACTGTTTGTGTGAAAGTGATACCGCTAGTGATGAAAGCGGTAACTCCGATGTAGGAATCAAAATGCTTGTTTCTTTTTTTTGTGTGTATTACATATTTTATAATAACTAATTTTAGTAAATACATGATATATTTAAAGGTTAAATGCCAATACAGTACTTTCTAAAGACACAGTAATAGAGCACACTAATTTGCAAAAGTTGGATGTAGTGTCACACAGTGCGCGAAATTACTCAATTTGAAGTTTGTGTATGTATAAATGTTTACAACAATGTTGACATTATGAAGAAAATAAAGTGTTACTTATGAAGCAGACAAACACTGGATGACTAAGAAAACGGCGCACGTAGTCACTGCACTGGCGGGAAATGTCAGTCGAGGCCTGTCAGCTGCCCGAACATAACCGGAAAAAACCGACCATGAGTGGTTTGGCTGATGCCGGTTAGTAGAAATTGCCGGTTGTTAGAATGCCGGTTAAAAGAGCTTCTACTGTATTCTAATAGCATCAGAGTCGGAAGAGAACAAGAAATGCCAAGAGAAACATGACACGAAAGATGAAAGAAAGAGTTTAAGCCATAACTAGTGTGTTGAGTCTAATTTCACATCCTATTATAAAGTCTTATTTTCAATCTCAAATTGACATATCTTCCTTAATTTACAAACTCACTTACTTGTATCATTTGTCCTTAATTCTATTTCTGGACTTTCTGTCAGCAACCATGAAGGGTAGCCTCCCTACACATAAATTCGCATTAATATTTTCATCATTTTATCTTACCATACAAATATAAAATAAGTAACAAAATCTATTTGTTCTTTTGTGTATGTATGGAAATATGTGCAAATGTATGTGCTCAATATTGTAATACCAAAAAAGGTTAATTTGAATAAAATATTTATTATAATGGAAATCGTATTGAATAAGTCAAAAACATGGCTTATGGCTCTTAAACTTAAAACAAAGTAAATTCAACTAGAATAGATTTCTAAACACAAATAAATAATAATGTATAGATTTTAAGGAAATTTAGTCTCTTGGTTGAGGAGTTAAGATGGTTAGACATGTTTAATAGAGTCTTAGATCAGAGTGTTGAGGAGATGAGAGTTTTGGGTGGAAAGGACGATGTAGTCTAAAGTTTTGATTTGATCTTAAAGTGTTTAAGACATATTTATTAGTACCAAACTAATATCATTCACAGAGTAATCTGAACAGTAAAGTCGAGTGTGTTAAATGGTATTAGATTGATTAGAACGGACAAAGAGTGTAAAACGAGTAACGTGTTACGCGCAAAGACAATGGACAATCAAGGTGTCTCATATTAAAACGGTCGAATGATGAACATTCATAAAGTGTAAAAAATGAACTAATAATTTTGATAGACATTCTTAACACAAACATTTACAAAGTGTGATTGAAGTGATTTCGATGGACCTCGTTCTCCACGGACAGGACAAAGAACTATCATCAACTGCCATGTTACATGCACCACAACTGCGTAATGTGTTTTGCGACAACGGACTGGTAAAATGTGTTATATAACACAATAAACTTAATCTATGTATTATATAAAATGTAATATGTTTCATGTTTCCAATCTTATAAATTGATATTTAAATAAGTATATTTTCTATATAAATAAACAATAAATGTCGATTGACATATTTCTTTTTCTCAAAGATAAAGTAAATTCAATATTAAAAAACGGATATTTTAATCTGTTTTGCTTCTTAAATATTTTTTCTAGTTGCAACATAAAGTTAAATTCAAGTTTTCTAAAAATAGTCCTTCTTTAAAGGCAATAAAAAATTTAATTTGGATAGGATGTTAGTTATAATCAATTCATTTGATATTTTTGTGATGATAAATGTCATGTATTAATATTATTTTAATAAACTCATGTTAAAATTTCAGTCAACAAGAGTTTCTCATTCACAACCAAACAATCACTGGGAGTACACTTTAAAAAAGAATCCACGCCGAGATATTTATAATTCATAAATTCATGTTTGTTTTCAAAATTGATGTTAACACATCTGGCGCCCATTAGCTGAGCAATAATTTTAAAATTAAATTAATCATAAATAAAATTCTTAAATTCATTTTTTTTTTTTAATAAAGTAATATTTATAATTGAAACCGTTAAAGGTCTTATTTTATAATTATTACAATATATAATATGTTATTAATAATGAACAATAAGTTCTAATGCTAATAAATAGTAAAAATTAAAATTACAATTAGAGCTTTTTTAAAATTTCTGTTTGTTGGTTTTGATCCTTAATGTATATCATAAAAATATATAACTTATCCTTGGAGCTCCATTCATATGAATTTTGTTAAACACATAAACATGCATAAAGAAACACAACAAATAAAATAACAATTAATAAGATACAACTAACAAGTTGTGTATTTTAAATTGTTATTGGATCTATTACATTAGTGTAGTGAATATGTATTTGATGACATTCATTTCAATGGATCCATATCTGTAAATGATATCCAAAAAATAATTTCTCTTTGACTTCAAAATAAGCAATATGGCAATCCTAAGGTAGGAAACTTTCTACACTTTTCTTCATCTAGGATCCCTCTCTTTCATTATTCCTATCAGGTCTCTTTTGACCAACTTTTACTCTCTTCTAACTTTGATGGTATAAGGGAATTCGAGGGCTATGGGTCTCTATTTTATGCTCATTTCTCCTTTTTTAAGGTAAGGATGGCCGAGAGGTTTTATCCTATTAAACAACAAGGAAAAAATAGGTTGTATATACTGGATGGCTGAAAAGAAACTAGGTCTCCTCCTCTCCACTTCAATTACATTAATAATTAAGACACGGTTTGAGACAATCTTCTTTGTAGTAAAACTTTGCTTCTATGAGCATATGCTTTTTAATTTTGAACTTAAGAGGGTGAGAAGGACAGGAAATTTCAAATGATACATGTAATCATTTGATACATCCTTTTAAAGTACTTGCTACGACAAGAAAAATGCTGTGAAGAAATTATGGCTCCTAATGTGCTTATGTGTAACTCCTCACTTTAACTGCATTGTTATATGTGTATTCGAACTCTTGTTTCCGGTATCTTCTCCAGATAAGAGTAACTACCTCAATAAATCCAAATTCTGCATTTATCATCAATGAAGGTCAAGTTAGATAATTTACCTATTACCCTTTGTTTCAAATGTTATCTTATCAATTTTATTGTAATTTACCTTTGTAATGTTTCATAAAGCAAATTAGGAAGTTAGTTAGCTATGATTTAGTTTGTTGTGAGTGAAAAACAAAACACAATTTTGCACAATAAACACTTTATTTGTTCAAGATGACGCTTCATCATGACTTTAGTTGTACATGTACACAATCCTTCTTAAGACTGGAGTTGATGAATAGTCACTGAAAGATCATCTTGAACAAATAGTGTTTACTATGTTTTCATATTTTAAAATTATTGATTGAAGTTTCAACAATTGTTGATCATTTCAAATGTATTTTGTTCTGAGAGTTTGCCTAAATAACACTTAAATTTTTCGGAAGTATTCTTACTACATTAATAATTGAAATGGTTCATTAATAAATTGTGTTATTATTTGGTTAAAATAAGAACATATCAAGAAGTTCCTAGGGTATAATAAAATTCCTTCTGATCGTAACGTTTCTAGGACACCTGTAATGAATTTGATTGAAAAACAGACTGGGAACGTTCTGGACAACAAAAGTTGGGCTGTCCAACAATGTATGAAGTTGTTTTTAACTGAAATTTTGAATAATGTCCACCAATCTTTAAGTCCTGTCACACATAATAATAATTTACCTTAAAATTATAGTTTCGTGCAAAAAGTATTTTTAAAACACACATTACATCCATAAAAGATTGCAATTGTACAAGAGCTCATAAGAGATGGCTTTAATATGAGCCTTGAGTTTGTGAAATAATGAAAGCAGGCAATATATAATATATATATATTATATATATATATATATATATATTATATATATTATATATATATATATATATATATATATATATATATATAATAGTTTGTGATATTGCAGGCAATATCTCCACTACAAGCATTTTATTTAGTAATGAAGCATCATTTTCATTATACAGAGCTGTAAATAGACATAAAATAGTATTTTGATGTAATTTTATTCTCAAACATAAATTTCATAAGTTGTCATATTTGTTCTGTGAAAATGATTTGAATGTGTAATCATTAATAATACTATGGAATGAAGTATTTACAGTAGAGTGATACAAAGTAGGTCATTTAACTAATTTCCATGTTTTATGTATCAGTTATCTGCACAGTGCTACAAGTGGACTGACTTTAATTGAATTTTTTGTATTGTACATATTTTGTCAAGAGTTTTATAATGTTGATATGATATCACAAAAATAGGAGTCTACCACAAGACTAAAACACAAAATAATTATTTTTTTTAAGGTTAACTTTAATGGTTTGATCGACTGCTCCAATGTAGTTTGTAATGACTAACACAAATTAAGTATTATTTGTTACCATCTTCCAAAAGTGTCTTTTCAGAAAGCAAAAATCATCTGTGCAGTTGTTATAAAAGATATAATTTCTCAAAATTGGCTGTACAGACTTTGTAAAATTGTAATAAAATATGAAAATTAATAACCCATAAATTAAAAAAGTGTGCCAAATCGCAAGTAAAAAAGAATAGGAAGCTAGGGAAAAAATGAAAATGAACCTTAGTGTAATTTAAAACTCAATTTCAATCAAATATGATATATATGCTTGAAACAAGTTCAGACAAAGCAAAAAAGTTTAAACTCCTTTTTAAATTACTTTTTTTTAAGTTTGGAAAATTCTATATTTATTTATCTTGTTTGAGAAATATATAAGGGAAAACTCAATAATGAAAAAAGTGACTTTTTACTTTCTCACATTTTTTGATTTGTTTTTATTTTTAATCTATTATTATTGTTATTTTTTTTATTTTTTTATTAGGAAGAAAAATCTTTATTTCTCATAGACAAAACATAGTAATGCACAGTCTTTGAATTAATATAATACACAGTCTGTAATACTACATGAATAACTAAAAACTAAATGTACATTTCCACATGAAAAATGTAAAAAACTCTAAGCCACAGCCTGTTTTAGGTTTTCCAATAAATGAAAAAAATAAGCAGAACCTAAAGTGTTTTAAATCAAAAATATATATTATCTGTAATAAAAAAGAGTGCAATTACATAATGAAGAAGAAGATGGAATCTATAATTTGTAGAATACAATCAAACAGAAATGCAACATACTAAATGCACGAATTTACGCAGTCCATTTAACAAAGTACAAGGATATAAATTAAACTTTTTTTTCCTATCTATAAATTAAAATAACAAAGAAGGCAAAACAACAACAAATAACAAACATATCACACAACAAGAACTATTATTGTATAGTAAAACATCGATAAAAACCAAACACAATCACTCTAAATAAACATGCCACATAGACAAGGAAAAATAACTAGACCATTAATTCTATTAAAAATTCAGGTTTGATTTTTATATCTTTTAAAAATAATGGAATTACGTTAAAAAATATTGGTGCAACATACAAATAACTTCTTACAAAAATTTTCTTGAAAGGTCAAAACAATTTTTTATTAAGTTTAGACCATACTCATTGACCACTTCTTAAATAAAATAATTGAAAAACTTTAAATATACTGTATAAGATATTTCAAGGAAAAAATTTAAACTGCCAAAAAAGGATAAAGATGGATATTTCTGGGTAGTTTCATCATACATCGTATGAGATGTTTCTGTTGTAATACTATTGCCCACAGTATACTTGTAATAGAGAAAGTTATTTGATTGGTAGTCTTTGCCCAAAATAGGGTTTTTGAATTATATCTGACTGTCTTCCATGCACAAAGAAGTAATTTTTATTAAATTTAGTATGTTGGGCATAATTTGGTTGTCTCAAATGTTTTTTTCTTTTCATTTTTCGGATGATGTAAAATTTGTGATGTACCTAGTACTTACAGAAAAACACAATTTTGAATATCGGCTCCAAATGTAGACCTTAAGGATCCAATAAATGTATTGATAGCCATTTCCCCAAAAATTTTGATTGTTCGGAAATTTGATTATGATAAGAAAAGATAAAGATATTTTATTGTTGTTCAGGATTAATAAATACAATAGAAAAGTCAATAGATACAGTCAACAAAACATTCATTATACAGTATTATAAAACATTCATTAACAAGACGAAATATGTTATTTTAACAGTTCTTTAAGCTTGAAAAATAAGCAAAAAATTAAAAAGAGTTACAACATATACAATAAATAAATAATAATAACTAAAAACAAAGAAAAAAACTACATTAAATCATCCATCCATACTAATTTTTATATTTATATCTTTTTGCAATATAGAGAAAAACTCATCTAGAGTATAAAACGGATTAATTATCAACCAAATACATAACCTCTTTTTTAATTCTTTTAAGGCTAATCATTCAATATAATTTAGAAGTTTATTTAAAATCCCTGTGCACATTATAATGACATTTCATGGTTTTATCGAGCCTTGAAAGGTGGAATCTAATCATTGGAAATAGTTCTTGGTTTTATAAGAAGAAACATCACAACAGGTAACTAAACATAAATATAAAAAATATATAGGTTCTAATATGGTTCATATTTTGAGATATTCAGAAACAACAATTTATAGTTTAAAATTATAATTATTGATAGACACATTAAGGACCATATTTAAAAATTGTACTCAAATGTTCATCCAAAGTTGGTCATAGATTGCAATTCTGATTCTATATTTACTCTGGTTCACATCTGTTATGATTGGTTCCTCTAAACTACCTGGGTTCTTTATTTTAATATAATCTAATCAGTGGTTTAGTACCCAATCTTTATTAACAATTATTATTAAGAATGACTGTCTCCTATCTTATTACAATACTACAATGTCCTTATTATTATTAATCCAGAATTGTAATAATTTAAAAATGATGCTATACTCAATAGTGAAGCTATTTTAAGAATAAAAATTATCTAACTTGAAGAGTTTTTACGTTATGTTTTTTTATTGAATCTAATTATTTATTTATGAATTTATTAATTTATTAATTTGCTCGACTTAAGGGCGCCAGATGTGTTAACATCAATTTTGAAAAAGGAAAAGAAGTTAATTTTCGTTATTAACAAAAAATCTCTAGGGTCGCAGGCTCTTTTTACGGTGTACTTACAGTGAATTTGGTATTGCAATGAAAACACTTGTCTCTGAAATATTAACATACAGATTTATTAAACATTCAAAGAAACATCCTACAAATATTATTAACAAAAAATCATATTTGTAAATACTAGTTATCATTTAGTTTTAATAACAAATCATGGATTTATATTTCCTTTATTTTATTAGTTTTAAATTAATCAACTTTATCTTCAAAATGCTTCTACAAATAAAATTGTTGCAACAGGAATTTAATCTATGAAATTTTGAGTAACTTTGCATCTCTCTACAACAAAGGATTCTAATTTATTATTTAAAGTTTTATTTTTTTATTATTTTTTCTTGAAATAATCTAATATAAAGAATTTTTTATATTAAGAAACATATACAAAAATTAATTTTCAACATAATACAGATTATTAATCAAATAGGTAATGTATAGCGTCTATACCAAAACGCCGACAAAAAAAAATATATTGTCTGAACACGAGGAGAAAACTGATGATCGGCAAATTGAAGTTTTACAGCTCCTCGTTGGTTCTCCATCATTCAAAAGTCGTTTTCTCGAATAGTTTGAGAATGTTCATAACTCACTAACACGTTCAGTCTTTCTGAAATCATTTTTATCTCGCGGTATATAGTTTTTTCTTTTAACACAGTCGTATAGAATAATCGTTCTATTACATGAGTCTATTGTCCACTATAACTGTTCAGTTGTATTGTAATGAGAACTTATCACTTGAAAACACTCTTTACTTTTATAGTTCAATGTTTTAATTACACTTTAACAACATTTTTGTTAAGTTAAGCTCATTAGTGCAATTCAACGAATACATCTTACCGCTCCAATTTTGATCTAAGACTTTTTAAGAAACACAACTTGTCCATTCAAGCGGTGGACTCCAACTAACCTGTTGCCATGAGGCAAATCTCACTTCCGAAAGCGTTCCTTCCGGTGCTGTTAGCACATTATGACACACTCCCGTAAAACACAAATAATTTACATATCATAACAATAAAAAACAAATCATACTAAATTTAACATAATTATTTATTCTGTTTTCTTGAAAATCTATTTTTCTTTTATTAATGAAGTTACTAAATTTAAATTATTATTTGAATCTTTTATCTCTTTGGCTTAACCGCGTCTTTTAAATGAGTCTATATTAAGATCTGACTTTTCACACTGTCACAGAATGACCCTAATTGTTATGACTCACAGATCTGATTCTACGTTATAGTTTATAATGAATTGTCTCTGAAATAATTACAAGGCTTATACACGAAGTTTGCTCACCCTCCTTGGCACTCATGGATGTTCATCTGAAGTCTCTTACTCACCAAGTCCGTCTGGCTATCTTCAAGAATTAATTATACTCCCAGGAAGCTCTTACTAGCCAATTCCATCTTGCTGTGTTTAATAATTCCTGCAGCACCTTCCCTTGATCAATCTTGGTCCACTGACCAAGTTTCCTCCAACCCAAGGGTTTATATATCATTGTAGCATCAATGACTTCTGCCTTGCTTGCAAGGTAAGCAATTTCATCACTTTTCCAGGTCTGTCACAATAATTGTTGTCATACTGGCTTCTTAAAAAGAACTTAGACTATATTTCTAACTAAAACTATCCTGATTCCTAACACATCATAGATACTAAAGTTACAATTTATGTTTAAATACTTCTATATAAGAATTTGAACAATCTATTAAATATTTATTCACTTTTTCTTCTTGTGTCAATAGTGGTGTGACAATAACCAAGATTACAAGTTCTTAATGATATTACATACAAATTATATAAAATATGTTTCAGTATAACATATTAATGGTGTCACCTTTTACTTTATCTGTACATGATATGTAGATAAAGTGTACAATATTATGATGTTACGATGGCGGGATGGAAGGGGGGGAGGATTTTAATGATATATCCATTTAAGGTCTCCTACAGCCAAAACAGTGTTTTTTTATATCTATCTGTCTGTTAGTAATATATCACACCCACTGATTTCTCAGAAACCATTTCACCAATTTTTCTCAAAATTTTTTGTAATAGTTTATTTTTTTTAAAGTCTTTTACTATATATTGATTGTAATATTTTATATGAAGTTAGGCGCCATTTTGAAACATTTATTACAAAAACAAAATTAAAATAATTTAAAAAATATTCTTGAAGAGAGCATAGAAAATTTCTAATAGGGTCGTAAGTTCTTTAATATAGTGTACTCTGGAGAATTTTTAAAAAAATACAGAATCCAATTTTCTGAAATGTACATTTAATTATTAAGAAAAGTATTATAAATTACACACAAGTTAAATATTTCCTGAAAAAACATAAATACATAAATCATCACATTTTTTATAACATCATAAAATTATAATTCATTCATATTTTATTTTTGATTAATTTTGTGGTTGCAACCTAAATCAAAATAAAAATCTTTTATATAATATAAGAATGCAATATACTCAAAATTTACAATACTTTTATTATGAAATTTGTTTTATTAATTACTTATTCTTTAAACATCAAATCCAATGAAATCGACTGAATATTTTTTATTTGTAATCCTCAAATTTTAACTTTAGCTTTGACACTAAAGAAATAGTTGCTTTGAGATTTGAAATATGAAAATAAACAGAGAAATTTATAAATGGTCTAAAGAGAAGACAACGTGAGTCAAATAAATGACTGTAAATAATATTAAAACAAGGGCAATAAAAAATTTAAAATAGATTTCCAAAATATAAATTTAAGGCAGAATATGTTAGTTATAAGGTATAATAAATTTTAAAGTGAGATATTTTATTGTGAAAATAGACAAAGCCTGTTGTCAAGTGAATGATTTGAGCAGTGTCCATGAGACCAAAAATGTGAACGTATTAAGTTTTGCTGAATAAGGAAAATCTAAAAAAGGATGCTTAGTTGTGAGATCTAGAGGAGCTGGCAGTCTAAAGGAAACGTCTGAGATGGTAAGATGTGTTTTAAAAAGTTGTAAGTCGGCATCTGACTTGGTCAGTTTAATAGTTGTGAGAGAGAGTTTTGAGGTGATTGGACGTATTTTTGAGTCTAGAGACGATGCTCGGGGTAAACGGACATAACTTTCAGTAGAAATCGATGCTCGGGGTAAACGGACATAACTTTCAGTAGAAATCGGACAATGTGTTTGTGCTGAAAGAGATGCTTTCAAAAAAGTGAAAACTAGTGATTTTGACAAAGACCATTGTTGGGAATGTTGTTGAATGGTGATTTAGAGAGACAGACTTAGTTTCACTTTGAACATTATGCAAACTGTTAAAGGGATATCATCATGAAGTTCACAAAATCAGCAGACTGCAATGAACAATCATCTCTACAATTGCAAATTGGTAACAAGAGCTACAAAGCGCTCAAAATTAAATGTTGTATAAACAGTTTAGATTAATTATTGTTTGATGTATTATTTGTAAGTTTAATGATTTTGATATGTTTTTTTTTTATAACTACTTTTCTATTTAAAAAATTTAGAGATGCCTATAAATAGGAATAATTTTGTTGAGATAAATTAATTTAAAACATATTTAAAAAAGAAATAAGTCTATTTAACTCATATTGATGAATAATTTTTCAGAAGTTGCAACTCAATACTTAAATTAAAGTTTTAAGATTTTGAAATTAATAAAAAAAGTAACATATAAATATAAAAATTAAAAGTAGGAAGTTTAAAATAATAAATTGATAATAAATTTATGTATTTGTTTAAAAGTAAGTTAATAAAGAATGTTTAGTTTCAGAAAAACAAATAAGGATTTTTTATTTAATGAAAACCACCGATAAGTACACTTAGAAAAGAAACACGACCCTGAGAGTAATTTAACTTAAAGTAAATTTTTATTTTTCAAAATTGGTAAGCTATAAGCTTCCTGGCGCCCTGAGCTGAGCAATTTATTTCATAAATTCTGTAATGGTACAAAGTGTCAATTTTAAAATTAATCAGATCAGTATTTTTAACCCCTTTTTTATATAATATTTACATATTTAAAGTTTATAATCATTATTTTTTTAAAAAACATAATCTTCTCTTATTTGAAACCACGTGATATCTCTGTAAACATTATGTTTAAGTTTTTATGAAACATAACTTGAGCATGCTATACCAATCATGCTAAACACTGAAGCTAAATTATGTATCATACTTAGAATTTTCATTTTATTCAAACTATTTCCTTATTCAAACTGCATATCGTCTTCTGAACTCATATCACATCTATTAAAAAAGTATCTTATTTAAAATATCCGATCTTTCTAAAAAGTAAGTTATTCAATTTTACGTTTCTTTTCCGAGATAACCACTTATGGTCTGATTTCTACTTTATTCAAAAATAACTTATCAAAATCACATGATTTTTTCTTAACACCATGTCTTGTTCCTTCTACTGTCCACCTTTGTCTCATTTAATTCAACTATTTCCATGTTCCACTTTCACATAGTCACATTTCTCATAGTTATATGCACTTCTACACTGTTGTCATATATCTCTTATATCTAATATTATATACATTTTCTTATTATTAATATATTTTTTACAAATATCTCTGACCATTTAGTACTAATAACCTTCATTATTTATTTGTACTGTATTCTTTATTTAACTGTATATATTATTATTATTATATTCTATAACAGAATACATTTCTATCCACTGCCTTGAGTCAAACTACTTTTCTAGTCAGACCAAGTTTACATAACCGAAAATGTACTGTATTACAATTTGTAAAGGTATTTTGGGTTCATAACTATGTACGTAAAATATAATTTGCCCTACGTCAGAAATATGTCGATAACTATGATAAAAAAATACAACACATTTCAATTGTCTCAAAATTTAACCTAACAAGTATTATTCAAATTTATCCCTGAAGTAAAAAAAATCAGACAACCATCTCCCCATAAATTCCAGTTCAAATTTTATAAATAAATTTATACTATTAAAACTGCAATTGTTTACACAACTAATATTAAATTTAATAAGAATGTCGATATTTGAATGTAACAATGTTTATAGTAAAAAATAGAAAATTTGTTTGGTTGACAAAATAATTTACATGAATTTATTTTTCACTTACGAAATCTCTTTCAGCACAAATATATGGCCCAGGTCGCAAAATCACTAGAAGGTCTTCAGCTTGCGCTAGTTGAATAAAATATACAATATCCTTCTCACCAGTAAATTCATATTTACCTTGAGAAGGTTCGTGAGTGCTCCATTCAATATAACTGTAAAATAAAGTAGTTATTAATAAATAAAATAATTATTACTGTCAAATTTTGTTATTTAGATGGGTCTACAACAGACCTGGTACACAATCTTATTACTAGAATAAACGTTTTAATACATTTCTGGAAAGTGTTAAAAGTTTGCTTTATAATACAGTTTTTAAACAGTATAATGTTTTTGGCATATCATTCGATATAAAAAAAAGGTACTGGTAGCCAATGATCTTCGATGATGATATTCTCTGTAAGTAATAAGACATTTGTTAAGCCTTGAGAATGGACATCTGTAAAGTGCCCGAAACGTCGGCTGTACTCAACGTGCAGACAATATTGGCGCGGTCGAACCCCGAAGAACAAGATCATAATAATTATAGATCTGTCTCATTATTGCCAATTTTTAGCAAAATTATAGATAAATTATTCTTGAGTACACTATGTAAGTTTCTAAATAATTTAAACTCCTTTCTGTTTCCCAATAGGGTTTTAGAATATGAAAATGAAAATGACTCTATTGTGAGACTTGTCACATTTATAATTGAAGACTTAGACAATAGCGTACAGATTCTCATTATCTTCCATGTAAAGCGTTTTATTTTGTAGATTTTCAAATACAAAACGACATAACGTGGATTTGGGCATAACAGGTGATTTCCAAGATAGATTGAATTAAATGATGAACAGAGTTATGCATTTAAGGTTGCTGGAGTTCAATATGAAGTCCCTCATAGTTCAATTATTGGTCCGGTATTATTTTTATTGTACATAAATTACTTCAATCTTCTGCATAGATAAGTCAATATTTTGATGAAATTATCCTAAAAATCAACCACCATATTTTTGGTAGGGGCCCTGGTCTCTCAGTATACATCCTAACATGTATTTGGATGATGTATTACTAGAGAAGTTTGAGTTTGATAAATTGTTGGTTAAACTAGAGACAGCGGACTGTCTTGGGCAGATCATGTAGATAAGATATGTCATAAATTAACTTCAAGGGTGTTTTCGTTCCAGAATTTGTCCAAATACTGTAACTCTTGTGAATTAAAGTTGTCTTATTATCAATCAATAATACATTCCCATTTAAATTATAGAATTATCTTATGGGGTAATTTTAATAAACACAATTTATAAAAGTTATAGAAAAAAGTTACAAATCTTACAGCAAAATGCAACATGAATAATTTCAAAATTAAATGCTGCAAGGAAGCTTTTGAGGATTTAAATATCCTAACAGTTCCAAGTATGTATATCCTTGAAGTATTATTATATTGTCGTTTTAAGACCCGCACAGCTCACAATAGTGACTTTCCTTTTTTGGACAGAAAAAGGGAGTGATTTTAGATATGATGAGATTAGATTGAGCATCTAAAATCAAGCTGGAATTACTCTCTATAATGAACTTCCAAGTACACAAAAAATATAGACTATTTAATTAAAAGACTTTAAGCTATATTGGATGGGGAACGATGTCCTTACTATGTCCAATAAATTTGTTATTTTAACTACAATTATAATATTTGACTATCTAATTAATATTAGTTATTGTTGTTCAATATTAGTTATGTCTGTATTTGTTCTACTGTGTGTAGATATATATTTCTCATGTTTTATTTATATAACTAAAGCTCACAAAATTGAGCTCTATGAAAACAGGTAGGTTCAATTTTACCAACAGGTGTAATGTGATGCTTGTTTTTCATTCAATAGTTACTCAAATGTACTCTTCTAAGACTCCGTAAATGTACATCTTACTTCAAATCATGTATAATAAAAAGTAAAAACTGAGTACCATTAAGCCTAATCTAAAATACATGATGAATATATATTTTGCACAGTTTGATTGGCCATGATCTCTAATTAGCACAGCAAGCCTAAGTACAACAAATGGGTTCAACAGTCAATTATATTAATTTTATTGCACACTGTCGCATAGTAATGTTTACTTCATTGAAATAAGCAGAAACTATAGTGTACTCTACTACCAAATCCTACAAAATAAAGAAATTGATTTATTTTTATAAATAATTAAAAAATATAAATATTTTATATTGTTTAAACATAAAGAATTATTATGAGAGTAGATCCATAAACTTGAAACCTAATAACTATGATAAATAATTTAAACAGGAAAATGAGAGATTATTTTACAAAATATGTTTAAATTTATGGGAGTGTTTCCATAGATAATGAAAACAATAAAAAATGTCAGAAAAAAAATGTTTTTTCTTGGTCTGGAAAAAGTTGTCAGACTATTTAAAAAATCTACAAAGTTTGTCAAAACTTTGGTAACAAATACAAAAAGTTCCAGATATTCACAAAACATGATTTTTTCAACCTATTTAAATATAACCATGTATATTTTAATGTTTTTTAAATATTTTATTAAACCTTTCAGATGCTCTTAACATTCAATTAATCATCCATGTTGATTTTCTTCCAAGTACATTTTATTTTGTACAATAACGTACTTTCTTGAAATAGATAAACCTTCCAATATACCTACTCTTATATGCCTTTAAAATCTATGTAGTCTAGTGACTTGTGGAAAACAAATAAATGTCAGCTTTCACCCTCCCCCATGTCTTTAAGCAAAAAAACTTTGTTCAGGAGTTATTATTTCTGTATTCGGAGGAAGGAAAATGTCAAATATACTGTATACAATAACTTTTCTGATATTATTGATTTATTTTATACTGTATATTGAAATTAAAAGAAAAACAACAATAAATAAAAAACAAAATAGCTAATTTATATATATATATATATATATATATATATATATATATATATATTTACTGTTAATAAATGGATTTTTGTACCATAAAATCCTAGGGTCTAAATTTTATCACTGTGTAGCAAATATAGTAAATTTAATAACTCAATCATCTGAATGTCAATAGCGTCTATGTTTTTTTTTTACAAAATTTATTAAAACTTTAAATCTACATACTTATAATTGAAATCAAATAAAGTTCTATTTCAAAATTTCTTTTACCATCTATTCAAAGTTCCTTCTCAAAGTGAGTAATTCATTGTTAATGTTAATAGCCTATATAAGTTAAAATAGTTTTAAAAAAATACAAACTAGACACAATGCCTTTATCAAACTTATTAAAATGTTATTTTTGATTAAATAACACTGGTAATTATAAGAAAACTGACTGGATATTACACTTCCTTTACTAGCTTTGGTGTAAATTATTAGTTAGGCTTACAATAGGCCTATTTATCGGATATTTCTTATTTTGAAGTTTATAGCCTTTATAAATGAATTTAGGTTATTTGTGTATTACAATAAATTTAAATTTATTTTGTGTGAAGTGAGATCTTGTCTGAGTGTTATTTCTTGTACAATGAAAGTGTTCTACTTTGCAATCTAGGCTTATTTAGGCTTTATTGTTTTTATGGCTTGAAATTTAATTTAAGAGCTGTACTATTTATTATTTTAATTTATCTGACTTTCTTTAAATTTGATTTATAATCTCTGTGTCCCCCATGCTGAATATTATTAAGATACTTTATTCAATTTCAGCCTGTGCTAACCTTGTTAGGCTATGTTCATAATTAATGAAATTTATAAACAATGACCCTCAATAAATTATTATATTATATATATATATATATATATATATATATATATATAACAATTAATAAATGAAATGACTAACTAATTAAACTCTAATAATAATTAACAAATAAACAAGTAATTAAATTCTAACAATTAACAAATAATTAACCAAGTAATCAAATTCTACGCTATGGCCTAATTTTGTTACAAAGCTGATTTTAAGACGTTGAAATTGTATTACAAAATATTTATTATTATTATTCCAGGAACTATATGTGTTAATAATTAATTTTTACAGCTGTTTAATCTATTTTAATAATTTGTGTACAATCTACATAAATACAAATTCCTATAATATAGGATATTTTAAAAGTTATATGTTATTCCATACAATATTGGAAACATCAGGTTTTTTTACATGATTTACGTTTATTATCACTCTAGGAGTAGAAATTTTGTCTGATTTTCTTCAAACATGGCACAATAGTATTTTTTTACAATAGTTTGGGCAAGTTTTTAGGTAAAAATCAAAATAGTGGTGGTTTAAAATATTTTTTCGGATATACCTTCTCACCTGTATATTTTAGAATGTGTCCAGATTCAAAATCTGCATACAATAATCTTCAAATAAGTTTTATAGAATTAAAATTGAGAGTGGTAGTTAAAAAACTAATGTTTAATCTCAACCCTATAATAGAATTAAAATTTCCATAACAGTTGAATCTGTGTTATTTTTGTAAAATTAAGCACATAAGCTAGGTTTTACAATATGAAATTAAACCAGAACAAAATATCTCAAGAACAATGCATTTTAGAAACAAAATTTTCAACTAAATCTGTCAGTTTTAGAAGGGAAAATACAAATGTGTTATTACTTTTTATGCACGCTGAGGTTTACAGGGTCTTTTCAAGGTGTACTTGGTTTTTTTAATGACAACCATATTTTTTTAGTTGATTTTTATTCTGCCGATTAAATAATTTTTTATGATAATTAACAAAATACTTAGAAATCTCCTCTAAAACATCAGTTTTAGAGCAAAATTGCAAGAAAATAAAGTGGTTTATTTTAACATGATAAAGATTAGAGTATTTCCCTATTATTTCGTTGCTATAAAAAATAAATAAATAAATAAAAAATAATAAAATAATCAAAGTGAAGAAAGAGATTCTGAATAAAATATCTAAACTTTATTAAGTTTAAATGAACCATTTTTGTTTCTTACAAACTGCCTCTAAAATAGATTTTATTATTTTATGAGTTTTATTATTTTTGTAAAATATTTATGGTTTATAGATACATGAGGAAAGGTTTTCTACTATTATTAATTGTTAGGTTGCAAGGTTACAATTTACTCAAATTTATGTTTGGCAGATTGAAGTAATGATTATTTTGTTATTCTTTTTTGATTTTAAGTCTTTATTAATACATTACTATTAGGTAGTTTTAAATTAACAAACTTACACAGATACTGCATTAAACCCAGCTGCTCGTAACTTCCTTAACCTATCGCTCCAGAGTTGTCTTGGGTGCCTAAAGTAATGAATGGATCCAGAAATATATCGAAATGGCTCTCCATCTTTTAGGAATTGGTTATTGACCCAGTCAATTTCAAAAACCCTGTTTTGATTTGTGACCTGTAACTGTATTAAAAAAAATTACACTTACCTTGTATATTAAAATAAGATAGAATTTGTAATATGCTTCCATTGGGGACTTTTAGTTCTAAATAAAAATTTTATATTATTTAACTTTTAACAGTAATTTAAAAGTAAAATAATACAACTTATTTAATATTACTCTTCAATATTGTTGCCCCCCCGCTACTTATCTGTTGGGGGAGGGGGTGTACATTTAAAATGTAAAACCTATAATTACTGCACAAAACAAATTTATAAGAATGATAATGGGGGGGGGGACAGAACCATCATGTTCTCCATTTATCTATTTAAACATTTCTAAGATACTAATTTGTTTTTAAAGTTATAAAATTATTTTACAATAGAAGGAGGAACTGCAAAAGCAATATTGAATATAGGGCCAAGCTATGAAACACTGAAGTTTTTTTACTTCAAAGACCAACAAATACCTAATTTACAAAAACATATGCTTTTATAACAATAGAGTACCTTTGGAAATTAAAAATGCAACCGATAAAATTTATTTCCTAAAATAATTAAGATATTGGATATTTAAAAAAAAATATTAATGGGTATCCATACAATTTTTCTAGGGTTATTAGAGAGATGTTATGTGTCTTCTATTTCATTAATTTAATTGTGTATATGCCTTTACAATAGTGTATAGGTGTGTGTTTTATTAAAAAAGTGTGACGATTAGTTTTATCTAGTTTGCCAAAGATAGTTTTTTTTTAAATTTAATTTAAATATAAACAATTATTTTTGTACCAATTTTCAATTTTTTTTTTAAATGTTACGTTTTAGTGTATATTATTTGATCACTTAGTAAGTTTTTTTCATTCTATTATTAAGTGAAGGTCTTTCCCACATAGGTAATGCCTTGGAGGCACTTAAACATTTCTCCAAAAATAATTTAAAGAAATGTTTTTTATTTATAAAAAGTGTTTAATTTATTACTTAGTTTTTAAATTTTATTTTAAGAACATTTACACTAATATTAATTGCAATTGTTTTTGGAAGAATAAATAAATTTACTATTAGGGTCTATATGATTGTGAACCATGCCAGATATCCGAGCATAATAAGATAAAAAAGTCTTATATTCAAACAAAAAACAGAAGTGTAATTAAAAAATGATACATGCAGATATTTGAATTGAAAAGAGAGAGAGAGGGGAAAAAAATCAGAATTATGTTGGTAAATATTACTTACTAAGTACGGTATAGGGTTAGGTACTTGCAAAAAATGTCGACCTCCATTTTATACATAATATTCATCTTTCATAGCTTCAAGAAACCGGCAAAGTGATTTAAACATGCCGTCCGTCGTTGTTGTCTGTATAGCTGCCACCAATATTAGATAGGAATATCAAATTTGATATAGGGGACTATATATGCACCTATTGAAATTCATAAAAATCCAACCCCACCTCTCTATGATGACAAATAGAGAAGTTATTAACCAAAATGTTATTTTGAACCTTGACATCCCAACAACATATTATATTCGTATAGTTAAGATCCGGCAGGAACAAATATGATATTTTGAACTGTTGGAGTAAAATATTGTTCATATTTGAAGGTAATCAGTACAAATTTTAATAACTATTTGAAGAGTTTATATTATTTTTAATTAAACAAATACAATGTATCCCATAGCTAACATCAATTAGTATAGGTTTTCATAAAATTAAAATTAAAACATCACCTGTTCTACAATATTAGTTTTATTTGTCGCTTTATTATTTTTACACGGATATATAATATTCAAATATATTATTACAATTTTATATCAATTACAACGGAATAATAATTAAATAAGTATGTTAAAGCTGTTATATTTGTTTATTAATATTATAATAGAACTAGAATCTCTCCTGTAAAATACTTATATTTGCCGTGGAATTATTTTTTACTGATTTATAAAATTTAATTGCAGTATATATATATATATATATATATATATATATATATATATATATATATATATATATATATACTGGGTGTGCTTAAGACCACACGTTAGAAGTGAAAACTTAAGTTTGTGCAATATTTTTTGCATTGATTTTAGTTTGACTATGTATATGAGTTTGAGAAAGTTAGTGCTATATTTTTCGTAGATTTTTAGTTTTAATATATATGAATATGTGAGAAAGTTTGTGCGATATTTTTTCATTTATACTAGTTTAACTATGTATGCGAATTTTGAGAAAGTTAGTGCAATATTTTTCGTAGATTTTTAGTTTTAATACGTATGGGTATGTGAGAAAGTTTGTACAATATTTTTGCATTGATTTTAGTTTGACTATGTAGAGAGTTTGAAAAAGTTAGTGCTATATTTTTCGTAGATTTTTATTTTTAATTTTTTTATGGGTATGTGAGAAAGTTTGTGCAATATTTTTTGCATTGATTTTAGTTTGACTATGTATATGAGTTTGAGAAAGTTAGTGCAATATTAGATTTTTAGTTTTGATATGTATGGGTATGTGAGAAAGTTTGTGCTATAGTTTTGCATTGATTTTAGTTTAACTATGTATGTGAATTTTGAGAAAGTTAGTGCAATATTTTTCGTAGATTTTTGTTTTAATAAATATGGGTATGTGAGAAAGTTTGTGCTATATTTTTTCATTGATTTTAGTTTGACTATGTATATGAGTTTGAGAAAGTTAGTGCAATATTAGATTTTTAGTTTTAATATATATGGGTATCTGAGAAAGTTTGTGCGTTATTTTTGCATTGATTTTAGTTTAACTATGTGTGTGATTTGATAAAGTTAGTGCAATAATTTTTCGTAGATTTTTAGTTTTAATACGTATGGGTATGTGAGAAAGTTTGTACAATATTTTTGCATTGATTTTAGTTTGACTATGTATGAGAGTTTGAAAAAGTTAGTGCTATATTTTTCGTAGATTTTTATTTTTAATTTTTTTATGGGTATGTGAGAAAGTTTGTGCAATATTTTTTGCATTAATTTTAGTTTGACTATGTATATGAGTTTGAGAAAGTTAGTGCAATATTAGATTTTGTTTTAATATGTATGGGTATGTGAGAAAGTTTGTGCGATATTTTTGTATTTATACTATTTTAACTATGTATGCGAATTTTGAGAAAGTTAGTGCAATATTAGATTTTTAGTTTTAATATATATGGGTATGTGAGAAAGTTTGTGCGATATTTTTGCACTGATTTTAGTTTGACTATGTAGGCCTATATGAGTTTTAGAAAGTTAGTGCAATATTTTTCGTAGATTTTTAGTTTTAATACGTATGGGTATGTGTGAAAGTTAATGCAATATTTTTCATAGATTTTTGTTTTAATATATATGGGTATGTGTGAAAGTTTGTGCAATATTTTTCGTAGATATATGAGTTTATATATACGCTGTGCGGGCGTATCCGTTGTCTATAATTATATATTAAAGTTGCATTACGATACTGTACGGTGCGTGACGCGATTTCTATTGAAAAAGTCCATCCCAAAAGTTGCATTACGATACTGTGCGTGACGCGATTTCTTTTGAAAAAATCCATCCCAAAAAGTACCCAACGCGCCAATAGAAGTTTTCACTTCAAAAAAAAGTAATGGTTGTAGAACAATGATTGTTGCATGTTCCATTGCATTTTCTATTGCCTAGCCTACTATTGAATAAAATTAAAAGAAAACAACTTTTTAATCAGGTGTAATAACACCTGTATTCGGTGCAATTAAAGTAAATAAATGAGTACTGAAACTATTCATGAGTAGCCTAAATTGTTAAAAAAAACTGTAATATTAAATCAGATGTAGCGAGTACATAGTTACAGTAGCCTCTATATCTGACTAACCTTCACGTTTCGTGATTTTAGGAAACTGAAAAAGTTATTCTCGACGTAAGTGATTTAATATAGAAACATGAAATTTGGTGTAGAGTACTTATATGAGTATCCTCATATTGAAATGTTGAAAAATACACTAGAAATGTCAAAATGGCGGGCATTTAAGTAGTTTTGTGTTCACACTCGTGTGTTATTCAACTTATAACGCACTAAATTAGATAACAATTTGCAGATTTCAATTCTTCATTTTGTGGTACTAACCCAACCTCTCTCTACGATGACAAATAGCGAAATTATTGTCAAAAAAGTAATTTCGAATCCTGATCTCCCAGGAAAATTTGATATTTTTTATAGATAAGTGATAAGGCAGGACCGCGTAACGAGTAGAATCTCTTTCTCATTTCCATTAAGTCCTAGCTGACATCAAGAAAGTAGTGATATGTAAACTTATCGAACTCTCGTCCTAAAATTTTACATTATAAAAAGATTATTTTAAACTTCAAGACATCTCCGCATACGAAATTTGATCAAAATCTGTCTACTTTTTGGGTTGTAGAGCATTACGATAGACATCATCATAACAAAACATAAAATTGTTGACCTCAAACAGTTATTTCCGCAAAAAACTTGACATCGATTTTTATTTATCAGGTTACTTCCTTTAAACTACGAGAGAGTAAAAATAATCGGTGAAAAAATGATATAGACTACCTAAGCAAGGTTTGAATCTGTGATTTTCAAATTACATTCTAATGTATTATGTAACAGGTTAGGTCTAACACAAACTGATAGTAATTATCTAACTACTGAAATGCATTCTAATAGCCTTATACTTGTTTTTATTTGATTTTTTGTAGAAATGTACATAAAACAAACATCACAGGTGTTTATTAAAGAATTACTGATGAGAATTTTCTGGTGGAACTGATTTGTTCACATATAATCATGAAAATGGCAAATTTTATATGAGAAAATCTTCTTTTTTTACTTCCTGAGTTTTGCTACATTTAATTCTTATATAAATCACTTAGATTTTTCCATTTTCAGGGTTTGAAAATAAAAAAAATTAAAAGAGTATTATTGAAAACAAAATGAATGAAAAAAACTAGGACATAAGGAATACAAAATACAAATAATCTAAAAAGTTGCATTCAAATTAGGTTCAGGATCAGATGCAACATATGGAAAATAATAAATTTCATCAAGCAAAGACAAAAAATACAATGTTTATCCTTTTAATTACCCCCTTCCGAAATTTCTTAGGGAGAAAAATAAATAAAAAAGGAAAAACTTACCCTTTCTATTAAAAAAGTTTTAATAAAATTTGTTGATATTTATTTTGATTTATTTCGAGTTTAAAACAAAGTTTAAAAACGGGCTTTGTGGTGCATAACTAGACCACCCATGTAAGGAATTACTGACAACGTCGTAAAAATCATCAGTTCATTCGTATGGGCTAACTGGCCATCTGGAAATGCTCCAATATTGAATGGATTTGATCTTATAAAGGCTAGAAATGTTCAAAATTGAATGGTAATTTAAAATTATTCAAATACAACCACGAAATTGTTTGTTTATTAAAGCCTAACTGTAACTAAGGTTGCTTTGGACATAAAATAAAGAAGTCAAGGAAAAAAATAAAAGTTTTTAAAAGTTTCTAGATTTACAATAAAAGGTAAAAACTGTTTCACTTTTCCCACATTAACAAATAAAATGTAAAACGATCCATGCGGGTTCAATACAGAGTGATTCTTCCAGCTTTTCAAGGCCTCATTTAATGAGTATGGATGTGGCAATCACAAGATATCGAACGTAGCAAGGTACTTAAAGAGCAAGGTACTCTTTCATTTTTTTTTCTATCAAATCTCTCTTGACCAACTCTTGTTCTTTTTCAATACTGACACTATTAGTGTGAATTCAAGAACTAATAAGTCTCTAGTTTATAGTTATGTTTAAAAAATAAAGAGAAGTACTTACCGGTAGAAGTTTATGTAATACTATAAAACATACGGTTTTATAGCCTAATTCGTACTCTTCTAATATACTCCTATTTCGATCTATGTTTTGTATTTAATTATTTAAAGAAATTATTTTTGAGTTAAAATAAATATAAAGGTACTGTATATTTAATTCAAACCATGTTCTAATATAATAGTTAAAAGTAAAAAGCCCGGTAGGCTAAATTTTATAAAGTATAAGTGAAACTGCTTGATTTAAGAAACTTTAGACTACTACCTTCTTAATAAAGTTACCGAAAATGTTGTGTGAAAATTTCAATACACTATTTTTATAAAAACAAAATGGCGCCAACAAAAAAAAAACAACTTCTATGTCTCCTATACTTGTATGCCTTTTACTCTTGTTGAACAGCTGTTCGATTCAATTGTCCTTTGTAGTTGCAAAATGTTTTTACAGTTGACCAAAAAGTAAAGTGTTGTGCGTGGGCCATTTTTTAATAACGTTGTAGAATCAATTATTGGACAATTTCAAGTTGCCTTCCCAGGTGTTGATCCATCAACCACTCGCTCAATAATTAAGTGAAAAGATTTGTTGTTGGAAACGGGAAGCCTACTGAAAAAGTACCTACTCTCGATCTCCCTACAAGGGAAGAGAAGAACTGGTATGCGCTTCATTACTCCGTTCTCCAGGTAAACCAAAAACACTTAGAAAATTAGAGCTTGAAACTGGAGTGATCAAATCTCCAGTGAAGAGAATCGTAAAGAAAATAATAATTAAATTTTATAAAAGCCAGCTAGTCAGTCCATAACCTACTTGAAGATAATACGAGTGGAATTCTGTTCCCGCATAAGTTAGTTCCATGAAACTGATCCTGATTGGCATACTCCTATTGTTTTCTCAAGACGAGTCTACTTTCTGCCTCAACGATAAAAGACATAACTCTATTACAACACCCTCAGTTTGTTGATCTTAAGTTCTTAATTTAAAAGGAATTACTGTCTGGACAGCTGTGACTGCTAATGACATGCTGTCTTATGATATTTCAGACAACAACATGACTGGAAATAGATATGGACAAGTTTTAAAACAAGTACTGCCCCATTCTACGGTTCCGAAAATGGACTGACCTATTTTCCAACAAGATGCTCCTTCGCCCCTCTATGCAAATTCAGTCAAACAATTACTATACTTCATTCAGCGAGTGTTGACAGCCTACTGCGGGAGGGACCTAAGGGTCGGGCCGGTTCACAAGCCGTTCTCATTGCACAGCCTTGTCGCTGGTATCAAAATGCGTGTTATTCTAAAAGGTTATTTTTACTATATGACCGGTGGAATGTTTTGTGAAAAGCCCCCGAAGAAACGTCAACCTCTTCCACCTCATCGAGGGTCACTCTATTTAAGGATAAAGAGTCTCCCACAGGGCTAGGTCACATAAACCTGTGGTACGTAGAAATCCATTTCTTTTTGTAAGTCATCGCTGAGAGGCAGTTCCTCAGCGATTTCTGACTCTTCACTGTCACTACTGCCATTTTGTAAATTTACAATAAACTGTGTTTTCTTCTTCCATATACTCAATGATATCATCCAGCATCCACAGTTTTTCTTCTTCCTTTCGGGCGTGTTCCACACATTTTTCCCAGTTTTCCTTGGTCACACCTTGAATACCTTCTTCTAAGAGACGTTTAACTTCATGAAACTTAAACGTTTTGTTGTTTGCTGCAACATAACCCTTGACTTGTGCCCATATTAACTCAATTGGGTTCAGTTCGCAATGATAAGGTGATAACCTCAAAACTGTTTATTTTGAAGTTTTCCTTCCTCATCAATCACATACTTGTTATATTTGAGTTTTTCCTTGTACGCTAGTTGCAATATTTCTTTCTTTAATAATGTTGTGTCCACATTGATTCCTTTTGCCGTTAACCACTCAACTAGTTGAATTTTTTTTCCAAGACTTTGTTGGGAGTTTCTCAACTTTAGTGGAATGATAGGGAGCGTTGTCGATTACACAGTTGTCCTTAAGCTTTGGTAAAACACTTCGAAAATGTTTTAAAAATACTTCTCCGTTCATTTCATTGTGATAATCCCCTGTTGATTTTGATTGAAAAATTAGTGACGCATCGTCAACAAATCCATCTTCATTTCCAAAATGTGATACGATAAGACGCTTTCCTTTCCCTGAAGGATTTTCGAATAGACTTTTTCAACTGCACTATCTTTTAAAATACCGGGATTTTCAGTCAAAACATTTTTATAGCAATTGACGATACACTGTTTTATAGCAATTGACGATACATTGTTTTTTGTCACTGCGTATGACCTGGCCATGTTTGTTTTTTTCTCACTGGAGAAAGAATCTCCATAAATACACCGAAAGTTCATGTACAATTACATAAACAAATTAATACACCTACTAATAAAACTACTGTAATAAATTATAATGATTTACATAATACTAACAACACTAAATAAAACTTCACTAGACTACTGAAAAATAACCATATACAAAATCGCTCACAACTGCCACAGTAACTATAGAAAGCTTGCAAAGACACTAAGACTGGCTGGCGACTGCCGACAAAGGAGGGTGTGTGAACCGGACTCAGGGAGCTGCACGTTCCGTTGGACTTTCCCTTACGCCATTGTATCCAACCCTCTGTCCCGTTAGACTGTGTGCGGCGCATCACTCTCAACACTCGCTGAATGAAGTATAAATAACAATCTTCAAGGGAGTTGGATTGGGAGCAAGTGTACAGTGTACACCCATGTTTCAACAATAAAAATGAGGATTTCAAGAGGGTTATCAAAGAAGAACTTCGGATCCCACATAATTTCTTTACAAGGCCGTACGAGTCATTTGTTAGGCGTTGCTATCAGTATGTCGCTGTGGGTGTGTTTCAGTTTAAATAAATAAATAAATTTTTTATCTTATTTTTATTGGTTTTTAAAAGAAATAATTAGTTTTTAGCTACTCTTAAAAGAAAATCGTCTTTGTACCAAATTACGTTTGTACCAATAACAGTTTATAACAATCAGGGGGAGGAATAGTGAAATTTGGTGAGAGATATATGAAAATATATAAACAATTGTAAATACAGATTGTGACTACTAAATATAAAGAAATTACTGAATAATTTGTGTAACTGACTATGCATGTCCATTGATAGACAATTTTAACAAAGGATTTTAATGCAAGACCTGTTTTATTTAATTTTTAATTACTATTGTGTGTTTTGTATTAAACAGTGATGTAATGACAATGAATGTATTTTAATAATTTTGTTAGTTCAATATTAAACCTTGATGTAATTGGGTGCAAGGTGTTTCAAACAAAAACCAGGAGTCCGAGATTAATTATTACAAACTAACTGTTTTGTGATATTTATTTACATATATATATTGTGTGTGTGTGCGCGCGCGCGCGCGCGTGCGTGAGAATATTGTGGAAATTAATAAAATTCAAATTAGGCTTTAATAGTTGATTGATAGAGCTTAAATAGTTTCTCTTAATTTCAAAATATCGCTACTTAAGCTTAATAAATAAGAAATTATGATTTTAAATTCTATTTATACGTAGCGAAGCACGGGTATCCGCTAGTTTATTTATAAATAATAAAATGTAGCATCACATAGCCTAATAACTAATCAAAACATAGTAAATTTTACAATTTGGTACAAACTTAGACCATATAAAGAATATTTTACAATATTTACACATACAGTAATATATTTTATTGAAGTTTTATTAACACTTACAAACGTTTTGGGTGGGTGGGGGGGGCTATAAGTCTCTGTAAGTTAGACAAACAATTAGTGTGTTTGACAATTTGATGTAGACTATAAATGACGATTTTACCAGTTCAGTTTCTTTTTCAGTTCCATAACAAAACGGAACAATTCTGAAAGCCTAAATGTCAGAACTTAGGCCTCTTATTACATTATGAAACATGCCAAGTTTTTATAGTCCTGGACGACTAGAAGTAGAACTGGCAGACCGTAAGCAATCCTCGCCATTGTCCTTCCGGTCCCTTATTTCTACACCTGAACAGAGCGGTTTAAGTTTATTGACCTTCTACGTGGGTAATCAGATACAAACAATTAACATAGCCTACACTATATTCGTCAAGATTTATACAAAAAATATCGCATTTTCATTGCGATTCGCTAATAATATTTTAAAACTAGATGGTCATCAAATGACAAAGCAGGTTTTGTAGTTCAAATATCAAAACCTTGAACTCATTTATAAAAAAATTCCATACTGTATTTATTTTGTAATGAAATTTTCTTGTGTGAGAGTTTGTGTAAGAAACGTTATTGCGGTAGTGTTGGCGGTAGAGAAAAAAAAATTCCAATAGGGCACTTATACATATAATGTCCAATAAAAATTAAAGTATATATAAAATTATGATGAATCTTTCTCGTTATTTTAACCTAACCTCAAACTGATTTTAAGGTTATTTTAATGAATCAGCTGTTATTAATTAAGTTTGTAAAATAAGATTTTATACTTACGAATTTTGAAATGAGTTAAACTTTCAATAACCAGCAGCTGTTTTATACATAATATACAGTATAATGAATGTATTATTTCACGTTATAAATCAATAAACATAGTAGTAAGCCAATATAAATAGTGTAAAACAGAAAAACAGCTCTAGTGAAAAATTCCATTTCTTGGAGTTAAGCTTTTTTAATTTATGAGGGCAGTATAGGCTAATGTATTTGAAATTAATTATTGGTCAATGAGAACGTTTAACTCAGGTCTAAAAATTCACTTTCGTTACAATCAACACATTGTGGAATTCTTATGTACGTACAAAAAAATAAGTGATGATCGGTCACACCAGTTCTCGAGATGCAGCTTTGTTTCATTTCGATTTTAAGCATAAGGGAACTCCGTTTTGATAATTACTCTGTAAATTGAACAAAGGATATATTTTGCAATGTCTTTATTAATGTTATAACGACCCCCCCCCCATTTACTTCCGAATTATTAATTTTTTTATCTTGATGCTTGGAATTTTGGTTTTAAATCACAAACCTTCACTTTTCATCAAAAATTTAATAAAAATCGGTTAGGCTGATTTTGAGAAATTAAATCTTCACGGAGGGTGTCCATAGTTCATTTTCACCTTTTGATAAATAACTCTTGAAGAGTTGTGGATGTTGGGCACCATACGTTTTCTTTAGGATCTGAAAGGCAACATTTTAATATTATTAGACTATAATTATTGATCAAAATCGTAAAATAAATTCGTGATCCGATCTTCTGACAGTTAACTTTCAAGTTATTCGAATAAATGGGGGAAAAAAAATCTTTCCCGGTATATCTATAAAATATATAGACTACGAATAAATATATTTTAAAATTATATAATATGGCTAATGACTATTGATTATTTAAATATTAATGGTAATAATATAATGCACATCGTAATTACAATTATTGGGGATCGTGCGTGTCTATTTCGATCTCTGTCTTATTATTATGAGTAGGCCTACTCAAAGAAGAATGTTGTCATATGATTGTATTACATTTAATAATAGAAAACTGGGATAGATTTTCTGCGTTTTCTGAAAATAATAACGGTGATAATTATTCCGACTCCAATAGTTAGTTATTACACTGACATGTCTCAAGCATTCAACTTATAACACTTATAATTAGGTTCATCAGATTTAATAGTTCACCACAAAGATTACGTTAGGCCTAGCCTAGATCAGTATGAAACATAACAACCAATAAAAATAATAATGCTAATTTAAAACAACTGATTAGATCCATCAGCTTTAATAATTCAACACAAAGCTAGGTTAGGCCTAGCCTAGATTAATGTGTAACATTTTGAAAAATGTTATTAACTTGATTTTGGCCTAAAATTTTGAAACTATTCAAATCTGATTCAATGAACTATAATTTCATATTGTTTTCACTTCCATAGTGTGGTCTTAAATACATGCGACTTTTTTTTTACGTTAATCTCAGAAACTACTGGGAAATTGTTGTTACTGCCTTTAAATTTCCAAATATTTCCCATAAGTTTAACATTATGCTTAATATTTGATCAAAAAAACAAAAAAAAAACAAACGTTTTACTGATTGTTTAAATAATGAGATAATAGCAAAAGTAGTGATATTTTTATTTGTTAAAAATCCAGTACAAAAAATGCTGTTTACAAGAAAGCACTTCAGTGACACATATACACAATATACACACATAATAAAACGTATACAACTGCTTAATAAAGTACAAACATTTGAGACACACTTTAATAATGATACATTAATTTTAAAACCATTTTAGGCCTACTTACATTTTCTGATGTCTTGCAATCTAAAATAAAAGTACAAATGCACAACAATATCACTAATTTATTCATTGTTCGAATACCGGTAACAGTCAACTAGACATAATAACAAATACACACAAATTGAACAAAGTTGTTACTAAAGACAATTGGGATTTCTTTATGACAATAAATGATTTCTCTACACTTTTTTACAATACCGTACTACTATAACAATGTCTAAACAATATCCTAATTCTCCCTTACACAACACAGTTAACTGTGGGACTCCTCGCGCTTAACTGTTGTCTTTTTATTTACGAGTTAGTCGTCTTGACCCTGAAGTCAGGGGGAGGGGGAAACATTGATTATAGACTGTGTTGTGAAGAAACCACGCGTTGTAATCAAATGATATCGAATTCTGGTGAACATCTTTACTACTAGATTATTATTATTATTATTAGCGAATTTCCAATAGGTCTAGTAATATAATCTATCCTCCATAACAGGAGTTAAGAGAATCTTAAATAACTCTTAAATGGACTCCAGAAATAACCATTAGTTTAAAATTGCAAATAGGCTATAGGCCCGTGGTAGGCTCTGGGTAAATTATGGCAACTGTATTCTCCCTAGCTCCTCGAACAATTTCCAAACAATAATCATCAAAAAGATTTAGGTTAAGTTTTTAACCAGCAAAGTCTATTCTCAAATTTCAAAATGGTGGTACCGGTAGTTCAAAAAAAAAATAATAATAATAATAAATCATATCTCAACTGTATTCGATATTTAAAAATCTTGATTTCAACAACCGCCAGAGCAACAAAAATGCACAAAATCCATCTACGTATCACCACGGTAAGAGAGTTTCCAAATATTAAACATAAGCTAATAGTGAGCAAATGTGATTTTTTTTTTTTCCAAAAAATTTTAA
The DNA here is from genome assembly GCA_963513935.1 of Aphrophora alni. Classification (NCBI taxonomy): domain Eukaryota; kingdom Metazoa; phylum Arthropoda; class Insecta; order Hemiptera; family Aphrophoridae; genus Aphrophora; species Aphrophora alni. Next base: position 37,543,443 of record OY740769.1, read on the forward strand.
GATGATTAAATTAAAATATTTTGAAGAAGTTCGAAAGAAATACAGTAAATACATTCTTTAAGTAATGCATTTGAATACATGCATTTTAATATTCACAAACATGTCCCTTTTTATAAAAGGGTAATTTCTCCAAATCAGCTATATCAAAAATGATCAAATTTAATGATTTTTGTAGATTAGTGACCCAAATTGCAAGTAAAAGAAAATTGGGATTCAGGAATTGACTAGACTGTTTGTGTTAATTTTTATTAAATCAAGATTTTTATATTACCTAAAATCAAAGTTTTATCAAAATCTGGGATAAAAAAAATTAAAAAAGAATTTTTGTCTACTAAAACAAATCTTTCTTAGCCTATTAGTTAATAACTAAGCAAAACAAATAAATTATGTAAAATATTTTACTAGCTTTCTCACACAAAACCGTAAGCAACAAAACTTATTCACCCCCACTTCCCAAAAATGGGGGTTATAGCTTAAAAGGCCTCATACAAAAAGTCAAAGAAATTTTTAAAAAACGGCAATTTCTCCAAATCAGCTGTATCAAAACTGGTCAAATTTAATGATTTTTGTAGATTAGTGACCCAAATCGCAAGGAAAAGAAAATTGGGATTCAGGAATAAGTGGCAAAAAACTAAAACGAATATTGGTTGCTGTCATTAAAAACTTGAGTTGCAGTAAATAAAGTGTTCAGCACAAGTCAAGGATGTTCGGGCTCTAGGCCTATATAAATATATATATTTATATCTTTATGAAAACAAAGTAATAAGAAAATTATTAGTCTATCCTATCTTTTAGGGGGAACCATATTACTTAATAGTCTACTACATTAGTTAGGCGTATCCTATCGCCTAGGGGCACTAGGCACTATATTGCTAAGTAGTCTACTCCATTAGTCCTATGCCTGACCCTGTTGCCAAACAGATTTTTTTTACAGTTAGTTTCTGTATAGGTAGCATTGAATGATTTGTGACTTAATTCAACTCGGTTCATTTTCACTCAGATGGTGAAGTACCGTATTGTGAGTTGTAGGTTGTAGGTTTATAACCCTTAATCTTTTCTAGAATTTTGAGAAGCCTATATTACTTTCCATATAGGAATAACATTATTTTCCAATAACTCAAAATTGAAGATAGCTGCCATAAGACTAAAACTCAAAATTTCGATTCCAGCTCTACCAATTTTGATCAAATTTTTTGCTAAAATGAAGTTTCCAAGACACCAAACAAAACATGTGCTCCCCCAAAATCCCGGTTTAGAAGCTGTCGGTTAAATTTGGACAATATCGGTTCAGCAGGTTTTAAGATTCCAACCTTTTAAGTTGGTTTCACTACTTTTTTACTGATAATTCCTGAACCAGTATTTCTGGGGTGAAAATATTTTTGTGTTTTTCCTTAGGACATGTTTTTCTATAACAGTGTGTGAAAAGTAAGTGCAAGTTATCCACTTTTTATTTTCCAATTGGCACCAACTTGAAACAAAGAGAAGGCCATCTCAAACAGACCTATACTGTACTATGGGAAATATTTACATCTCTTAGGACATATTCTATTCCTCCTCTTATTGCTAATTCTATTTTACTAGTTTTCATGTCTTACCGAGCCGTCTACCATGATAAAATCTGTTATTTGTGTTGTCGTTAGTTCAACTGATTTATCGTAGGTAGTGCTAATGTCGCGTTACGGCTAAGCATTGCTGCCAAGTTGTGCGATAATATTCACATGCCGGGAGCAGATACAGCCCGATTTACTTAAAATCTTTACAGCTCTACTTATATTACACGCAACGTTTCTTTGTCAGTTTGTTGGTTTAAATTTATAACTCGAGAACCATGACTGATTCGATTTTCAATCAGTTTTCTTTCCTATTAATTACCATAAATATGTATATTAAGATTTTGTCGTGTCTCAAATGGAAAGGGCTACCAGCGATCCTCAAGAAAACAATTCTCGATACTTTTACCCTTTCTTCACAATTATATAGTGATAAGTAGTAGAATGAGTAGAATGTATTCATTTTTTTTTTTTTTTATGAATTTTAGAGACGAGACGATACATATTGAATAAGTGGAAACCTCCACTTTTTATATTTGGTCTGAGACAGGTTGGAAACATACATATTGTTTTTTTAAAAAATTGAATGCCTTCTACAAACTTTGAAAGTCAGAAGAATGTTTCATTTCAAAACTAATTAATCAGAAAACCTGAATTTCTTTGAATCAGAAAACCTTTTGTTGACTATTTTGATTAGATTAGAGCTTTAGAACAACAAATTTTATCTTGTGATTTAATTAAAATGTTTACATGTTGGTTCAACAGTTGTTTTTTTACTGCAGTTCAGATATGACTATGTGACTGATTAAAAAACAAAGACTCTTATCACTTAATAAATATCAAAAGAGCATTGATAAATTGAATGACTCAACAGTTTCCATTCAATTCAAAGAGAAATGTAAATTTTAGAATCCTTTTTTAGATTAGTTACTGATAATTGATTAGCCTACAGTATTTGCAAATACATTTTAATGGTAAAGAAAGGAGAATTGTTGTATCAGATTTATATTAAATATAGTTCTTTCATAAGTAAATATTAGATGAGTTTTCTCTCTTACCCATCCCCAAAACTGAATAAAATTGAATCAAAGCTAATCTACACCAAAAATATTAGTTCGGTCATTATCAAATTGAAAATAATGAAATAAAGGTGTAATTTTTGAAAAATATTTCTATAGGGTTTTCACGAAGTTCTCTCGGCACTTTCAGAGCTCATTCTCCAAGTGAAAACAAAGAAAAACGTTCAGAAAACATAGTCTGGAAACACTTCATTTCCCGACTTATCTGCCATTAAAAAAAAAGTTATAACTTTGGAAATATATAAGATATTGAGTTCAGATTTTGTATACACATTTCTAATGTAATGGTTTACATATGTATAAAAAACAAAGTCTTTATTTCAAATAATTCCCAAATGGTGGTTGTTTAAAATTTTTAATGTCATACGTTAAATCATTAACTTTAATTTACCGAAAACTCGAAAACCATAAAATTTACGAGGCAAAATATTTTCGTATTTAACTGACAAACAAAATGTTTTAAAATTTTTTGAAATTAAAAAATTAATTTTATGGTAATTGTTTACAACGCCCAAGACTCAAAACAAAACTCTTTGAATTTAGATATATTTATTTTAACTAAATTTTATTTTATAGCCTATTATTTTTATTTTAGGCCTTATGAATTTAATAAGTCTATTTACAAAAGTTCCTATTATGAAGTTTGCTGTAGAATAACTTTCTTAAAAAAGTAATAAATGCATTCTAAATAATTTTAAGTTTATTATTATTTGCTACATGTTGGGGTTGCCAAATTACTAATTTTTAATTTATGTTATTTTAATTCCCAATTATATAAAATGTAAAGGCTGTATGAAATCAGAATTAAATTTGTCAAAATTAATTTAAAACTAACTATTCTGACACAAGTTTGATTTGACAGGTATTTCAAAATTTTCTTTTATTTAATTCTTTCAATTATTGACAATATACATTAAGTAATTAAACAAGATTTATATTATTTAAATCGATTTCTTTAAAATTAAGCTTTGAGATTCTCCCTTTTCCCTGGTTTCTGGTCCGGGCTAAATATGTTTGTAATTAGAGCTTATATAAGTTAACTTTTGTCTTATTACTAACAAATTATATATTATAATACATTAAAAATTATTAAAACAATTAATTATTGAAAATTCAAATTACAAAATGAAATATAGTCTCTTAAAACGTTGTGATGATGATTATTATTATTTAATGTATAGTAATTTATTTATTATTATGTTTTGTTGGTACAGATTTATCTTCACAACTATTGTAAGTGTTTGAATAGTCAAAAAAGTTCTGCTATTTTATAGAAGTTTGTTGGTGATACATTTCTTCAAATTTTAGTGACATGAAGGCAATTTTTTTCATACTTTTTACCTCACTCTAAAATATACGATTCTAAAAAATTATAAATTCACAGTTCAATTCAATGTACTTTGTGTAAATAATGGTGTAATAACAGTTATATTTTTAATAAAATAAAAAATTTTCATATATTTTTTTAAAAATAGGGCTAAATTTGAACTATTTATTACTTTTTTTTCGTATACATTTTTTTTTAAAAATAGAAGTTTTTAAAATGGAAAATATTTTTTACAAACTTTTATTCACAACTACACCAATAATTAAAAAAAAAAAAAAATTGTATAGTATATACATGCGATTTTGTGAAGTTTTGGGCTTCAGTTACTGCACATTTTTAGATTCCTGAGATACTAACCAAAATTTCTATTTCTAAAATGTTTATTCATTACATAAATGAATTTTTGTTCCCTTCTGAGAAAAATGATATGTAATCGGATAAAATTACTAGTTTAATAATACTAAATTTGACCTGCGTTTAACTTTTTTCAAAATGTTACTTTCTATAAATGATATATTTTTTTTTACCCACAAATAAATTCTAAAACTTTAGTATATCTTAAAAAAAATTAGAAAGCTTTGGTTTTGTAGCTGGCATGGGCACTCTACAAAAGTTTTCACTTTTATTACTACACATTTTTGACTCCTGCCACTAACTCTAAAATTTTACTTCCAAATGTTTTTTATTTCATAGATAAATTCTATGCACCCTTCTGAGAAAAATGGTATGTAACATGTTGGGTTTTGGGTAATATTACTATTTTGAATTTTTTTAAAACTACCTATTAAAAAAGGAGAAAAAAAAGCTTGCCATTTTAGGAGTTTCTAATGGCCTTATAGGCTTCATTGGTCTAACAATGCTTAATTTAGAGTTCAGTACAAGTTCTTACCATTCTCATTTGCATACTTTATCAAGGCTCAGGTCACCATAGCTCAGTATCATAATTCACTTTTATGCTTTACATTTTATATAAATCTCACTGTCCTTATTTTCTAAACGTTTGTTACAATATATTAATTTTATTTAATTTCACCATTATTTAAGTTTAGTACATTTCTCTGCATGCTTATCGATGCCTTTCATTGCTTTTTTTAGTTTTCCTGAATTGTTGTTTATTTGTGCAGCAATATCCATAATTTGGGAAATTAATTCCTCACAGGAGTTCACTTTTTCTCGTATACAATACTTCTCATCTGTCCCCACACAATAATCAAATGGTGTTAAACTTATTAAAATTGGGGCCAGGAGTGTAGAGCTAACCGACCGATCCGCTACTCAGAGAAATACAGATTTAAGTGGGTGGAAACGGCTTAAATGAAGAGATGTACCATTGTGCTGGAAATAGATTTGGCACCTCAAATCTAGTGGAACTTCTTCCAGTAACTGTGGTAATTCTTCTTGAAGAAATTATAAGTAAACTTCAGAAATTAAGCATCCAGGAAATATGAATGGTCTGTACAACTGATTGTGAATTACACCATACCACACATTCACGAGTGTGTTTGTTTTGCAAGTTGATGACACCTTCCTTAATGAAATGTACCTCATCAGTTCTTATAAAGCTAAGGATTTGTACTCAACCAATTGCATAACATCAAACAATTTTGACCATCTCCTGTATGCTGAATTGGTTGTTTGTGGTAAAGATAAAAGTTGTTTTGATTAAGTGTTCTCCACACCATAGAATGTAAAACTCCGACACTTCTTGAAAGAAGTTGAGTACTGATATCTGGACTACGTTGAACAGCAACAATTGTAATTTCATCAATATCAGCGTGATGTACTGAATGTTAGTAGCTGGTATGAATACTGGGAAGTGAACCAGTCTCTCAAAGTTTTTAGAATGTCCCTATAATTGTTTTATAATTTATAATTTGGAATCCTGCTGTTGGTATAATGTCTTTCATATTCTTTAGCAGCAGCTGTAGCATTATCATTGCACACACCCAACGTAAAAACTATATCAGCATATTCCACAGGTTTTAAATAAGTCTACCATTACTACAATGACTCACTAATTTACAGTTAAATTAACATAAACTCCCATAATTCTTTTACTACTAATAGTAGCAATACAAAAAATACACAGTACCTGATAAACATCTCTGTAGCTAATCTAACAAAATTAATTAAAATGATGTATAATTCAAAAACTTTAATTGTTGATCAGCTGTTATTGGCAACCTATGAAATAAACATTTCATAAATAATTATTATATTTTTAGTTAATGACAAATTTCATGATTTTTGTAACTTTATTAGATAGTTATATTAATTGAAATAATTAGTTACTATTTATAAATTTTATTTATTTACTTTTTTGGTAGTGTTGACAATTTACCAAGAAATTAAATTTTTAGTATTTTGTTAATAACTTGATTATTGTATTGTAACATATTTCACACTATTTAAAAGGGGAAAAAACCATCACAATCTTTATTGTTGAAAAGAAGATTCATATATAACTTCAATACTATCGAAATTCATAATCGAAATACGATTCTCCCAGATCTACTAATTTGAGGTTGTAATTCAGGCTGCTGGACAGCAGGTTGTTCAGGACATTGATATGCAGGATGAATCGTAAAGTCAGGAACCAAAGCAGTATCTTGTCCAGGAATGGTTTTTGAGGTAGAATGTGAATCAGGTTGTATAAATGTGGATCTTTTCCTTTTCCCATTTGGCATCTGGTTTTTGATTGTCACATAACAGAGTTGTTCGATGTGTTGTTCAAAAGTGCATCCATCTCCATCTATTTTAACTAAATCGTGAAGGCTTCCAAAGTTCCTGATTATTTTGCCAAATCTCTACGAAGGTTTATTATTTGAAAACCATTTCGCCTGTACTCTGTCTCCCACACTCAATTATTGAGTGGAAGGTAGATGTTGTTATTTTAGAGATTTCAAAACATCGGTTTACGCCTTTATAGACAAAATTCTGCAGGAGATTTTTCACAAGCCAAGGGAGTTGATCTATATATTAGAATTATTTCTTGAATCTTCCATTGAAGTGTTAATTTATAGATGATATTGCTTTGAGTTTTGGTCAAGTATTTGAACGTCTCTCTCTACAATGTCATTCACAGCTGCATGATCTGGTGCAATACATTTTTGCTGGATAATATTTTCTTGGCAGAAATCTTGAACATTTCACTCTTGATAATGGTTGCATTGTCACATAGTAGAATTTGAGGTAATCTAAGAAAACAAACTGTTGATAGCAGATGTAAAATGGTATATTTGGTCGTGAGTGCATTATTTGAAATTCATATTTCCTCCCTCTTGACTAAAATAAGAAAATAATGATGACCCTACATAATTAGTGGTGATAAACCCTTTCAACATTTTCACTAGACTCATCCCAAAAGCAAATAGACACCTTGCTTGGATTCTTCTTGACTAGCAAGGACAGGAATTGACTCGATTCTCAATATCTTGATCAAAGGTCTCCCAATATACACATCTTCTGGGTAATGGCTTCCAATTCCAATATGTCTGTATGATGAAGTTCACATAACACAGTGTCTGTAAGGATTTTGTAATAACAACATGTTGTCCTTTGAAGATCACACATTTTGTAGGTAAAACTCAGAGTCATAGCTTCCACTATTTAATAAATCTGACTTGAGTTTCAAGAGCTGCTCATTGTTTTTCAGCCAATGATTTATATTTCAGTTCTTCATTTGTAATATTATAAATAGATTCAATACTACTTAAGATAACTTCATACTCAATAATATGTTCAGTAATTGAAATGGTTTCTTGAGTTTGTAAATAGATGAAAAATCAACATGAATATTATTTTCACCTAATTTTAAGAAATTTTGTAGTTGAAGTTAGTAAGCCAAACCACATATCATAGAAGTCTAGAAATATCGTTGGTAGTTTATCTGGTCACAGAATATGCGACTTAAATGTCGATTGTCTTTAATCAGTGGCGGCGATAAGAACCCGCGCCCCCCCGCAAGTTTGTTCATCGGGCCCCCCTCTCCCAATAATATTTTCCCAGATGTTTAGCCGGTGAGTCACCGCGATGCGCGACGTAGCGATAGCTGCATTACTTATCGGCCACCAGTAAACAATACACATACTTCGTATCATGACATTAAATAATAAATACTGCTCTCTAAAAATTAATGGTTATTGCCGTTTTGGATACACGATGCACAATCTTGTCTGAAGATATTTTACCTTATTTTAGTAATTTCTTGACAATACTCATAAAAATATTATTATGATAGGGGGGCCCGTGTGGCGGGGCCTGTCGCGGGTCCGGGTCTCGGTAAAATGTCCCGAAAAATCCCGGTCAAGACTCGCGGGCCCCACCAGCTCAAGGGCCCGCTATCGCCGCCACTGTCTTTAATTAATGTCAAGCCTCTTTCATATGTAGTAGTAAAATTTCTTTAGTGAAAAAACTAAAGCTATAGTTACAGTAGCTACTATAGCTACAGTAGTGTTCCTGGTCCAACTGACTGTAATTAATTGAAAACTACAGGGTTTTATATGTCATCGACAATGTACAACTGTAATAGAAGTAGCGGATTGAAAGGTTCCAGAAGCATATCACTTTAAACCTCTTATTTGAGTATTAATAATGCAGTTTCACAATATGCCGACCAAGAAAAATTCTTGGTTTTTTTGAAGTAACATATGTAATTGGTGATGCATTTGGAATAAATTTTGAATAGGGTCTAGTATAAAGTCAAAAGTTTTAATTTGTTCTTGATTGTATGGTCTTGGAGCTTCTAAAATAGCTTTATTTTATATATCCTTTGATAATTTTATAAATCCAAAAGATATATCTTTGGATATCTTGTTTTTCACAAAGATATATCCCAGGTTATTTTTGGTTTTGAAAAAAAAAAAAAAAAACTAAAATACTACAAAAATGGGGAAGGGGGGGGTAATAAATGTTAGAAATTTCATCTTACTAATTAATAGGCACAAGTTGGTGTGCCAAAACTAAGGTAGGTATACTTATTTAGAGGATGAATATTAATTAATTAAAAACCACACTTGATGTAAAATGAATTGTACAAAAATTCATAAAATTAAAATTGAGAAAATCCAATTTGTAAACACAAGTAAAATATGGAAATGTAACCCAATAAAAACAAAACATGTATAGACAAATTTGGGTTAATTTATTACGAACTAGATTCAGTAGATTGAACACGAAATTAAATTTACAGAAAATAGCAATTAACAATTATTAAAATTTATTGATACAACACAAAATTATGAAATTGTCTTTTCATAATTATTCATAAATAGGAAAATGATTTAAGTTCATATAATATCCAACACAAATCAATATAATCACTCTATGTCTATTTGAATTCAGATAATTAAAGCACATTAGATTATTGATATTATCCTCCTGTTACTAGATTGTAATTCAACTATATTACTATTCCTTATAACAATTATTAGTTCATAAGTAAATATAAATTATAGATTATTTGCTCACGGCTGCTCAAAGATCCTAAAATGACCGTCTCTACAAGTAATTCTCACTTAACTACATAGCAGTGTAACCACAAAAAATCTTAAAATCGGGGAAGGGATGATACCGACTTTTCCCAAGTATGGGTGGCAAGAAACACATACTATGTATTATTACAAGAATAAAATATGGACTATGTCTAAGTAGTCAGTCAAATTGGCCCTAGCTATAGTTTATTTTAAATATATTATATTAGAAGAGGCAATGTACAAGACACAAAATGGTAATATTAATATTCAATATTGCAACTATTATTATGTACGGTACCTAATTATTATAAATTAATTACCTTATTTTCTCCATCTAAACAATACAGGTTATCCTACTGGTTTCGGTGAGATTGTAAAGCACCATCATCAATCAGATCATCACAAAAATTCGTTGTAGGCCCTAATTCTTTTTCACATTCCAAGCATAAAAATGATTTACTTGTCAAGACAGAAAACAACAAACAGTACACATTATTAAAACTTTACACTTCACACAAACGGGCACATGTAACAAGTTGAAACACATAAATTAAAATATCAAAATTGTTCTTATTTTATTCTTCCTTGGTATTTGGTTGTTCAATCTTTGTTTAGTTTTGTCTGGATTTGTTTGCTAGTGGGGAGGGATAATTGTGTTGAATATTCCATTTGATGAATAGTTCAATTTGTTATTTAAAACATTTTCTAGTTGTAATTTATGACACCTGTATATTTGGTATTCTTCCAAAGTGATTAAAAGGTGTCCCTTCTTGCACTTTTATAATATCTTTATGTTTAGATCGATAGACTAATATTTATGGTTACAATCTATAAGATGTTTTAGGAAGCTTGATTTCTGTACAACAATGGTCCTTTTAGGCATATGTTCCTTAAACCTTTCAGAAAATGTTCGACCCGTCTCCCGGATATAATATTTTGGAGAGTCAGATCATCTTATAAACGCCTGATTGTTTTTTTATGTCCTTATTTCGTTTCGGTTTGGAGTGTAATAAGTTTTCTATCATTGATGGTTTTAAAACTCAATACAATACCATGACCTTTTAATTAGTCTCTGAATTTGTATTCCAACCTGCCACCATACTCAATTGATATATATATATATATATATATATATATATATATATATATATATATATATATATATATATACTTAGGCTTTTCTATTTTTTGTTTATTAGGATTTATTTGAAATTTTTGCAATTCTTAATCAATTTGTCTATTATCGATGGTTGGTATCCATTGGAAGTGGCTATTTATATTTTATTGTATCATGTTCCTTTTTGTAATAAAAGGGTTTAAAGGTAGTTTTGACAGGCGAATGATGATACTATTATATGCTACAAGTTTTTGAGAAAAAGGGTGATATGAAGATACATATGTGTAACGTTAAATCTGTTGTTGTAAGTTTTCTGTTATTAATAAAACAATATGTAAATGAAGACAGAAAATGTATTCACAAAATTCTTTTATTAAGATTATTCATATACGTTGGATTTACAATATTCTTGATCTTGGGTAATAATCTATTGTTTGAGATGCCACGGCGAACTACAGTACTACAGTTTTGGTTGTGGATTCAATTGAATAACTTAACACAAATTCTTAAATCTAATTATACAAAAGGGTTAGCAAAGTGATTTACAACAGATACTCTAAAACTAAATAGGTGATTGAGGGATGAAAGGATATGGTGATTACTGACTGATTTTACACTGTTTATATAGATTGTTAAGAGATATAAGTATATTTTAGTCTTTATAAAATCGTGGCTGTGTACAGGTAGATAGTTCTTAAGAATTTTCACTCACTATGTTTCTGACAATAATATTATTGTTACCAATTATTCCATGTGTGTATTTCTGTAGATGAAGCTATCTAATAACCTTCAACCTGATTTTAGTGTCCAATTTGATTTATATATCACTGTTATAAGGAAACATTTTAAACTCCTCCAAAATACAATCTTGTTGCTTCTTCTCCTCTTCCTACACCAATCCCTCTCTAATCTGCCATAGTCTTCTTCTTTCTCCTCTAATTTTGTTTGTTCTTCTTCCTTTTTTTAGTTAAACTTCTTTCTCTTTTTATAATTTAATGGTTACCATTTGATTTGAATGTTGTTTGACTAATGTTAATGAAAATGGGTTATGTATGCGTTTGGGAGATCATGACTTATTTTGATGGATTTATGATATGATACACCCTGAGATCATGGTTTATTTATAACTTGAATTATGGTATCATTATACTGTATGCGTCAAAGTCGTGAGTGTCGCTGTGTGTGGTAATAATGAGGTCTAGAAAATTTAATTGGTTTTCCATTTCAATCTCAATGGTGAACTTGAGTGTAGGTGACAGGAGTAGGTAGTTATTAAGGAAGTTCTTAAAAACATTCAACTGCCTGAAATAATTTATATATATTTCAGACAATGGGGAACCCATAGCCAGTCTATTCTTTTGAATATAGAAATGGTCGTTGAATTCAAAGTAATTTTGATCTAAAACAATTTTTACTAATTCAATTAATTCTTTTTGTGATTTTTCCGTGTGTGTGAAGTGTAAAGTTTTAATATTTGTGTACTGTTTGTTGTTAGCTTGGAATGTGAAAAAGAATTACAACAAATTTTTCTGATGACCTGGTGATGGTGGTTTAATCTGTATAATAATGATTGTTTAGACTGAGAAAATAAGGTACTTAATTTATAATAATTACATAACTTTAGTTAAATCAGCAATCCTGGTGGCTACACACATAATGTTTATATTAAAATAAGCCACGAGTTGTAGAAACATTTAATAAACTTTTTGTGTTGCATTCTTAGAAGTGATTAATCAATTTCAAATTTATAGACAAAATAAAACGTTATAATAAATTGTCATATAAGGATAGGGATAGACTTTGGACATTTATAATTTATTCATTTGTATGTCATGTTATAATATTAAGGATTGCCACATATGTATTTTTTCAGGGGCGCATCCATCATATTTAAATGGTTAATTTGGTATGTTAGATTATAAGTAAAATATCAATATTCAGATACATGTGTATTCAAAGAGAATAATACCAAATTATTAAATCTGATATTTCCAAAGAGAGCTGTAGTTGTTTATGACTGAAGTACATTTTCCTGAAAGATCCATGATCCCAAGCATTTAGTTTAATTTTATAAAAATTACATGTGTCTATGCTTAAAAAAATCACAGAATGGTGTACCCAACAAACCATTTAAATCCAATTAGTAAAGTAAAATCAGATAACTTTCAAAATAAGTAAATTATTACAATCCGGTACAACAAATACAACTTCCTTCGGTTTTATATTTTTTAACTCTACTTCATATCTCTCCTACACCTATAAGATTTATTTAACAGTGACCTGTGCATGTAGGATAAATACAATCTTCCTACTTAAATGCATCACTTAATACACTTACTTGCATATGTGACCTCCTTCCCTTCTCTCATCTGTACAAGTTTACCAGCCCCAGCCGTTTTTTAACGCTAGCGTCAAGTGATATGTTTTCGTTCTGTGCTGTTTATTGTGTGCTTCGTCCCTTTTCAATTTTTTACCAAGTCAATAACTTGACCAAATTTCACGTAAAACAAACTTTATTTGTAATAGCTGTTTCACCGTTAAGCATCTTCAGACAGTTAAAAACAAAATTAACAAAATCTTACTTATAGTCTAACAAGACTGAGGAGAGCTTGGGTACCATAATATGTTAGTAAGATTTTGTTAATTTTGTTCTTAGTTGTCTGAAGACGCTTAACAGACAATATTTAACTATTTCAATGCTATCATTATGGGAAGAGTAGACTAAATTTTCAGCTCTTAGCTTTAACTTTTTTCTTAAAATATTATCTATTAAACTAACATCATACTTATTATTAACAGCAATTTGTTTAACGACATTCAGTTCATCATAAAAGTCATTAGGTGAAAGAGGTACAATAATAAGTCTATGTATCATGCTGTGAAAAGCAGCATGTTTATGGCTGAAAGGATGGTTAGAATCAGCAGGTATTACTGTATCTGTATAAGTAGGTTTTCTGAAACTTTTTAAAATTTATGATAACTATCACTGATATTAATGTTAAGATCCAAGAAATTAATGCTGTTATTTATACCCACTTCCATAGTGAACTGAATGTTGCTATTTACAGAATTTATGGTTTTAAGTAGAGAGTCTAACTGTCTATTAATGCCACTAAACAAACACAAAACATCGTCAACATAACGGTACCAATAAATTATATTTTTAAATAAAGGATTGTCTTTACCAAATAAATTATTTTCGAAATCAGCCATGAAAATATCTGCTAGAAGAGGTGACAATGGTGAACCCATTGCCAACCCTTCTATTTGTTGGTAAAATTTATGTTGTTAAAGCAATAGATTAAATAATTTAGAATGTTTAGAAATAAATAGATCTATTTCACTTAGGCCTATTCTCAACTTAAATGACCAAATTGTATTATTCGTCACCCCTTCTAAAACCCATCAGTAACATAGTTCATTAACCTTTATCTACCTGCTAGGTCATCCTCCTACCTTTCCCGAATTCTCTATTGTATTTCAGTTTCCTGTTACTTGTGTATGTTTAAATAGTTGTCTATATCTGTTAATTATCAGTTGCCTGATGATGCCGCAAGGTGAAACAATTTTAGCTCATTTATATCATTAAAATATTTTGAAACTTTAAGCTTTTGCTTTATTTTATCCTTGAATATGGATTTTCAACAAGAAATATCTGCTATTACATTAAAATTCAATTTTGTTTTTGACCTTCCATCAACAAACTTGGCAGCAATTCGATGGATCCCCAGATTCTCCATCCAAATTTGCTGACAAGTTCCGAATGACAAACCTAAAGTTTTACAGAGATCACTGATGGTCTGTCAACGATCTTCAAGAATTTTTTCTCAGATACGAGCAATGTTTTAATCTTTTCTTCCTGAAAATGACTGCCCTGAATATTTGTAATCTTCAAGTGACACTTTTCGCTCTTTGAAACATCTGAATCATTCATAGGTTTGTGTTTTACCTATTACATATTCTCCAAAAGCTCGTTCCCACATATGTTTTTGTGGTCGTTTTCCTAAGTTTAATACAAAATTAACACAAACTCTTTAAATCAACTTTCAAACAGGTTGAAACAGTTTTCAAATCACTCATTTTCACAAAATATCCCTACCGCTTCTCTAACAACTAACTGACAGAGTTTCCAGGGCCAACGAAAGGAATTATCTAGTGGTGATTCATGTAAATAACTCTTCCAGCCTATAAAGAGAATCATAAAGGGAACTTTTATTAGCACCTCATATAATAAAGCCTAACTACCTTAATTTTATTTCATAAATTTATTAACAAGTGTATTGGAAGTCACTTTTGGGTTAAATGGGGCAATTGTTTACACTGGAGTCTTGTTGAACTATCAGTTGAGTACTACCTAATAACTATTCTGGCAGTTTTGTTTTATAATCCAAAAACTGCATCCTTTTCCCAGTGGAAATGTGTTGAATAGAAAATAGTATATCAAGTAAGAAATAATTTATATTTTTATAGCCCTTGACTTACTTTCACATCAAAAGATTATAAATCACTAACTTAATCATGGCAATTTACTAAAAGCTTACATTAGTGTAGTCAACAATATATTTGGGTTTCATTACATAATAGAAACCATAATTAGGCCGGACTATTTTCCTGATTTGCTCATAAACGCATCATTATCAATAAAATGTATTTCAGTTTTGCATGAAACAGTCTGCCATATTTAAATCAACAGGCAAGACTGAGACAAGGATTAGTTCAGTGAAACAAACAAAGTTTGGCCAACACAACTAACCAAGTAAATGTTCCAAATAATAACAGCCGTGAAACAGTGTATTCGCACTATCTTGTATCATTATGTGGAATTTCATACATGAAAAATGCAAAACAAGTATTACAGAATGATGTAGGTTGTTTGGGGATATTAGCACTACTAGGAACTATTCCATAGTGGATACCCAATGGATTAAAAAGAAACTAGAAACAATTTTGTTTCTCAACCAATTATGATCAAACTTATACATATTAACAGTACAAGTTATACATGTCTTAAAAAACAAAACAATGACCAAACATTTACTTTTTATTTTTTTATTCCTCAACCAATGTTAACAAATTTATTGGTGGTCTCAATTTTAGGTATACAGTACTACCTCGTTTATCCGGACCTCATTCAACCGGATGTCCGGATTATCCGGAACAAAAAATAAAAAATTTAATCAAGGATAAAATAAAGTAAAAGCTTAAAGTTTCAAAATATTTTAATAATTACTGTATTTTGAATAATATTTTAAATAATATTTAGAAACTTTAAGCTTTTGCTTTATTTTATCCTTGAATATGGAGTTTCAACAAGAAATATCTGCTATTACATTAATGTTGATAAAAACGTGATTTCCTCAACACTACAGTGTCGCCTCGAGGTATTAGGGCGGGTTGTTGATGCACTGGGAAGAGAAGGTGGAGGAGCAATGACCTCTGCGT
Source organism: Aphrophora alni (assembly GCA_963513935.1). Classification (NCBI taxonomy): domain Eukaryota; kingdom Metazoa; phylum Arthropoda; class Insecta; order Hemiptera; family Aphrophoridae; genus Aphrophora; species Aphrophora alni. The sequence goes on from OY740769.1 coordinate 37,559,432, forward strand.
CACCATCCCCCTACTCCGATGCGGCATGACAGTGACCTTGTCTATTGTCTATGCCGGTGGGTAGTCTATCACGTGCTAGCGACCGGAATACATCATTACCATATCGTGCTGTGCCGTGTTTAGTTTCTTTACATTTTTGATCGGATACGGTTAATAGTATTATCAGGGTGTCTAGCGACCGGGAAAAGTCAGGGAATTTGAACTTTATGGAAAAGTCAGGAAAATGTCAGGGATTTTTTTTGAAAAACCGGGAAAAAATAAAGAATGCCTGATATTTTAGAAATTGTAATACAATGACGAAGCCTGTAACGGTCCTTAAAGAAAATGTACAACTGTGAAATAAATACAAACCAGGTGCATGTTTACAACGCATCATAAACCATCATGTCATTTTTACAACTTTATTGTTGTCAGGTTGCTAAGACTCAAGGGTGTAAATCAGTAAATGTGAACATTTTTTCACATCTTAAAGCGGTGCCGCCAGCTTTGGGAACCACCGTTCTTTTTTTGGCAGTTGGCACATCACATCCCGAGTCGGGAGTATCGAGGACGTGAATGAGAATCGGCATAGTATTTAGAGGTGGGCGTTGTTACTGCTATTTATTTATATTCGTGTGTTAGCGTTTGTGCGTGGAAATGGCGACGAAATGAAAACGTAATGTGCTTACAATGGCCCAAAAGTTAGACGCATTGAATCGTATAGACAGGGCCGCATTGAAACGTCACACCAAATTAAAACAGAGGAAGATAAATGACTTTTTTTGTAAATAACAACTAAACCCTGTGTAAATTAAAAGTATGTGTAAATATTTCAGGTGTGTAAATAAAATGTTTTTCGTCATTTACAGTACATTGTGTAATTTCGTGTATTGTGTAAATTGAATGACTGTGTAAATATTGTGTTTTTTCATGACATATAAATGGTAAGTTATCATTTTATATTTTGTTTTATTTATCTTTCTATAATTTCGGATTATCCGGATTTTTGATTAACCGGATCATTTCCGGTCCCAATTAGTCCGGATAAACGAGGTTGTACTGTACCACAAATTAGGTATATTTACCTTGTTTAACCAGAAAAGTTGACTGGTAAATTTCTAAATAGTGGTCGATTTATAATCAAAAAATCATATTTACAAAAACATTTTTGACCTGTGCTCCATAACTACTCATTTTGTGCAGTTTTAACTCTGATCTAAGATACCAAAAGAAGAAAAATTATAACTCTAAATTGTAAAAAAAAAAAAAACCTCGAATGGAATAACAGATCTAGAAACTTGGATTTCTGTCAAATTTAACAAGTTTGATTTTACTATTTCTTGAATATGATTGCTATAGAAACTAATTAGTTGGAAAAATGCCGAGGCCATTTGAAACAGTGTTCATCATTAACCGAATTCTACTTGAGCCTCCAATAGTTCATTATATGCAGCTGGTTGCTGGATACATTAATACTTAGGCCAAAGTTAAAACAAAATATGAAAAGAAACGTGTTTTTTTCATGTCCAATGTAGCTGCATGGTGAGTTTTTTGTTGTTATTTATAATTACAATTATTATGATGTTTACTTCCCAAAAGTATCAATCATTTAATTTTACCTAACACATAGTACTGGGAAAGTTGTCACATTAGTAGATACTGAACATTGAACTTCTACATTGAACATTGAGTTCAACTACTATATAGCTAAAAAGAATTCACTGGCTACTAGAATTATTGTAAACAAGCCAGTCAATCTGGCTTAAGACCTTTTATTGTAAACAACATTTTTTTTAATAAAGCTCAACGTAAGGTTTTATAATTTTTAATTCTTTTCTGAATAAGTATAAATAATATGTTAATACAAAATATATATGATCATAGCATTACTTTATAATCTAGGAATGTATAATTAGTAAAGCTAATTTGTTAAAAAAATTACTAGAACATTACAAAATTATAAAATTAATGGTTTACAAAGATGAGAATTAATATTCGTGCTAGTTAATAATGTTACCATTTAAAATCTATTGTAGGCACTTTCAATTGTCAAACTCATCACCAGATGAATCATCATCCTTACTTCGAATTGTATGTTTTCTTTGAAAGAAATTCTGTTTATCTGATCTTTTCTTCTTATCTGGTGGGTTGATCAAATCACCTGGATAGTTAATAACAGCTGACTGTGCAATCCTCCATTCTAATAGCTCAGTTGAGAAATCATCACAATTACCAAGATCAGTAAAGCCGACTATATAGTCCTTTGTGTTGTTATCTTTAATAATGGCAATTGTTGGTATTACTTTGATGCGAAGTCGTTCTGAACAAAAACAGAATAAATCAATTACAACTTACTAAATATAATAATTAGGTTAACCACTAATATGTCTGTGATCCCTTATGTACTCTGGACCTCCGAAAAAACTGGGTTAAGTTAATTTAGTATAATTAATTATGTAATAAGTTAAGAGTTTAATAGGCCACATAGCCTATTAGTTTAGATTTTGAATTGATAGGAGACACAGGCTTACCTTCGAAAGTGATCCTTGGTATTACCTAATAGTACACATATAATAAAACACACAAAAAACACTAAAGTTCTGAAATATTTCCTAAACACTGTTCACTTTCTCAATCAGTAGAGAGTATGTAAAAAAAAGACCGAATATTTTTAATCTAGGATAGATCTGTGTGAGTTTTGAACCACAGATGATTTTTTCTTCTTTTTATTTTTTCTCTTGATAAAATATCCAATTTCTCAAAATCAACTTTACCGACTTTATTCAAATTTTAATGTTAAGATTAATGACCCACACCCATACACAAAATCACAAGTAAATAAATATTATGGTTCAAGAATAACTGACGAAAAAACAAAATTGAACCCTAACCATGATCATTAACAGCTTGATTTTAATATAATATGATTTACAGTGAGGATGTATATGGCCAAACAAAAACAACTTTAGCTACTTATTTAAATAAATATATACTATATATTTTAAACAATGATTTTCACTTTTTGTATGACAACTACCGAAACAATTTTTTCACTAGTATTTGTCTAATTTTAAACCAAACTTTAGATTTTAATATGTAGCATCAATAATTATTTAATTAACCCCTGTCTTGTTTGTTTGTTTATAGACAGCGAGAGGTAAAACCAGAACATTTAGCTTCAAACAAAAAGGACCACCAAACATTTAGCTATTATAAATAATCAAGTATTGAACAAAATTCAAGACTTTTGCATTACTAATAAGTTTCCTGCAATATTAAGTTTGACAATTTATAAATTTTGTTATAGTACTTTAAGAAAAATTCAAGTATTTGGTTTTCAACCTACCCCACCACCTTTTGGGTCTATACTTGAATGTTTTTTTGACACTCTTTTGAAACTATTTAACCAATGCTTTCCTTTGTGCAAGAAAAAGTTAAAGCCTAGAGCTCATAATGGTTGTGTGTATGAGAATAAATGGTATTCAAGTAATTTAGAGGCTTTAGAAAGTTGACTATCAAACAAACAAATAGTGCAGAAAATGAGAAGTACATATCTAATTCAGAAAACAAATGTAAGACAACTTGGACAGTCATAGTGACAGGAAGAAGAATTCGTAAAGGGACCTATAGTGTCATAACTCCTGATGAATTTAACAACCACTTTGTGGCTCCAGTGGAAGATCTTACAACTCAAGATCCTGTCAATCTGTATGACGCCATTTCAAGAGATCAGAGTTCAAACTTATTACGTCCCATCTTCAAACTATAAATTACTGTCCCATCTTTATTATTCCTGTATTATCAAAAAAAAAATTGAAACTATACTAAAAAGCAATCTGTACATTTTATGAAGACAACAATATCTTTAGTCAGTATGGTTTAGGAAAGGGAAAAGGTCCTCCACAAGTGCTATCGATGATTTAGTTTGTTTTGTAGGCAAAGGAGGATGGTAGTTTTACTCAGACCACTTCATGTGACTTTGATTGTGTTGATCATGTACAATTTTATTAATTGAAATGGAAGTCTATTCGTTCACAGAAAAAAAACATAAGAATATTTAAACTCTATCTTTTTGATAGGCAACAAATTGTTAATATTAAGAATAAGCAATATAAAATAATTAGTGTTATATCTGGAGTCCACAGGGTTCCATAGTTGGGCGTATGATGGGGCCCAATGGTTTTGATCATGATAAATGATGTCGTTGCTAATTGTGTAAGAACAGTTTATTCAAATGACAACAACATCCTGTGAGCGGTTGCATGGAGTCACTATGACACAAAATGATTTATTTTCCTATCCCCCCCACCATAAAACGTGATTGTTGTTCACTCCTCCTTGTACCTCCCTACCTTCTACCTAAGAGTTTTCAGTCAGTTGCCTCTTAGTTGGTGTGTAACATATGTTCCTAGGTCACATTTCCCGTGTTACTAGTTTCTGTTGATATAATTTACACTTAACAGAAGTAAAACAGTACAAATATAAAATATTTAATAAAAAAGATCATGGTAACACCACATGACCATTTTAGGTAACAGTATAGACGCAACCGCTGTCGGAATACTGAATCTCCAAAAGTTGTTTTAAGTAAGTTGGCTCTTAGTTGGTGTGTAACACATGTTCTTAGGTCACACGACCCCGTTCTACCATTTCTGTTGATATAAATGTACTTTGAATGGAAAATTCGATATTTAAAGATTATTTGGGTGGACTACAAAAATTTGCATGGGCCAAGGCCCGGTGCCTCTGACACACACACAAAAACCACAAGTAGGTCTTGCTGCAAAAATTTGATAATTAGCAATTAACTTTTTAATGTAATAGTTAAAATACAATGATTATGTGTTTCCCTATGTATATTTTTAAACATAATAATTAAACTTACCTGTGAGGAAAGGACAACGCTCAACATCGAGTTTACAGAACTTTGCTTCCAAGTGCTTTTGACAAAGGAGTTTTAAATGATGGTCTACAATTTTACATCTAGGTGTGTCTTTTTTATAAAAATGCACAACACTGTCTGGAGATTTCTTTGTCATCGCGAAAAATTCTTTTTCATCAGTTAATTCATCATATTCACCATGCCCCTGAAATAAAAATAGTATTACATAATTTTTAAAATTAATAAATGTTAAAAGATTAAAATGATCATTTTGGATTAATGATATAAATATTTTATACATGGATTCTTATTTCACTGAAATGTCATCTAGAAATCATCAGATTCAATATTCTCAGACTAAGTTATTTTTTTTTCAAAATTTAAATGATGTCTATAAATGGTAAAATGTGGATACATAATAATATGATAACACTTTACTATGTAAATGCTAATACTGAGAACTATATACAGCATAATTTCAAGGATTTTTTTCAAACATATTTTTATAATTCAGAAAGAAAACAACTATAAGCCCAAGCAGTAACAATTTAGTACAGTGATCTAAAATTAGATAGCAAATTTTGCCAAATATATTTAGTAAAAATTTTACTTTGAAAAGAAAAAGTAGTATTTTTATCATAAATTCCCTTATTCACTGTAAACACAAGAAAAGTACAAAGTGGAAAAAAATAGGTTAAGTAATTAGTTACAACAATAATCTCTTATTATATATATATATATATATAGGCTATATATATATAATAAGTATTTTATTATATTATTTTTTAATTAGTGTGGTAAGTCAAGTTTTATATAATATACAAAATTATTACTCAGTATTGTTATACAAATTATTAGGTTCACATTTTTTATTCTTATTTTTAAGAAAACTCTCTCTACTCAGGATTACTGTGGGTTAAAAGTTCAATATACTTGCAAACAGTCTAAATTAAATTATTAAACGCATCACATAAAAAAAATTAATCTATCCAACGTAATGTTATTTTACAAAATAATGTTTCTTAAGTATTGTTCCTATTTAGTTTTAATTTCTTCAAATCACATGTAGCCCAATATTTTAAAAGTTCAAACAATCTACAATAATAAAACTTTCTATGTTCTATATATAAAGGTGTTACCAAGTTCTAAGTTGTATCCTGGTGGAAATTCAAATTTGGATAAGATACAACTACTAAAATGTTGCCCTAGATTCAGGTCCAATTTATTCTTAATACATACATACATACTTATCAGTCCTTGTTGATTCTTTTCCATGGTAATTTTTTACTTTCACTGCATAAGTTGCAAAACTACTTTATTTCCCAACACACACACACACACACACACACACACACACACACACAATATATATAGTCCAAATCTAAATCTGCTCTAAGAGCAACACTAAAAAAAAAGGGGCTTGCCTAGGTTGAGAACCTAATTCTCCTAATTAGATTAGTTTAGTTCTTCTTCTTTTTCCCTTCATTTCTCTTGTTGTTATATTTTCACAATATATATATATATATATATATATATATATTGTGGACTCTCTCTCTCTCTCGCTGTCTGGTGATTCTCTCTCGCTCCCTTGGCGATACGTTTAACAAAGACTGGCCGTGTCTCTACTTCACTAAGGGCTTATATGCATTTGTGCAATGTGTGTTGGTCAACATACTTGCAAGGCAAGTATTTCAAACAACATTTTACAATAAATACATACAATCACAATATTTACATAGGTACTTAGGGTTTATAGATACATAAATAAAATCCAGATAGTTCTTTGATAAATAATTAACATAACGTCTTATTCTGGGGGTTAGGTCACGTGCGATTTTTCCCAAGTAAGAGCACACAAGTTGTCCATATATTCAAATAGCAGACCAATCAAGAAATAGTTTTCCATCAAACGTTATCCTTATGTAGTTAACCATGACTTGTTATTGTCTTTGTTAATTTATAAAATATGAGTGTTTCTAAGTTTTGGCCAAAAGGTTTCAATATTATATTTCATGAGTGATCTGATTATATTTAAGAAAATGTGTGTAGTGATTAAGCTAATTTAGGATATTTACTATAAGTTACGGTGTTTTGTTAGAATAGGTTTAGTTATTGATTGCATTGCAGTGATATAAACACTCCAACCTAATTGCACTCTTGGACGAATTCTGACTGATCCCACCTACTGGAGACTGGCTAGCTATGTGTATGAGAGACACCGTGCGGTCGGCATTACCTGAGGCTGGATGCACGCACCATGAAGATGAAGAAGCAGTGATATAAACAACAAATACTGCGTTCATTCAAGTAATTTAAGGTTTGGCAATAAATAACTAGGTTGTAAAAATTACTTTTAAATAAGTAGACTACAAGGTCTACCGAGTAAACTGTGTCATTCCATATTTAATTCAATAATTTGCACCGTAAATGTAGGTTATATTGTATGGTTCTTTCCAGTATATACACTAGCCTGACTTGTGTAGTTGTAGGTTTGAATGGATGTTATCGTAGTAATTGGTAGATGGCTGGGACTGTAATAAATGTCTTGTTAATACAATTCTTCTTTTTTTTTCCTTTTCTTTTTTTTTTAAATATGTATGTGAAATGTTGTAAAATCTATCAAATTGCTGTTACTGAAGTAATTACAGATGGCCAGCTACTAGATATTATAAAATAAATTGAATATCAACTAGTAGATTATTGATCAAACTAGTTGCACATGGGTAATAATTTTATATCACCGTGAAATAGGAGAAATGAAATGCATATAAAATAACTTAACCTTACTTAACTTATCTTTTTCACAAGAGATAAGTGAGGTTAAGCAAGGATCTAATATATTAATATAATTCAACTATTACTTACGAAGAATACTCTTTACATATACAATATTATATTAGCAAAATCATCATATTTTAATAGAAACTGTAATGACTCGCTTGACATTCCATGCGTGACAAACCAAATGAATAATATTAAATGAAATGAACCAAGCAAAATTCACACATAATATCAGATTAATTAACTAACCTCATACAAAAGTTATTATTTTGGTTTTGAAATTAGTTCTTTTGAAATATACTTTAAAAGTATCAGTTTTAAAACTTAACATGAAACTTCTGAATCCCAATTGTGTTATGCATAGCCTATAAGTTATGTATATGTAAATTTGGTACTTTTCATTTTCAATTTATACTGTTAAAAGTAAAATTAGTTAAAAGTACATGTAGTAATTGTTGAAAATACATCACGGTCTTACTATTAGAAGTTACCAAAACCGGATATTCATGTTTATTTGGCTGTAAAGTACTGTTTATGTTTAGATATTCATAGTCCTACAAATAATACAAGAAATAAATATGCCTACCTAAAAGACTTACGAGAGAGAGAGAGAGAGAGAGAGAGAGAGAGAGAGAGAGAGAGAGAGAGAGAGAGAGAGAGAGAGGTGAGGGAGGGGGGAGAGAGAGAGACCACCGAACATGCAAGAGTCTCCAGGAAAAAGGGGTGGGCAAACATTTGTGTATAGAGTGACCTGGTAGTCTTCTCAAAAGTTTCACGAAAGAACAACAGTTGGAATCATTCTGGGTTTATATGTAAAAATAGATGTAATTTGATTTCAATGTATTAAAGATAAATATTTGATATTAGTATAATAAGAGAGTCAATTTAATAAAAAAGATATTTGGAGTAAATATATAATGTAATAAATATTTGAGTATAAAACTGATCCACTGATGATTATTTTATTATGTTAATCAAGAACCCAGGCCTAACAAAGAAAAATTCCTAACGGTAATCATATTTTCAATCAATTATATGAACTTTCATTCATTATGTTGTAATATAATTAATAAACAATCTTTTAATCTCTGTTGTAAATAATATTCTTTTAATGATTGCTAAAATTTAGTTTATTTGTTATACTCAAGTATTGTTAGTTAATATTTATGTATTTAAAGTCAATATAAACCAAATTTATATTGGTTTATGGTTTAACCTAAAATACTTACAATAGCCTTCCAATGCTGTTTCTGTTTGGCTTCTTTCTTCATTTGCTTTAGCCTTTCTAATCGTAACCTCTCTATTCCATCACTATCCAACTCATCAAGTTTCTGAAGTTGTTCGTCTAATTGTTGTTCCACATTTTGAGCTACTTTCATCATCTGGGCTGCGAGTACATCTTCAACTGACTGCATTTTGTATTCTAAAACAACCATTCAAAATGTTAATATCGTAATGTAAAATTTATGTAGGCCTTAAGACTATGTCCTAATGTTATTAGGATTTAAAGCAATATACTTTTCTTTTTTATTGCTCAATAGCTAGCCCTACTATGTTATAAAACTGCAAGACACAGACCTACACTTCACAAAAGACAGCACGAAACTGATTGCTGTAAGGATGGAGCCAAGAGAAAGTTGATCTCAGAAAATAAACAACCTTTTATCCCCTCTTTCAAGAACTTATTCCTAGATCGTGTCATAATTCCCACTTGTGTTTTTTTTTGTATGTTTTCTTACTTGTGTAGGCCTACTATTAGGATCACTTTCCAAGGTAAGCTTGTGTCTCCTACCCATATAAAATCTAAAGGGTTATATGCCCTATTAAACTCTAATTTATAATTCAGTTGGATATTTTTAAGTAAATAGCTAGTCTAAATTTTTCATTTTGTTTGTTGTACCCTAAAATATTACTAAGAAATAAACATTACATCATGTAGTGCTTTTTTGATTTTTATTTTGCAATAGAATAGTTTGTAAAAGATTACTTATATATTAAGTAATTACTTGATTAAGAAACCTAATCAATGTTAATTAATGTGATTTAAAAAAATTTAAAATAATTTTGTTACTTAAAATAATTATGTTGTTATTCCATATAATTATAAAGAAATTAACACTGAAATGCTCGCGTTCTAATAATATAGGCTAAATTTTGTTGAGTGAATGTTGACACTGAAGCGCTGCTAGGAGAGAAGTCACTCGGAATATATGAAAGTTTCTAAGTCTGGTTCACAGACCTTCCTTAGTTGCTAATCAGTCTTATTGTCTTTGCATGACATATAAGTTCCTTAATTGTGAGAGCGATTTTGTGTACAGTAAAGTTAGTTCCCAGAAGTATAAATTAGCTTATTATTTAGTGTTAGTAATATAGTTAAATGTACCGTAATTAGTCTATGGTATATATCTATAAAACTGTTCTAACTGAAAACCCCCAGTATTTTTAAAGGTCGCTGACATGGTAGAAGTAGAAAATATAGGCTAGCATCTACAGAATTATTTTAACATAGCAGAACAATCCATACACTAACATAACGCCATAATCTATACACTAACACATACCATAACCAGACCTAGTAAATGAAGTGTCTGGCCTATATAGTGAGAGAGAGAGAGGGACATTCCCAGATGTGTAGTTCCTTTACTATGTCTCAAAGAGCGATGTGAGATTCAACAAGCGATCATACATTCAGTGATTTGATGACATAGTAATTAGTATTAACTTTGGCATTCCTAACCTATGTAGTTGGATTTTGTACTTTAATAAATCTCATTTTCTATTACACTAATTCATTTTGGGACTTGAAAAGTTTACTTCGACTAATATTATGATCTGATCTTTTGATTTTTGTCTTTATAATTTCGTATAGAAAAATCGGAGATAATATGTACCGTAATCGGTACAACTGATATTTACCAAACATAAAAGTGTAATTGAGATGTGGTGATGAAATTCTTACATCAAAAGGTATTTACAACAAAAATTGTTGAAATAGTGCACTAAAATAGGATAACCAGGAACAATACAAATATTTACCAAATAGTTTAAGTTTGCATCGTTTTTAGACTAAAAAATAGGGTGAGATTCAATGCATAATAACCATTTAAAATATATATACAGAATATATACATTTAAAAGGTGTAGATTAGTGCTATTGAATACCTAAATATTAAAACAATATAAAAAGATAGTCTCATTGAACCCACTTATTGTTAATTTGTATATCGTATATAATGTCTACATTCCACACCTAGTTAGGTCCTTTCCAGCATACTTAATGAACAAATTTTAAGAATTGTGGGCGTTAAAGATAATGTAATAAATGTAATGTTTCTTTCTCTAGTAGACTCTAAAAATAATGCCTAAAATAAGACTAAATTTTATAATACTTATCTTAATTTAATAACTACCGTATATAACTTACTTTTAATTAACAAAACAATTAATTTTTAAGCATATAAATCAAACATGTGTTTCGTTTTCGTTTCTTCTTTCTTGCTAGGGATGGGCGTTATATCACGTATTAGGATAAATAACACTATTACCAAGTAGAAAGAGTGATCACGGTAATACGTTACTGGAAACACCCTATTACTATAGTAACGCTAACGATCACTGGATCGCCACTAACTGGACTGAAATCAACTACGTCACAAACAAAATAAAGTGATCAAGACGTGACTAACTGCTGGTCACTGGCAATATGGTAATAGGTGATTGATAGAGTGATCACCGTATGTAGCGTTATAACGTCTGAGAATAATTTTTCACTTCCGCTCACTGTCGTCAAAACTAATACCTACGTGATTCTTCTTTCTAGGCCTATGCTGCTACAATATTTGTTCAAGTTAAGCAACACAGGAAATGATCCAGACCATTTCCTGGAAATGATCCTACTTCAGGGACTACTTCTTATATCGTTTTTAAACTGTGTGAGAATAAGTTGTGTTACGATTACTAACCTTATTTTATACCGTAAACCGTAGTTTCAGTATATATATGTGTAGTGTATTATCTTATAATAGTGTTTTGTTTATAGTATGTTTTGTATTAGTGTTTTGTATATAGTGTGTAAATAAATATTATAATTATATTATAATATAATTATAATATTATAATAATAATTATAATATTATTATAATTATTAATTACGACAATAGTCAGTCGTGGGACCAACCTTTTAAACATCTAACATAACTTTAACGTAACAGTCAACTAATGAAATAGTCGCACGACGATATAGCTAGCTGTCTGCATCCCGGTAATAGGTGATTGAAATAATAGGTGACTATCACCTATTACCAATGTGTCCAATAACGTTATAACGCGTTATCACAAAGTAGCGCTATTTTCCATCACTATTTCTTGCCTGACTCCCTTGAACTCTGAACTCCAACTCCTCCACTGCCTAGAACGTACAGCAAGAAGAGGTACAACTACAACTAAACATTAACTTTTCGTATTACAACACTAGTGCAGCTCCTAGTTACCCAGTAAGCTCTAAATCTGTCAGTTCACGGAGACGACAATCAACATGTGCTGATGAATCGTGTTATTTTACTACTGAATTTAGTGTTATTACCTTACTTATTTGGTCATTTTATTTATCTATCTATATATATATATAAGTCAAAACCCACTTTCTGATCACGAAACCTCTGGATCCAAGAAGCCTAGAGCTATGCATTTTTTAAAATATGATTTGTCGTAGGTCTGTTGACGTGTAGTAAGAAAGGGTTTTGAAAATTTCTCTTTCCAGCTAGTCTAATACATATTATATACATTGTATAAATTTGTAAAATAATAAGAATTTTAATAAAGGGAAATTTTAGTTCAATGGGAAAAAGGGAAATTTGATCTCTGAAGGAAGGATTTACTAAACCCATCTGGCAATTGGCAACTCTGCTGGCAGTGGCTGCTCTGTTGTGACCGGTTGGTTTGCATTTTGTTTACGTTTGTGTTTGTGAATAAGAATAAATTTTATTTTATTCTTCTGATCTTTTAAAAAATTGACCAGTTTGGAACATTTCAATGATTTTTGGTAGTTAGGAACATTTACTTCAATTAAAAATATCTTTGGTTTAATTACAGTTTCGAAACTGGATAAACTTTCTCTTGATGAGGTTATGTTTTTGAATTATTAGTTGGTAATAATTAATTGTGAAGTCGATTTCAATACTAATATTAATATTTTCTAATAAACTAATCCATTTTCTGACTTTAAAAGTGTTTTAAGAAATTGAAATTGATCTGATTGTTTTAAAATAAGGTATTCATAACACATACACTAACTTCACTAATGTAGTCATACATATTAACATCAGCTTTCGTTATTAGACTTTAACCTAACAGCTGTATTCTCTTGTTTTCTATGTATTATTATTATTATTAACAGTGAAGAAATGCATTTTCGGACTGGAAATGTTTATTGCGACACATAATATGATCTGATCCTTTGACTCAAGGTAAATACTTTGTTTTCATAAGTTTTTTAGAAAAATGGTAGGACGAGGTACAACTAATATTTACCTTTAATTTTAATGAAACAATAATGGATGCTGACACAAGAATGAAGTGGCATGCTAGTGATGTGTGAGTTCGAATTAAAATCCTCGGAACTTTGCGCAAAATTAAAATCCTTGGTTTCTTCGGACAAAATCCTCGTAACTAGGAACAAGGATGTAATGTGCGATTATGAATTCGAAATTAAATCCTCGGACAATGATATTCGTTAGTGTTGTGTCAATTCAAAATAAAATACTCGGTGTTTTTACTTTGGTTATATTAGTTTCTAAGTTAATTTTTCACTACACATTAATAAAAAATTACGATTTTGAGTTAAAATGATTTAGATTTGGTAACAAGTTCAATTTAAAATAACAATAATATTCATTTATTTCCTCATTAACAAAAAATAAATTAAATTATTATTTAATTGTTATTATTTATATTTAACATCTTTATAAAAAATATAGTAAATTAACTTATTTTAAATAACAACTAAATTATTAATGTTGGTAATAATTGTACTTACGTTAAATTACTGAATTTGTGTCGAGGCAGGATAACATTTAATTACGTATTACAAGTGTCAATCACATATTGTTTAAAAAAATTAATACTTGGTGGATCAGGCTAACAGATAGACCGCAAAAGTGTAAGTTTATCTAAAACGATCTGATTGGTAAAGCTGAGTTTGAATCCGATGCGCAAGATCATTCTGCGCAGATACTCAATTTCGAAATAATAATACGAGTATTTAAATCGTTTGAAACCGATTAATTCGATTATCCATTTCACCCGAGTATCAACATCGCTAAGGCATGCTATAGACTAATTTACACTTTAAGGTTAGGTTATAAATGTTTGTGTATTTCGTGTTCACAAGTGACTGCTAGATTTTTGGTTATTGATTCTCGTGAAAGTTAATGTATCATTTATATATGGTAAATTAATGGTATTTTATGTTTTATGGTATTTAAGTGGTATTTGTTTACTCTAACTGCAACTGGTTTTATTGGCGATTTAAAAAAAATCATTTTCTACATACCGTATTTATTAATAATAAAATAAGTTTTCTGCGAAAAATCACGATTTCAAAGCTACAAAATTCAATAGATTTATAGGTCACGGAAGTCGAGCAACATTGAGCGTGGTTAGTACTTGGATGATTGACCGCTTGGAAACACGCACAATTTCTTCTTTTTTTTCAAATTTACACAGAGGTCAGGTTCGTAAGGTAAAAATAGTGTACAAACCAATTTTAACACATAATTCACTTAATGGGCCTTTACCTAGTAAAGTTGAAATTTTTTTTTCATGAAAAAGTTAGCTCTGCTGTGAAAACTTATTTTATTATTAATAAATAAGGTATGTAAACTTGATTTAAAAAATTGCCAAAAAGACTAGTTGCAGTTATAGTAAACAATATTATCAAATATGTCGTGTTCCTGTCGTTGCTATTTACTAGCTAAATGTAGGCTATTTTTTGTGTTCTTCCCACCTCCTTTGCAACAATTATATCATCCTTTTAGACACATTTCACTTTTGAATTACTCTTCAAAATCATTTATTTCTTCCCTAATAATCTTCTATGATCTTGGAGCATTTCATTCTCTACTCCTCTCTCTTGTTACTTCCAAATATTTAAAAAAATCCTTTATGAACTGTATAGGATTCATAGATTTTCCATTAAATTTTGTTATTGGCTGGTCACTATTATTCTCAGAAGTTACATATACCACCTGTATTTATCCACTTCCTACATTACTGTTATTGATCTTCTCATTATTCTCTTTCTTCCATGTCAATTTATTTTTTGATCAACTTTCCTATCCACCTGGTCTATGTGTCCTGGTTTATGTATTAAATCTCCTTAGATTTGAATTGTTCTTTTGTCCATGTCTCTAACTCCCTCGAATTCCTTTCCAACATATTTCTTGAATTCATCATAATTTTCTTTCATTTGATTCTGACTTTCCTCCATATTTGTTTTCAACTATGTATTTATTTTACTGTCAATTTTCTTTTCCAGGTCCATCTGTCCTTGCTCTATTTTCATTTTCAACTTTTGATTAAAAGTCTTCATTCTCTTAGATCCCTCATCCATCTTCTGATTCATATCTTCTTTCATTTGTTTCGTCAAATTATTTATTTGTTTCTTCCAATTTTTCTTCTAATCTTTTTATATTTTGTTTATTTCCCTTTTTAATAGCTTCATACATTCCTTCAAATTCTTTTTTCATTTTTCTCATCATTATTTTAACCCTCTAACTGTCAATGTTAATTTTCTTCGTTTGTTTAAAAATTAATAAAAAATATTATTTTTATACAAAACCTAACTTATAAGACATCATTTTTCTCAGAAAGATGCATAGAATTCATCTATGTAATATATTTTTTTGAAATGGTTTTGGAGTAAGTATGTTAGATGTCAAAAAATGAAGTTAACATTTTTCAGAAAAACCTGTATCATCCAAAATCAATAGCTTACCACCTTTTCCCAAGATATAAAAAAGTTTTGTGTAATATTTGTGAAATATTTAGAAAAAATAAAATAAATTTGTTACATTTTCAAAAAAAATGTACGAAAAAAGGGGTTTTGTTAGGCTTATTTTCAAAAAATTACCAAAAATAGTTACATTTATGGAAAACACAACTTCTATATATCATTTTATATTCAGAAAGGTGCATAGAATTTAGCTGTGCAGTGAAAAAAAAAGTCAAATGTAAAAAACACAAGTGTCACAAACTTGGCTATATTCCGAGTTAAAAACAAGAATCTGAAAGTAACTGTAGCCTATATCAAGTAACACCAACTTGTAGAATGAAATCTTCTCTACAACATACTGTAAAGATTGGTTACAAAATATCGATTGAATAATCGATTATCTTATTTAGTAAAATGCACCGAATGCCAAGTGAAATTCGTTCCGTTTGGTACTTCTTTGGTTAGACAGAAATATCTCGCGATCTATGACACATAGAACAATTTGTAAACCACGGATAGAAAGAGAAAGATGTGATCTACAGAACAGTGTTTTGGTCGACCTGTTTGACAGAAAAATAGATTTGTGAACATATGAGAAAAAATGGTTAACAATGTCAACATGTTGGTGTGCCCAAGATACAATGATTTATTTTAATGAGATATTTAACTACCACGTTTTGTTGTCAAAATTATAAAGATATTTAAAAGATGATTATTTATTTGCCTGTTTATTTGAAGATGATTGCCTATTTATTTACCCTATATTGGGCGCCAAAATCATAGTTTAGACAGATTAATACAAACATTTACAATACAATATTATTTATTCTCACTAAAATTACAAGTTGTATAATTTATTTTCTTTACAAATTTAACTTTACTACTTATTTATTATATTTATGACTCATAATCTTGGTTATTCTGATTTTAATGTCCTTTTGAAGCAAGCACGTTAACAGAGGTAATTTTCAAACTAAATTTGGTATGAAATTATTTTAATAGTATCTGTACCTTAGAAATTGACAAAGTTGTGAAACATTCTAAGGGCATTGAATTTTTAAAATCTCTTGTATTTTCTCTATAGTTTTATGAAGACCATTTTCATCAATCGTATGACCTATATAATGTACATATTTTAGAATCAATTTGAGTTTGTTTGAATTCAGATGTTAATCATTCCTTCGGTTTTGTAACATTAAAGCAAGTCTCTTGGATACTTCTTTGATGGTCCTTCCTTGAACAATAATGTAATAACAAAATCAGATAATTCATTCCACTCTTTGAATAAGAATCCATAAATCGTTGCCTAATATTTGTTGCAGTTTTAATTCTAAACAATAATTTTTTAACTTTTTATGAGTCTTTAAGTATAATTAAAGTTTCTAAAATAAAACTTTCACCATTCATACATAAGTGTAAATATGCCTTGTGAATGTCAAGTGTTGAAAAATACTTCCCGTCTTTTAATTTCATGAATAAATCATATAAAGTATAGGGTTATTTATTTTCTTGTAAACAAGTATTAAGAGTGACTTTATAATATCTTTTTGTATTATATTTTTTTAGTGATTGGTAGTAAAGCTGTACCCCAATCAGAAGTTTCAACTTTTTTTAAATTTCAAGTTTTTTTAAAAAATCTATTAATTTTATCATTAACCAAGTCCTGAATGGGTATTTGTCTTGGTTTAACGAATATTGGTTTAGAGCTTACTCGTCGTTTTAGTATGCCCTTAATATTAGGAATATTGCCAACATTTTTTTCAAAAAAATCTTAATTTTTATTTTGTTTTGAAATGATTTAATTTTAATATTTTCGTCAGAAATAGATTTAATTTCAGGAATATCAATGAGTTTTAATGTTTTCATCCAATTTCACTCAATAATTCCATCATAATTTTCTTCTTTCTGTTGTGTAGGTTGTTATAAAATAGTATTGCTTTAATAGGCCATGCTACAGTTCATTAAATAATTAAAGATCTGTGGTTTATTGTACTTATGAGTCTAAATTTATTATCTATGTAATATATCTTTATATGTATATAATACAATCTGAAAATACTTAGTGTAACAAACACTTTCAATATTTCTGATAATGTTTCTAAACATATGCAACTTTATTAACCTCAGAGCAATGAGAATGATAGATAAAAATCAAATTAGGTCAAACCTACTATATGGATTTTATTTCAATAATGAAAACAAATTACCGTAACTAGTGCTTGTTCACCAATATCAGTTGAACCTACTGGAGGTATGTCGTGACCCTTCCAGATTCCTTTTCTTATGCAGATGGTCTCTCTTCTCTCAGGCAGCCTCTGATCCTAGCTTGGTCCACTTACAAATTGACTTACCTCCTTTTGTTTTCAGTATTTGGTTATATATCCACATTACATTGGTTCTAGTGTTCCATATTACGTTTAGTGGCTGCAAGCTCAGCGGTTTCCTAACTTTTTACATTATTTCCCAACTTTTATTGATGGTCTAATGACTTTTTTTTCTTCCTAGGGACATATTGCTGAAGCTCTAATTGGCCTACGTCACTTCGGCTATGAGCCTATTGTGCTCACCTTTCTTGTTCACCTTACAGCGACCCCAGTGCCTCTAACAAGCTCCAGGATCTTGTGCAGGGTATTGTCAAATTTTATGTCTGGTTGTTGGGTTCCAATGATTCTCCTTCTTTTGGGCTCCAGGACTTCACAATCAAACTTTGTACTGCGGTCTCAGGTCAAGATCCAGTCTTGTCAAACTGCCAAGGGCTATTCTTGATTATATCCCTTCGTCGGCATGTTTATGCACAATACAATTGGGAAAGTGAGTTTCTAAAAGACGAACCAACGTTTCCCCTCATTGTTTGTGTATACTCTCCTGTAGATTTCATTAAAGTGCCTACTGGATTCAAAGGAGTATTGGCAAAACTCTAAGCCTTGCAGAATCCCTAAAGCTCTCCACTTCTTGAATGAATGCCCTCCAGGATCCTTGCTTAGCCTTACTGATTGCTTTGTCATACTCGGTAAGAGCTAAATGATACGCCCTCCACTTCAGGCTGCGTTTTGCTTTGTTAAAAAGACTTCAAGTCTGCCTTATCAGGTGCTCTAGATCTTTGTTCCACCTTTTTACCCTATTCTTCACTGTTATGGTGCTTACCGGGGTATTGTCTTTATAGCAGTCTAAAATGCTGTCTCCAATTTGTGATGCTCCATTATCTAGGTCTGTAAAATTTCTTACCTTGTCTTATGACTCAAGCCTGTTGGCAAGGTCACCTTTATATTGTGACCATATAGTCCTTTGTGAATTTCTAAAGGACTCTATACTTAGGTTTGTATTCAGTTGGAATTTGATATAGGATACCTATGGTCTGAAAGTGAGGATTTCTCCTAGAACTTACCACTCTTTGACCAATGTTAGCATGTTTTGGAACTTATTGTAATATCAATAACTTCCTCTCTTCTCTATTCTTGGAAGTAGGCTTGTTACCAACATTTAATACATATGATTATTAGACATAAGAAAGCAAAGTAAAGACTCACCTCTAGGGTTGTTATTGCTGCTACTCCAACCAGCTTGATGGTGTGAGTTAACGTCGCTGCTAATAAGTATCCGTCTGGTCCAAACTGCACTATATTTCACGATCAGTTCCAGTTCCCTTGTGGGCGGTAATGTCTTGGCGTCATAGGAGATGTAGAGCTCATTATTAGGCTTTATTTCTCACCTCTACACTGCCAGCTGACCTGGACTGTCGTTATGTCTTTGGAACCAAAATCCATTAACGGAAAGTTATATGTACCCTAACCTACAATTATGCAAATTCTTACATTAAGCAGGGAATTGCAATAAATAATCATACCTTTTGCATCTTCAAGCCTGGTTAACCCAATCTCGGTGAATCCATGGTTCCTGGATGAGGGATATGTCGATGCTATTCTTGATGAAATACAGCCGTACTGTGCTGTAGGTTTATTTTATGAATTACCTTGACCATCACCTGGTTTCCCACTCTCCCTTCCACCAGGAGTAATCAGAGGCAACCTCCATAAACCTGTTGTCTACTAAAAAGACCATCAGTAAACCTTTCTGGTTATTTTTTTCTACTGCTGTAGATGTGCAAGTGCTGGAGCCCTCAGCTGAGATCTCAGGTTGGACCTCGGCGGGGTGTTCTTCAGTCTCGTTATATTATCGGATATTATGGTTCCCATAAAAATTCCATGAGTAGCTCTGGAATTATTGGTCAATCTGGACAGAGCTCTGCATGCCCAGGCAAGGCTAAATACTCTAAGAGAGGGCCTGGTATCTCAGAGAGCTTCACCCATTAGAGACACGTAATCTGTGCTATTCATCTCTTCGGCATGAGTAGCCTACACCTTCAGATTAGGGATTTTTAATCCAGGGATTACTCATTTATCTTCTTTTTTTATTATATGCATTTTCATAAAAATACATTAAAAAAAAAATGCATATATTTGATTTTTTGCTGTCCAGCTTCATGTAGTGTATCATCAGGAGTTTCAGTATACACTTAATAAATACCCATCTAGTGAAATTATTTTCACAGATAGTTCTAAACTGGACAATAAAGTCAGTTGTGCATATTACTCATTTTGTCAGGCATATATGTATCAATTACCCTTACATTATAGTGTATTGTTGCTGAATTTTTTGCTATTTTGAAAGGCCATAATACCATTCTATTTAGTTTCCGTCACTATCTTTTGTATTCCTTTTCCGAAAGTGCTAAACAGGTTATCCTGTATTCTAAGAATCTTCTTGGTAGAAGATATTTTGCATTCTATACACAAATTTTAGCTACGGGATGTTAGAGTATCAATATGTTGGGTACCTGGGCATTGTGGAATTATGCTAAAAATACAAAAGTTGCAAAGGGTAACTACAACCAAAGGGCAACTACAAGTCACATCCCTTTCACACTGCTTGTTATGGCATCTGACTTTTTATCGACTGTTAAAATCATTATTTTAATAAAACCTAAGCTGTATATTGCATAGGCAATGGGAAGAAAAATTGACAAATGTAGAGTCCAGTAAGCTGAGGGAAATAAAAGATACTGATTGTCAGTGGACGTGCCAGTCGTTGAGATGAAGTGGTGATTACCCATGGTCATATTGGTCATTCCACGATGACTCATGGATTTCTAATAGAACACAGGAATCTGCTGCAATGCTCATTTTGTCAAGGTGTACTCTCGATGATAACATGCTTCTGTGTGAATAACTGTGTTGTTCTGAGAGGGGTGCTTAGGATATTTGGCATACCTAATTCCATTCAGGCGATGTTGGGGGTTAGTGCTCAGATCCTTGATGGAGTATTGTTTGCTTTTACATTGCTGTACAATTTTTTATAGTTAAAAAAAAATTTCTATTCAACTATTGCAGAGACCTTTTACAGCTCTGTAATATTTGTTTTTTAATTGTTGTTAATTTAATTTATCATAGTTTATCAGAACCTCTTTACAGCTTTGTAACATGTTATGTTGTTGTTTATATAATAATTGTTAACTAGTTTTAATCTTGTTAATGCTATTTAAATTTTGTGGTACAGTTTTTAGTTTTATTTGTATGTTATTAATGTGGAGCATCTTATGCCCAATTTTGTGAAGTCTTGAAACCAAAACTGTGAACATAAATGTATAATCATTGTTGACTGATTACAATTCACACATTAAAAATTATATTGTGTAATAAGTCGTTTTAATTCAGCTATGTAATTAGCAATTCATTCACTTTCATGTTCTAATCTCAGTTAAAAAATGTGCTGCTCCATAATTTGATTCAGTATAGGATTTAAATGATTAATTAATAGCTTAATCATATAATCATATGTTTGTGTGTGTGGTAAATTAAGCGCTGTTAGGCTAACTAGCAATTGATATGTTTTTGTACCAATGCAATTTATTAAAATCTGTACTTTTTTCTTATCATCTGTAATTTTTAAATCTAAATAATTTTGTAATCTTTGAATATATATATATATATATATATATATATTATATATATATATTAAAATTTACTAAGTTGTCATCGATTCTGTAACGTTGTCGAGTAAACATAACAATCATAATATACTTAGACTGAGGAGAAATAAATAACAATAATTTAACTATTGTCGACTGGACGAACATTGCCCAAACCAAGAACCACATGGAATGGAATTTCACCAGAATAGGCATATCCAGGGAACAGCAGGCCATAGATTAACTCGTTTTGAGAGGGATGGACAGGCTCGACCAGTCGTATTTATTATTGTTCTATGAGATATATTACAGGTTCAATAAAGTATTGATACAATATTATTATTTTCTTGTTCTGTCAATATGAATTTAGGTATATCAACATTATATATACAATTAATTTTAGTTATTATTTATGTTTTACAAACCAATATAAAAAAAATGATTTTCATTGGCATTTAAGTCATCTCCCCACAGTACTTAGGCTATTGTAGACAGTTGTTTAAAAATATCATACAAATCTTTAATTCTTGATTACTTTTTGTACAAAATTTAGATCTATACTATTGTGAAGCAGAGAATATGAAAAGAACAACAATTAAATTAAAACGTCCAAATGGTTTGTTTGAAAAATGGCTCGAGGAATGGAGAGATGAAGCTGCAAGTAGAAATTCTGATTTACAACATGTTTTTGGAAAGGTATTTTTATCTGAAGTTAAAATAAACCTCAATAGATATAGTTTTACAAATCATTAGAATATTAAATAGATTTTTTTTTTCTTTTTTCATTTAAACTTTATAATGAAAAGTTGTTTATCCTAACTCTGCTTGTCTGTAATTATGTATAGTTGTATAAATAATTTAATAACTAATTACATGTTTAAATACAACAAAAAATACAATTTGTATAACCAAAGATATTCTAATAAAATATTATTTGGAAAAGCACTCAAAATCATGTGGCAAATGTATCACTTTCCTCGAAAAGCTTCAGATGAATATTGTAAATAAATGTTCTAAACATTCCTTTTGTATACAACACGTTAACATTTAAAACATCCACTTTCTTCTTGCATCTTGTAGCAATTATATTTTCCCTCTAATAATTATAAAATTGTAATTTGCTTAATGAAATGTATAGGTATTTTAGTATTTATGGAATGTTAATGATTGTTTTTATTTTGTTATGTGTACTAGGCATTAAAGTCTCTCAAAAAGTATCCATTACCTTTACAAAATGGAAGGGATTGCCTAATTCTTGAAAATTTTGGTACTCGAATATGTTTGCAATTAGACCGTAAACTTGCTGAACACAAGAAATCGTTTCCAGAGGGTGGTGGTAAGTTAAAATTAACATTATTTCTCCTAATCTAATTTCAAAATAGTTTGGAACTATGGTTGTATATTAATATACAGTGTATTTCCGATTATCTGAAAGCGGTTGATCTGCGAGTCTTGCGGAAAAATAAGTAAAAGAATTTTATGGTTCTCTTTACCTGTTTATTATGGGTAACAAGCAGTAAAACTACAATAACGAAGTTGTGTAGTAGAGCTAAGCTTACTGTCTAGAGTGAATTAATAGCTAGGGAATTATTGGTCAATCTGGACAGAGCTCCGCATGCCCAGGCAAGGTTAAATATTCTAAGAAAGGGCCTGGTATCTCGGAGAGCTTCACCCGTTAGAGACACGTAATCTGTGCCATTCATCTCTTCAGCACGGGTAGCTTACACCTTGAGGTTAGGAATTTTTAATTCCGGGCTTACTCCCCCATGTCCCAACAGATTCAGTCTGGACTAATTGTGCAGTAGAGAGCTACCATGAACAGGATGCAGTTATTCACTGCATTGGGCTGCATCTTATTGATGCGATCCACTCTGTCAGTCTTGAGTATGGATATATCGTACCCCTGAGATTGGGTGAATGACCAGACATTCAACTGAGTGATCACCTCCCCAGCCTCTCGACCCCATTCTCACTTAAATTTAATTTCTTATCCCTAACAATACCGACGTTCTTCAAAACTCGTCCTTGATATTAACACATTTAGAAAGACTTAATCATGTTTAATCCAACTTCCAAAACTTGAACTTTCCAGCAATTAATAAATGTAGGCTTTATACCAATGTTGAAAATATGATGTACTGTATATTAAATTTTTTTTCTTAATTAGGAATTTCAATGGAAAAATGAGTTATTACATCAAACCTTATGATAAGACCTAAACTCGGAGTGTAAAAGGAGTACTGATTCTAACCTTTAGGTCATGTGTTGGTAAAAACATTATTTATAAATAAATAGGATATTGTCATTACTGACACAACTTGTAATTTAGAGTAAAAGAAATAAATACATTAAATTGTGTATATTTACAGTCTAAGTAAGGAATGAGAACAAGAATTAGAGGAAATTAAGGTGGAAGAAAAACTACACTATTTAGATAAGACTAAAAATTAAAAAAAAGATTATAAAAATTTATTAGAAATAGAACAGAAAAGAAGCAGACGAGATTACAAAATTATTTTAGATAACTGTGGGATGAATTCAATGTAACAGGTTTATACATTTTTTACATTTGTCGTAATATATAAAGCTAAATTCACTTTGCTGGAATTCTTGAAGAAAAGATGAGGTTAAAACTGAATATTATGTTAAAGGTTTTAATAAAAATAAGTTTATAGATCTTGTTAAAGAAAAAGAAGTATTAAAGAAAGTGAAATTTGTTTATAATTCATATAATAATTTTAGATATAGTTTAGAGATTTTTTACTATCCCAAATCATAAATCATTTATCGAAATAAGAACAAATGAAATAAAGAATTTTAAAAGTAATTGTTTTCCAAAATTGAATGCTTAAAGGTAGTAGATGTTTTATAAAGACAATGATTTGTTTTATGCAGAAGAAGGTGAAGTGCTTATCGATAATATAAAGATGGAACAAATCATTTGAAATGTAAAATTAATTGATTCTAAAAGGTTAGAGAATTTACAAGAAGGAATGGAATATATCTGTTAGAATTTATCTAAGAATGGTATGTCTAAAAATTCGAAAACATTCCAGATTGTTATTATTCTAATTATTGGTTGGAGAGAGAAATACGGGAATAATAATAAATTATTATTATTATTATAGTTATTATTATTTCTGTTTTCATTATAGATGTTAATGAAACAGAAGAAAGAGAGACTGATACGTCATCTAAACCGAAGAAAGCTAGGAGAAGAGTTGAAGAACAGGAGGAAATACAAGCAGAAATAGTAAGTAGATTTTAAGTAAAGAGGAAAATACCTATTTTCAGTTAAATATACAACATGTTAAATATATTTAATTTTCAGTTAAATTCAGTATTTAATTAATTTTATCTAAATTTTTCTAACTACTTCATAAAATAACTTTTGATTTCATACCTACAAATTTTTAAAAGTAACAACTAAAGATGTGTCTTAACGTATCAAACTGATATTTTGTAGCAAATAAGTATCTTTAATACATAACATAAAATATTACTTAATCAAAGTATGAGGTACATTTTGAAACACTAGTTGCCTTGTATAAAGGCCCAAACAAGCTTGAATGAGTTAAACATCAAAACCTGATACACATGTTCATAGTTTTCTCACATCTCTCGGCTGACCCTGTACTGACTTTCATTTAAATTGTTATTTTCAAGCTGTTCCACAACACATAAGGTGTTATACGATACACCTATTATTTAGTTAGTGTTTTTTTAGGGTCCGAGGTTATTTAACCTCTTGTCACTGCGACCCAAATGTATCTTTTGTGACTACCCAACTAATTATGTTTTAGTCCCAGCCAAGATTACGCTTCCTTATAATCTTGAAATGGTTCTAGGTGACAATAATCGTTACCTCTGGGGTGGTGGGGAAAGGAGTGCTGAGGTAAAGTAGCCTTTTGTAGGTTAGAGATTCACACTCACACAACCAGTATTGAGCTGTTTCTTTATGTGTCAGGCAGAAGTGGCATGAATCCATTGCTACCTTTCCCTTATGTTTTAGATGGTAATTCACTGGACAGTGTCCAGACAGTAGGCCAATAATCAGGCTAAGCTCCCTACTGTATTAAAATTTTATACAGTAATTCAACATTTACTGAATTAAGAAGTGATTGTAATAATTTTTATTTTTATTAATTTTTTTCTCTTTTTCAGGAAATTAATCAAAGTAATGAAACAAAACAGAGAAAACAATATATTCCTGCCTGGAGGTCAGCATCTTATGCTATACTTATAGCTCTATATAATAAAAGCTCAAAAAATGAAACATCAGGTATAATTATAATTAAATGTGTAAAAAGACATTTCATTTTATTGAGTCCTGACAATATACATTACATAAGATAAGTTATTAAATCATACTTATAAATAATTATGAGATTATAAATAATCCATAGATTTGATTTAAAAAAAAAGAAAAAAAGTCTAACTATAAAAACAACATAACATGTACAGGTACAAATTAGTTTAACATTAATTTATAAAATGTCTATCAAATCCTTTTCTACTTATAAATATCAACATTAAAATATCAAAACAATCCAAACATATAAAAACATTAGGTATTAAATACAATTTTACAATTCATTAAGAAACGAATACAATAGAAATTTATATAAATGACAAGGATACTCGGCAGGAAGTCACACCCATTTACAAATCAGAGTCAATGCAGAAACTCCTCCACAGAGTAAAAAGATCCAGACAACATTAGTTGTCTAATAGTGTTTTTAAAAGATTTATAGTTTTGCAAACATTTTATACTTAAGGGGAGCTTAATCATCAATTTAGCACCTGCTTGTGAAGGAAGTTTACTATACACATTTAACCTGTGCTGTCTAGCACGATAATTACAAGCTTGTCTGGTGCTGTAGTCATGTATATTCGTATTCTGGGAATGATCACACTTAAATTTAAAATATAGCAACACTTCAAGTATGTATATATACATGGAAGTGTAAGTACTCCGAGCCTCCCAAAAGCACTTTTACATGTTTCAGTTTGCTTCAGTCCTGCTATTAGCTGAATTGTCTTCTTTTGAAGGACAAACAGTCTATGCATATATGAAAGAACCACAGGAGAATTCCATAGTTCAAATGTGGATAAATAAGCCCATAATAAGGAGTTAAAATAATAGTCAACCACAGTACAATTTTAAATTTATTAGCGCAAAAATCCCTGAGCTAATTTTAGCACTAATACCGATAATTTGGTTATTCCAGGTTAACTTATTATCTATAATAAGACCCAAGTACTTGACTGAATTTACTTCTTCAAGCAAATTTTCACCCAACATGACACTTGGCGTCTGACTTTGGCTTTTTTAAATATTAAAATACATGTACATTACTTTGTCATGGTTGGATTTACAGTACTACCTCGTTCAACCGGATGTCCGGATTATCCGGATAGATCTGGAACAAAAAATATAAAATGTAATCAAGGATAAAATAAAGCAAAAGCTTAAAGTTTCAAAATATTTTAATAATTATTTTGAATAATATTTATAATATTTTGAAACTTTAAGCTTTTGCTTTATTTTATCCTTGAATATGGAGTTTCAACAAGAAATATCTGCTATTACATTAATGTTGATAAAAACGTGATTTCCTCAACACTACAGTGTCGCCTTGAGGTAGTAGGGCGGGTTGTTGATGCGCTGGGAAGAGAAAGTGGAGGAGCAATAACCTCTGTGTCACCATCCCCCTACCCCGATGCGGCACGACAGTGACCTTGTCTATTGTCTACACCGGCGGGTAGTCTGTCACATGCTAGCGACCGGAATACATCATTACCATATCGTGCTGTGCAGTGTTTAGTTTCTTTACATTTTTGATCGGATACGGTTAATAGTATTATATTCGTTTGTTAGCGTTTGTGCGTGGAAATGGCACAAAGCGAAAACGTAATTTGCTTACAATGGCCCAAAAGTTAGACGCATTGAATCGTATAGACAGGGGCGAATCTTTAAATAAACTTGCTGTAGAACTCGGCGTAGGGACATCAACTGTGTCAGATTGGAAAAAAAATCGTAAATCACGTGATCGTGCCGCATTGAAACATCACACCAAATTAAAACAGAGGAAGATAAATGACTTTTTTGTAAATAACAACTAAAACCTGTGTAAATTAAAAGCATGTGTAAATAAAATGTTTTTTCGTGATTTACAGTACATTGTGTAATTTCGTGTATTGTGTAAATTGAATGACTGTGTAAATATTGTGTTTTTTCATGACCAAAAGGAAATTATAAATGGTAAGTTATCAATTTATATTTTGTTTTATTTATCTTTCTATAATTTCGGATTATCCGAATTTTTGATTAACCGGATCACTTCCGGTCCCAATTAGTCCGGATAAACGAGGTTGTACTGTACTGTCAAATTATTCTCTTCGAAGTATTGACCTGTTCAATTGACTTGTAAAAATGCCTTATGCTCCAAATTTTCCACTGAATTTCCTTTCATACTCAAAGTTGTGTCATCTGCAAACTGAATTAGGCTATCCACACATATTGATGATGACAAATTATTGACGTAAATTAAAAACAACACCGAACTGAGAACTGATCCCTGAGGTACACCATATCTCAGTAGGGTCTGATTAGACAGCCTTCCTGCAACATTAACATACTGTGTTCTATTATTAATAAATGAGTCTAATCACATTAGTGGTATTCCTCTAATACCAAGCCTTTCACATTTGTTAAATAATAAATTGGAATAGACACAACAAAAGCTTTGGAAAAGTTGAAAAAAAATACTCGTTACTTTTTTTTCCTTTCAAGACCCTCTACTAAAAAGTCCATTAACTCAACTATAGCATCTATTGTCGATTTACCTTTTTGAACGCCATACTGGCCTCTATAAAGGATATTAGATTTGTTTAAAAATTCAAGTAGTTGCCTTAAGAAAAGTTTTCGAAATTTTACTAAATACTGGCAGTTAAGAAATAGGTCTGTAATTGCTAATATCATCTTTATAGCCCATTTTAAACAATGGGAGGACTTTAACAGATTTTAGTCTGGATGGGAATTACCTTTAGAAAACTAAGAATTAATTAAGACCCGAAGAGGTCTGATCAACTCCTCAGAACACTGTTTGATGATCTATGGTGAAACTTCATTAATATCAGCAGTTCTTTTATTCTTCATTTTCCTAATCACCCTGATGACATCCTCGACACACAGAGGTGAGAGAAACATAGATGATCTCCCACTTTTCCGACAGCCTGACACAGAGTTGTAAACATTTTTCTGGGGAACACTTTGACATTAAAAAAAATGGCTATGCATGTAGGCTCAGTATACCACACACTATGAATATTTAACTTAATATGACTACTATTGTGATTTTTATTTAAAAAAAGTATTTATAATTTCCTAAGAAGTTTTGCTAATATTGTCAGAATTCCTAATTTTTTTAGACAATTCATATAATTTTGCTGCAATTATCACACGTTTGTAAACCTTTTCTTATATTATATAGAACTCTTTAAAATGATGGTTATTTCAGGTCTTGTAAATTTCATAATACAGTAGAGTCTCGCAAACTTGGCACTCGATAACCCAGCAGTCCGGATTACTCGGCGACCCCGACGGGAAAAATATATTGCTAAAAACAGCGATGTTCGTAAAAGTTCGGCAGATCCCAAAGCCGGCATTAACTTCGATCGCTCGAATCGTTGATGGTACTTTCCCCACGTTAAAAACGTCACAAAGCTTTTTTACAGATTCCCCTCTGTCAAGTCTATTTAACACATTTAACCGTGTCTCAAACAAAACCAACACACGCTTCCGTTTTCGTAACTCGCTGTATATATACTATATACACTGTGCGTAGATCATAACCAGTCAAAGAAAACTGAAAAGAAATGTTATATTTTCCATAATGTATAATAAATTGATTCGTGGAAAAAAAGCGGCCCATCAAACGTTTTTGCAGGTCTGCTACACCGACAGGTGCCAATGCCGTAGTGTTTTTACGCCGCCGACAATGGGATACCGCTATCGACAATGTCTTTTGACTCGCCGATTTGGTGCCGCGGTGTTTTTACACCACCGACAATGGGATACCGATATCGACAAAGTCGTTTGATATCGCCGCAGCTTTGGTGTTTCAATTACAATTTATTTTTTGCCCTTATTCCCGATAACCCGGCATTTCAAAAACTCGGCACACTTCCGGTCCACATTACGCTGAGTTTGCGGGACTCTACTGTATTACATAAGTTTATCTCTTGAAATGAAAATATCTTTGGTTATCCATTTAGAATTTTTGTTCTATTTATTTCCTATTTTAAATTGTTTCAAAGGGTTTAAATTTTAAATAAGTTCAGAAAAAAATAAAAGATTCAAAGAAGTAATCAAACTTTTCGTCCAGGCTATTGCAAGAATTGAGACACTCCCAGTTTTCATTTTTTTAATAGGTATTTTAAAAGATCTACATTCTCTGGGATATAATCCCTAACCTTACTCAAATAATTTTTATAGGAATGGGTGAGAAATCAAAAGTATCAATCGCCTGTGGATAATGGTCTGAGATCCCAGACTGGATAATTTTTACCGATAAATTGTCTGAAGATATATTGGATATAACATTGTCAATTGCCATTGCAGAGGACCCCATCATCCTGGTTGAAGAGTCGATGCATCACCCGAGACCATGAATTGCCAAAATATCCCTCAGTCCATCTGTACATTTGGATTTTGTGAGAACATTTATATTTATGTCACCACATATAACAAATTTAGACATTTATAAAGCTCATAATTGTAAAAGTAAGTCTTAGCCTTCTAAAAACAAGTCTATATCCCCACTTGGAGCTTGATATATCCCTATTATGGTCAATTCATCACAAAAACCATAACATTTAACACTAGTTATTTGAAAGTCCTTTTCAATACACAACTTTCCAATGGATGTGGAAGTGGCTTTTGAAGTACGACCTGGAAAATGAATTTACTAAAATATACTGATCTACTAATATTACTTTTATTGAACCTATGTTCAGTGACCACAAAAATGTCTGGCATAGCTTCAGAACAAAACAAGTTTAATTCCAAATTTTTGTTAGTGGCAAAATATGCATTCTCGTGAATAATATTGAACCTGCCAGTCAGTAGCCGTCTTTCTAACTAAGTCATCTTAGGTACACAACGTTGAACCTTAGTTGAATGGTGCACATTAGCTTTCGGTTTGGATATCAACCACTTCTCCAACAATGTAGGTTTTCTTACAAGTTTTCTTAATGCCTACTTGAATTTAAAATCAATTCTGTAAGCCTATTTGTGACTATATTTTTCCCCTTTAAATGATCACTAATTGTGAAATGGTTAGATATGAAACGATAGTCGTTCATTTTAAAAGTTAATAGAGATTCTGCTTGGATTTTTATTTTTTTCTTCATTAATTTTAGAATGTATACAGTTATTAGCAGAGCCTACTAGACATTTTTCAATAAAGTATTTTTGAAAACAGGAAAAGTATTTATAATAACATTATTTTTGTGCGAAATTGGTATGATTTCACCGACTGATTCTTTTATGGTTTTACAAAAGTTCTTGCCTAGAGAGATCCCATTGGAACCACAAAATATTATGAGATGGTCTTGTAGCATTAAATTTGCAGCAACCTGTTTAGCCGATTCAGCGATCTTTTTTATGGGAACACCTGGATGTATAATTCCGGTAACCTCATACTCATCCTCTAAACGTTCTGATAGAATTTTTGATATGTTTCTACCATGACTATCAGCCAGAACGATAATTTTTTCTTTAATTTCCTTTCATTAGTCTGTAAGAATTTGCTTAAGTTTGTATTTGTTTTATTTAGGCCTAAGCCACTATTAAAAAGTTGTAGTGGTGGAAATGATTCAAGATCGGCAAGTGACGAAAACCTATTTTGAACTTCTAACGCTTCACTACTTGCTCTATTTTTATAGTATTTACTTTGCATCTCTTGTTTGGGCAAACCTATCTCCAATTTGAGATTTTTTAAGGTCTCTCAATAGTAATTTATTTTTTCATGCTCTTCAAGAAATTTAGTTTTAGATAAGTGTTTTGTTGTGTAACTGAGTCCAACTCATTTTTACTATTAGACCATTTACTTTATCAAGTTCAAAACGTAACAATTTTACTTGATCCAGTAGGGCACTATTCACCTCTGGATCTCCAAACCCTTGAAAATCAGAAGAGTTCATTCTATCGGTACTGCACATTATAAAATAAACAGTGAAATTTTAAGAAATTGAATCATCAAGACAAACTGAAAGTGATAAATAAATAGAACTTGCAATGGTTATGCAAGATTGTCATAATATTATCCACTATGTAAACATAAGTTTCTTATCTGATTAGTCAATAATAATTGTTAAACCAAAAATAGACACAGTCAAATACAGGTCTTATCTGATATGCCTAAGTCAACAATGGACAACAGTTTATAGCTTGCATCAATTAATTCAAAAGTGATTTTTGAATATAATAATCATTATTATTAAACCCCTATCAAACAATCCAATTGTAATCCAGCAAAACTTCACTTTTCCAGGAGCACTACATTCACATCCATCCACTTTCAGATTTCAATTACATATTAAATTTTTTATAAAGTATAATGTGTTGCCTTGGACTGTTTAATATATAATATAGTTAATTACCTTATAGGTTGTCCTCAGTCCGTATTATAGTTATGAGGACAACCTCTAAGGTAATTAAGTATATTACATATTAAACATTAAAAATATATGTCAGAGCTGTAATTCTACGCCAGATCCTTAATATTATGTCACTTACAGAGATTGTCACACATTACAGGTGTTGAATACTCATTACCAGTTTTTTTCAAATCCCGTTTTTTTCTGTTATATGTATGCAACCTCAGATAACTCGGCGACATTTGCAACAGAGTTTTCTACCCCGCCCTTGTTTCCAGCTGTACTGTTACGTTTCAACCATTCAGAGGGGCTGGTTTAGATAATTAGCTCGTTAACTCTGGTAACTTACGTATTAGTATGCCTTGTAATCTATTTTGTATGCAGAAGACACCACATTTTTAAACAATGGTAGTAGCATTGAAGTTTTAAAGTTAGAGCAGGAAAAAGCTTTGCAGTGGTTCAAAGCAAACTCTCTTGTTGTCAACAACAGTAAAACAGAAAATTTGGTCTTTTCACTGAACAGTTTGAATACAGATTGTACTACTAAAACTGTGAAATTGTTGGGTTTGTCGGGTGAGTTAGGAGTCTCACATAACAAATTTATGTAGCAAATCGGCTAGAGTAACTTATTTAATGCACAAACTAAGGTCCTGTATCAGTATAGACCTGCTAATTAATGTGTACTAATGCATTTTGCCATCACATTTGCCGTATGGAATAACACTAAGGGATAACATCAGTAGTTCAAAAAGAGTTTTTGTTTGGCAAAAGAAAATATTAAGAACTATAAAGAATGTTCCAGAAAGAGATAGCTGTTTGGCCATATTTAAAGAATTTCAAATAATGACGTTACCCAGTTTATATATTTACTAAATGTCAAGGAAAATCTTAAGAGTTATACTCTCAGTTACAGTATTAGAAATAAATCTCAGTTACAGTGGCTTGAAAAAACTTACAATAGCCATTTACGTATAAAAATAAAACTTGTTAAAAAATTAACTGAGGAGGCTGGGTCAACAAGTTTAATGAATTTTAAATAAGAGTCAGTAACTAGCTGAAACTTCTTAAGCTTTCTATTCTGTTTAGGATTATATGGTTTGTGATACAAGTCCATTGGGTTTTTAAATGTTTATTATGATAGGTTGTCTTTTTGTAGTTTTAATGGTTATATATTCTTGTTTAATTGTAATTATTTGCTATCCTTATTTAATGTTTATTGTTATATTGGACTTTTTTTTAATGAAATTGAAATTATTTTAGGTTTAAAAATGTCACAATTTGTATCTTTAGTACATTTGTAAATTTATGTACACATGTAATTTTTGACTTTTGCCCATTGCATTGTAAAATATTTTAACGGAAATAAAGCACTCACTTAAAAAAAAACTATCATATAAAACATGCATAAATCAGAAGATTACACCTTGAGGAGGATGACATTGAACTGACGAGATCATTTCTTGATTGTTGTCTTTCCTTATATTATTGAAATGATCGATAGCCGTGTCATATAGATACTGGGAATGGAATGACAATTGGTCATTAAAAATATTATCTGGTTTACTTTGGAATGTTTTGTATATTTCATATTCTTTTGTGGCATTCAATAGCCTCCCTTTATCACACTTGTGGAAGACTTCTACAGTTGAATTGAAGTCTCCTATATATATAAGTTGCTGGCGAAAAGGTGACGTGCATATTTGGTTTTTTACTATAATGTAATAATTTCATACAATCTATCATTCTACTAACAGATGTGATGTAGAATTTGAATCTTTCCTCTCATATTTACAGGATATAATGTGTTTTCTACATCGTGTTTACATACCAAATAGCAGAAACAATAATTATTGAAAACATATAATAAGAAAGATGTTCAGAAAAATTAAAACTCAAATGAATGGCACAAGATAGGTTGTAGAAAAAACAGTATTTTGAAGTAAGTTGAACTTTACAGGAAATGAGACATATCAAATGAAATCTTAAAAAAAAGAAGAAATACACAAAAGCAGCTAAGAACACAAGTAAGAAATTTAAGAAATGATCAAGCAATACAATTGAAGAAAATGGCAGTTACAATAAAAATGAAGTGAGGTATAACAACATACATAGGCCTAACATTGTGTAAACTTAAGACATGGTTTAGAGAAGACATGAAATCCTATAAATATGAAGGAAGGATTGAAATTATGTATTATATCTGTTAGAAAAAAAACACATCCCAAAAGTAATGACAATTTGTATGATTATTATTACATTACTGTATCAAGGGTAGATGTTTAAACATTTTGGAAATAATCAAAGTTAAATTTTTATAACAAAATTTAATAAGTGAGTAAATAAGTAATTAATCTGATATAATGTTTATTAATCTAACACTATGGATAAAATTGAACTAAAACAACAAACTATGGAAACTAACCAATAACTTAAGAAAGTAATCATAGAAGAACAAAGCCTATAGGTATAACAACTATTTATGGGATAAAGCCATACTTAAATGGCCTTTGAAATTGGAGTTTTACCTCATATTTAAAAAGCGGATTTAATTATAACAAAATAACTAAACAGTAAGAAAACTCTAATATGATAATAAATGTTGGCAAAATTGAGATAAAAACCACATGCGTTACGTTCAATATGAGAGTATAAGTTCAATCGACCTGTTCTAAAAAATATGTATACATCCCGTACCTACTACTCCCTACAAGTAAGTACACAACAGCCTACACATAAGTTTCATCCCTTTCAACCTCTTGACAACACTCACCAGTTTCCAGATTATTGATATATAATCTTTTAATCTTTTTGTAGTTGTAAGATAATCAAGCATCATATCAGGAATGGCTAGTAAATGGAATTGTATAACTTGTGTTTTGTTTTAGGTGAAATGAATAAAGAAGAACTATTAATGGCAGCCCAAAGTTTTACAGACACTTCCATGTACAAACCTTTACCAGGTTCTTTATATACAGGTTGGAGTTCAATGTCGCAGTTAGTTAAAAAGAAGTTGGTTCTTCGCAAAGGAAATCCACCAAAGTAATTTTACATATTATACAGAGTGTCCCACAGAGAAACTGTCGGGAATTAAACTGGTGAAAGTAAAGAAAAAGTTCATAATAACATATGCCCTAAAATGGTTAGTTGTCTATCTAGCCATCATTTTGTTTTGAACAAAAATATATCATCTTTTAAATTACAAATAATACAGGATTGAAATTTTGCATGCTACTTAGTGCTTTAACCCCTTAACGGTCAGCGACGTAATATTACGTCAGTGAGCTTTTCAATAAAATGTGCCAGTGACGTAATAATACGCAAGATATGATTGTCTTATTTTATTTTGCTTGGCGACGTAATAACTCGTCTGGATATCGTAGTATTGTGTCTGTTCGATAAATGACAGCATGTGGGGGGAAATACTGCGTCGCCTAGCAACGGCAGCCATTTTGTAAATGCCTTGGCGGCTTTCACAGCTAGATGCTGAACCCCTTCCTCAGTTATCCTTGTGATTCCGTGAAATTAACATCGTTTGTGCTGCTGTGTCTCTGTTGTTTTAACTGTTATTACCGAGTTATTTATTAGTCGTTTTTACTGTTATTCATAATTTGCATTATTTTATTTTTACTTTTATTCATTACAGTTTTATTACCATAATTTTATTAGTTTATTTTCAATTTTATTCATTACAGTTTTATTATCATAATTGTATTAGTTTATTTTCAATCTTCTTCATTACATTTTTATTATTAGTTTTTAAATTAGTCCGTTTATTTTATTACGTTACTATGGATGATGCGCTGATTGACGATTGGTTACGCCTGAACGTTTCTGATTCTGAGAGTGAGGACGAGGCGATCGATGAAGAATTTGATGATGACATTGGCGATATGGACCCTGGTGAAGAGGACCCTATTATCTCGCTGCCGCTTCATGATGAAACACAAAGAATCGTAGCAGGAAAGAAGAAATCTAAGCCCATTCCTCTTGTGTGTGTGGCTTGATCACAGTGAACTCTCTCCAAATAAAAGACCTTCTGCATTTGATTTCTCAGGCACTCCTGGCATAAATGTATCAATTGAAAATAATACAGATCCTTACGAGTTGTTCAGACTTTTTATCACGGACGAACTTGTCGATATGATAGTTAGGGAAACAAATAGGTACGCTGAAAAATATTTAGCGTACAGGCCTTTGAAGGAGTTTTCAAGATTTCATGCTTGGAAACCTACAAATAGAGATGAAATCTATATTCTCTTGTCTGTCTATATAATGCATGGGTTAGTTTGGAAGCCTGAAATAAATTGTTATTATACTCAAAAACCCCTTTTTGCAACTCCAGGGTTTCCTAGCATCATGACACTGAATAGGCTAAAGCTATTGAGTAGATTCTTACATTTTGCCGATGATGAAGTAACATTTGATGGGTCTAAAAAGCTTCAAAAACTAAAGCCAGTGTTTGATTATATTTGTGATCGCTTTATAACTGTGTATACGCCGGAGAGGGACATTGCCATCGATGAAAGTCTTTTATTGTGGAAAGGCCGCTTGAGTTTCAAGCAGTTCATTCGGATAAAACGAGCCAGATTCGGCATCAAGAGCTACATTTTGTCAGAATCAAGCACTGCCTACATTTGGAAGTTGAAGATTTACTTGGGTAAAGGCACAGACATTCTACACAATCCAGATGTAGGCCACGCAACTAATGTTGTTCTGACACTCCTCAATGGTTTGGAAAACCAGGGCTACAGAGTGTATACAGACAACTTCTATTGCAGCCCGGAGCTAGCCCTTGAGCTTCAAAAAATAAAGACAGATGTTGTTGGGACTGTTAAAAAAAATAGAATAAACCTACCAAAAGATCTCTTGACAGTGAAATTAAAAAAAGGTGAAATGAGTGCTTTTAAGAAGAAAACGGGAAGATGACATGCATCAAGTGGATGGACAACGTGCAGTTCTGTGTTTGAGTACAGTTCATAAATGGAATCTACTGAAGTCACGCGTAAGGGTAAGAAGGCTATTATACCAACAATTGTAAATGACTACAATAAACTGATGGGCGGAGTGGACCGGGGAGATCAAATGCTTTCTGCCTATCCGGTCGAAAGAAAGCGGCAAAAACGGTGGTACAAAAAAGAATTTAGGCACCTACTAAATATGTGTATTTTCAATTCGCATGTACTCCACACAAAAAACGGAGGGGAAAAAACTTCCTATGAGTTTAGACAGGCTTTGGTGGAATCACTGATTGAACATCACTTGAGTGAAAATGTCCATTTAAAACGAGGTCGCCCATCTTTAGAAAATGACCCTCTTCGCCTCAAGGAAAGACATTTTCCTGATTACGTGCCTGCTACTGAGAAGAAGACCAATGCTACAAGAAGATGTGTTGTGTGCGCAAGCAAGAAAATCAGAAGAGAGTCACGTTATATGTGTGTCAGCTGTGATGTTGGACTTTGTGCAGTGCCTTGTTTCAAAGACTTTCACACAAAGAAAAACTATTAGCTTAGTAAGGTGTTTCTTATGTAAATTTAGTATCTCTACCTTTTTTTTTGTATAAAAAATAGCTTAGTAAGGTGTTTCTTATGTAAATTTAGTATCTCTATCTTTTTTTGTGTGTGTAAAAAATATATACATAAGTATTAGAAAACGTCTTTTAGATTTTTTTTAATATTTCCTTACTCTTTTTTTCTTATTATTTTTTTATTTTATTTTTTTTTCGGGTTCAAATCCCGCGGGGGACCATACATTTTTAAAACCCCAAAAAAATTATGCTCACTAGTCGAAAGGCACAAAGTGGCATGTAAATTAAAAAAAAAAAAAAAAATTTCTCAATTTTTTGCACTGTGATGTATGTATGTATATATATATATATATATATATATATATATATATATGCGTGTGTGTATGTATACAAGTTTACGCTCTATATACATATTCATAAATATAAATGTACATATATATTTCATATATCCTTACATATGTCCATATTACAGATTCAAAAACCTAACCTAACCCTAAAACATTATCTATGGCAAAAAAATAAAAAAATTCAATTTTTACAAAGGTTTTTATGTTTTTGACATTATTTCCCATCATTTAAATTTTTTTTAAAAATCAACATTTTTGTGTTATTTTTGGTTAATTTTAATCATCTGTTAAGGGGTTAAAGACCCATATTGAGAAAAATTATCAACCAATTTTATTTACTCATTTCAAAATGATGGCCATTTAAAATGTTTAATGTTGGATATCTTGACAACCGTTCATTTTTTTTAAATGTAGAAGAGACAAAAAGTTTCCTCTTAACTACAAATAATCTGTTTAAAAAAAAATTGTATGTATGTCAAAGGTTAATCGAGTTATCGACGAAAACTAACTTAATTTCTTGGATGTTGTCTACCAAGAAAGTTTATTAAGTACAAAAATAAAATTATTTTCTGCCTATTTTGGGTTTGTTTTGCTTTAATAAAAAAAGACAATATTTGAAAGTTTGTATTTAATTTTTATAGATTTTATTTACATCAATCTGTTCAGAATTAAATAAAAAATTTTAGAACTTGCAGAAAATTTCTGTCCTAGGCTAATTTTGGATATTGTAGACAATTATCAAGAAATTCCTCTCTGTTAAGTTTCTCTCTTTTTTTGTGGGACACCAAGTGTATAAAATGATCACACAATCATCACAGAGTTATATTGTAAATATATTTTTATCAGTTTAAATCACTTATTGAGTGTCCCAAAAATAACTGCACTAATTTAATTTAAATATAATTAAATAGCTAATGTAATTAAATAGCTGATGAATCACGGCCTTCACTTTCTCTTTTAAAATCATAGAATAGTACTCATTAGTGATAGTTCTCTGTTCTTTGAGAAAATCAAGATAAACAATTCATTGTAAAGTCCAAAAGAAAGTGGCCATGATTTCACCTGGTCAAAATGTGTTTTTGACTTTCCGTGGATGAGGTGAGCTTGGATGTTGGCATTGCATTCTTGCTCGTTTTAACTTAGGAGTGAAGTAGTACATCCATATTTCATCACAGGTTACTATAGAGTCTAAAAACTTGCATCCTCTTTTCCATAATGCTGTAGAAGTTGTGTGACTGCAACCATGCTTTTTCTTCTTTTTTCTTTGTTCAGACTTAAAAAAAAGTGTGACAAATTTCTTTTAACATATTTGTTTGTTAATGAGACTTATAAAACATAATAGGCCTACACATTTTAGTTTACGCTTATAATAATTTATTTTATATCAGTGGTATGTAAGAAAATATTCTACTTAAAAATTTGTATAGTTCAGTACTGTCCGACGATCACAAGAATGAACGTAACGTATGAGGGGTGAAGAGGGAACTGCACATGTGCAGATAGCATTTAGACTACTAGACTAGTAAAGTCCCTTTAACCATTACCGTACTAAACGGTTAGAATATATCAGTTTGAGAATTTCCACAGTTGTGAGCGGTTAAGCGTAAGCGAAGGCTATGTATGATTTCAGTGTAGATGGTTATTAAAGTTATTTTAAGTGTTTCAGTGTTTATTTAACATAGGGCGATATATTATTGAATACAGTAGCTAAATCATATTATCATTAACTATTGAAGAAGTATCAAAAAATAATAAAATATGTTTAAATAATATTTGTAAAGTGCTATGTAATAATATTAAATAATCTCATTCATAAATTGGCCATGGTTGTGTAAACCTTGTTTAAAAAAAGCATTCAAATTAGCAATTGTAACTCATTTCGGAGTATTTATCTAGTCAAACCGTTGAGTCAATGTTATTAATTAGAGTAGTAGTGAGATGTTCAGTATCAACTAAAATATTAGCTTATCCTCTGCATTCCTTGCACGTTCATTCTTACCGCAGCAGTACTGTACAATTTCTTCATTACACATGTTTGTATAATGTATGTACTGTATTAACATAATAATTAGATGCATAACAAACAAAAATGTAATAGTAAACATATATTTTATCCAGGTTTACTTTGACCACAGAAGGATTATTACTTGCTAAACAATTGCCTAATTTTGATTTTGATTGTTCAAATGACACTACACCAAATACATCAATCTCATCTAGCAAAGAGTCGTTAGTTAAAACTAAATTAGTTGCTAAGAAACCAGATGTTTCATTGAAAGCTAAACGTGGTGGAAAGAAAGTGTTACCTGAACTAGTACAGGATCCAGATGTAGTTTCAGCCAATATTCACCCAGCATCCGAACGCAATCCCATAACATGCGACAATATCAACGTAAAGGTTAAGCAGGTAAGATTGGTATCATGTGATGCAGAATTAAAAGATAAATTCAATGCACAGTAAAAGTTCGATAATCGGCATGCTTGGTATTTTGAGAATGCTGTATTATCAGATAACTTTTGATTATAAAAATTTTACACTGCTAAACAATATTATGAGTAATAATTTATTTATTTATAAGTTTATTTATTAGATTAAATACAAATGATTAAATAATATGTTTAATAAATCAAAATTTATAGTACAAAAGAAATTTTTTATTTTGTTTTTATGTATATGATATT
The DNA here is from genome assembly GCA_963513935.1 of Aphrophora alni. Taxonomy (NCBI): domain Eukaryota; kingdom Metazoa; phylum Arthropoda; class Insecta; order Hemiptera; family Aphrophoridae; genus Aphrophora; species Aphrophora alni. Next base: position 37,600,247 of record OY740769.1, read on the forward strand.
CGTTAAAAATGTTTTATACTACTTGTTTACACTAATGTTCCGTAATATGTATTTAGTATATACAATTATAAAATATTGCAAAAATAACTTTCAATGAAATTATATAGTTCCGATATGGTTTCAAAAGTCTAAACAGTGTCTATTTTCGAAGGTTGCCAACCTTAATTGGATAATTAAGTGTCCGATTATTGAATTTTACTGTAGTAGAGTGGAAACAATTAATATTTTATTATAATATAATATTTATCATTTTTAACACGGATGTACTTTATCCTTGTTTAATCATATTTTTCTCACCAGGGATTATTTTACTTCTGACATGGTTAGCTTTTGTTCATTTCTATTACTTAGAATTAATTGAAATGTGTTTTTTTTTTTTTTTTTTTTTTTTTTTTTTTTTGTTAATAAAAAGGGTTAGATTAGATCAGATTTCATCACTTAGAAAACCATCACTCAACTCGTCATCTAGTAACACGTGCTGAACTGTATTCTCACTTAGTGGAGATCGCGATCACTTCATATTTGATTTTACTTTTATAATTAGAATGAAAAATAATCTTTCTAACCTCACCAAAACATTCAACAAACAATTCACTCACCATCAAAACACAACAATTCGTTGCACGAAAACGATCAGATGATGACATCACTACGACGCAATAACCATAGCCATCTGTATTATGAGTTACAAACTAAGTATACTTTTAATACTTCTGACATTTTAAAGTCTTATTGAAGCAGCGTTTCCAAGTCAGTATTAGTAGGATCAGCATCAATAACAGTAATCTTGAGGAAAATTTGCTTCTTTGACATCAGGAGACAAATTTTATATTTCCATGGCAATGTGCTCATCTGTATATGAATGTTCCACAGAAAGGTACCTGAGAATTATTCACTGAAATTTCACATGAAAGTTTAGAGATAGTCATTATCATCGTATTCAGATGTAGCATCAATATCACCTTTATACATCATCCGAATAATTATTGCTCACTGCAAACTATCTGTTTCCTTGACTGTTTTTAAATGTTTTTATTCATTTTAACATATTGACTGCACTACCAAATATATTTCAAACCACTAATACACAAACATACTTTTAAAAAAAACAAAACAATTAAATAAACATACGAATATGGTATTAATCATGCAGTAAGAAAATACCTCATTTATGGTTTTAGTCGTAGGTTGAGATACCTACTCACCTCCTCTCTATCCAACCAGTTTCACAATGGGTGGTCATTACCAATAACCACTAAAACAGCACTTCTAGTGGCTTCAGTGAGGAACTCTAGTTCCGCTGGTTTCAAAATGGTAAGGAAAATTGCAAAATAGTGAAATTTTTTCTCACTACTTGACTAATGGTGAGTTAAAAAAAAGTCAAAACAAATTTGTATTTTTCTCTCACTTTAGCACTTACCATTGTGCTAATTTTAGGAAGTTATTATAATTTTTTCCCCCTTGAATTGTTTTAACTAATTTCCCTTTTTGTGAAATATCTATCAGAAAAATTTGACCAGTAACTATAACAGTTGTGCTTATTTGAATATATATTTATCATCAATTTCTTTGAATCTTTCTAGACAGTCAAATGTAGTCAAGCTTCAGACCAAAACCAAGCTGAAACTCTCATCTTCCAGCCTAGGACTTTCCAAGTTGTGCTCCTTGTGGATACTCAGGAAACAAGCAAGTAATCAATATTTTACTTATAGTATCAAGTTTTGTGATTTATTTAAGCAATAAGTTGAACATCAAAGTTATTTCCACAAATATTTATTGCCAATTATTCTGAATAGTAAATTAAATAGAAGAATAAGTCAACCTGATATAACACTAAGTTTTGATTTGTTACATGATCAAAGTGAATGACAGAATGTATTGAATGGAGACTGTCGTATTACAAAAATAGAGACAGCTTAACAAATTAAAGGTATAGTTTATAAAATCTATATATATATATATATATATATATATATATATATATATATATATATATATAGGTTAGAGTTTAATAGGGCACATAGCTTATTATGTTTAGATTTTATATTAAAATAAAATGTTAGAAAAATAACATAATAGAAGATTTTGGTATTTTGAATAAGAATATCCCTCTCTTGAGGTTCTGAAGTATATATATATATATTGCCAAAATTAATAGAGAAAACAAATACTATGTGGTCTCTTCCAACCACCGTATGTCATATACTTTCTCTATTTACACACTTAAGGCATAATTTTACAGCCTTACATAGGAATTTCTGATCATTCAGAGCTGTTTTGCATTGGTAATTTTACCTTCCTAGATGTTTGTCAGCAGCTTAATTTGTTAAGCTGATATTAGCTATATAAAAGACATAGTATATAAAAGTATCTAGTCAGAGTTTAGTTTGGTCCACTTCAGTCATGAATCATATTATGAAGCTATCATATGAAGCTAATATGGTTTTTTTAATGAAAGTAGTAGCTTCAAATTGGGCTATAAACTACTCCACCACTGTATTGTTTTAACAACTCCTTACTCAATTGTTATAACAAGAACAATTCTTTCTAACTCTTAATTTTCTCTGACTCTGATACTATTTGAGTGCTATGGTCTTTATTTTATGCTCTTTTCTTCCTTTTTAAATAAAACAATGATGGCCCAGAAATATTTCGTCTTTAAATAACAAGGTGTTAAAATTGGGGCTTGACTCCCTCCAGTCGTGGTGTGAGAAATGTATGAATGAGCAAAATGAGCATAGTAACAGTATCATCTCAGATATACAAAAAGAAGATGAAAATAATTTATATGCACTTATGGAAGAAAATACTACACAAAAGAAAGAGAAGATGAATCTATGGTATGTTATTGATAATATGTCTCTACAGCTAAGTAACTCTGTGTTGGATAACCATGAGTTGCAGAGCAGACACAAGTTCTGGGTGACTGCCTGAAAAAGGAAACAACTATACAGTGTCTCAAAGAAAAGATTTACAAGTTAGAAACACAGTCACAACCATTAAGGATCTTTCAAATGGTAGGTAATCGTAGGAAAACTTCCCAGTACTAAGTGCTAGTAATTTCTCTACACAAAATAGATTTAATGTATTATCTACAGAGGGGTCTACATTAGCATTCTCAGATGATAATGAGCCAAACCACTGGCCATCTCAGCCATTGCCTAAGCAAAATAGAAGCAACATCAGGATATCAAAGATCAAAGAGGTAACTGAAACGGTGGAAAAGTTGCCTGCTATACGAAAGAAAACTTTAAAATTAAAAATCATAAAAAAGGAAAAAAAGAGAATAAAATACAAGGACATTTGAACAGGCATGGTAAAACAGTGATATGCAAAAGGTTGATGGAGTTAATACAAAATAAAACAAACAAATGCATGTAGAAAACCTCTCTGGAGAAATGGTTGGAAACAGTTAATAAACAGAAAACAAAGAAACAACCCAAGATCAAAGTGTTGTTAGTAGATTTCAGCAGGATAAGATGGAAAAGAATACTTGAAAGATGGCTAATGAAGGGAAGGACTAATACAGTATGTAGGAACTTAAAATCAGTCTCTGGTGCTAAAAAAAAAAAAGAAGCAGAACAGGTCCCAAGAGTCATCAATGTGAGCAGTGCAGAGAATTGTCAGATGTAATAATGTTATTAAAATGTTGTATTCAAATATTTAGGGACTTAAAGGTGTTACGCTTATAGAGATAACAACTTTCTCTGTACCGTCTGCTCACTCTCACGCAGTTGCACTATTCTCCGCTGAGCGGCGACTCCATACAGTATCTAAAATTTTATAGTCCAAGAACCTTTTTATCTGAAAAATGAACAGCTGACAGATACCGTTAGTCCTTTTTGCTCTGTAACAAGGTCCGCCATTACACTGCTTGTGATGACTTCATTAGACTGCCTTGCGTGATCACCAAAGAATTAAATAATTATGTCGTGACCTTTCTAATTATTTTAGTCGCGAGTTACAACTGTGCGTGGCAAATTAACATGGCTTATTATAAGTGCTTTCTTCTAAAATACCAGTTTTGACTGGTCCAAGAATTAGAGTTAATTCCAAGTACTACACTCATGTTCTGCTGTTAAAGGCAATCATCATCATGCAACTTTATTAGATACTTTCTGCAATAGTGCTTTATTTATGTGGCTATGTACAAAACTTTATAAACTTCAAAAACCTGCAGTGGACTTTATAAGGAACTTTAAATAGGCTGTGTTCTTGTATTTTTGTGATGAAATTTAATAATATATAAATGTGTCTTTTGTATTAAATAAAAAAAATATGTCTTTAGCATTAAATAACTTGGGAGGAGCAGCTATAGCACATTTCGGTCCTGACAACCTCAAAGAGGTTATTTTCTAAATTAATAAAATAGAGAGACGTCTCATCATTCTTAATTTTTTTTATTATTTAATTATACTTAAGTTTACAGTTGGCCAACTATATAAAAGATTAATTACAAAAATCCATGGTATTACATGTTTGTATTTTCTTTATAATCTTGTTTAATTAATTTTGTATAAATTTTGTAATCATTGCTAAAAGGGAGGGTTTTTTTGATTTTATTTTTTTGGGGAGGGATTTTCAATTCAAATTAAATTTATACATGTATTTTTTTGTAATCACATCTTTTCTTTGTACTTAAGGGCGTATAACTAATTTTTTTTATTTATCAATTAAGGGCGTATAACTTTCACTAAAATTTGGTCAGTAAATTTGAATTTATATCTATTTCTCTGGTTTATTGACTTATCCTCTAGGTATCATATGAATTGTGAGTGAACGGCTTAAACATTTCCACCTTGGTGATTATTTTTTTTACTCTAGAGGTAAGTTTTGAACATGACCAATCTATGTGGCCCAGTATAGCTTCCGTTTCTTTATTTATGCGTTTTGCTAAGATTGGTACAAAGGGTAGCCAGATATATTGCAGAGTTTCATTGTCAATAGTGAATATCATTTCTTATGTTTAACTGAGCATGGGTTCATAAAAGATGAATTACAGTGTAATGTGGTAAATTGATATTACTAGGGTAGCAACTTCTGTCAGTCTACATGTATATGAGGGGGTTCGGCAATTCTTGTTAAGTTTGGCAGTTGAAAGAATTTGAATATGAAGCTTTAAGGTTAAGTGCTTTTGCAACATAATTGCCACACGTTGATGCGACAATTGAAAGCATTTGAATATCAAGGGACTTTGTAAAATTATTTGATTACTGATTTGAATTTAAATTGTATTGAATTGTAACTTTTTTATCTTAAAATTTTTATTTAATGAAAAATGCACAGCTTTATGGGCGCCAGGTATCATTAGCTTACCAATTTTGAAAAAAAGAAGGTAATTGTTATTATTAAATATATCTCAGGCTCGCAAATCCTTTTGAAAGTGTACTTACAGTGGTTCTTGGTGAAATAAAGAAATCTTATTTGTTGTGCTGAAACTTAACATAGTTTATTTAAATCATAGATTAATACATTTACATAAATTTTCATCAATTTTTTATAATTAATATTAATATTCATAGTCTTAACTTAATGCATCCTAATATTTTCTGATAAATCAAGTTGAATTTTACTGGTTGAATTTACTTTTAACTTATTTGCTTGAATTTACGTAATTGATTATTTTATTTTTAAAAATAGATCAGATCTCATTAGTTTAATTATTAAAAAAGAAAATTTTTACTTTAATACTCTCATTTTTTATATTATAAGACATAGTCTCAAATTATTATACTTCAACCTTTCAATAAAAAATTTATATTAAAAAATTTACATGTTTTATATCATTTTATTAAAATATATTTTTTATAAGAAAAGTCTTAACTTGTATACCAGTCACGTTCTGTTAATTAAAAACACAATTCCTTGGTGATTTCTCGTCCCGTTCTCAGAAATGTGTTCCTGCAACGTGGAAAGCTTCCATTGTTCCAAGTTCCGACGTTGATATTATATGTTCAGTTTACCGCTCTACAAAGTTTATTTTTATTCACTTAACAAATAACTGCTTGTGTTATAATTTATATTGTTCCATTAAAACATCCTTACGGATTAGTTCAGAACTCACAATTCAAACGTCTTATTTATCTCGAACACGTGCAAGATTTTATCTTTGTACATTTCACAAAGTTCACACCTTTTGAATTTATAGTTCACACTTTAATTTAGAAAGTATACAACTTAGATCAATAGTATATTGATCTTAGAACTGTTTTTTACATTTTCAACACATTTATCCTAAACTTCCTCTACACAAGAATACGTCTGACCATCTCAGATCTCACCTTAAGACTCTACTAGAAACACATCTAACTACCTTGAACGTTCCACTTAGACTGGCGAGACCGCATGTGTGAATTTCTCACATCCTGCGCTCCAGGGTTTACAATATTAGCTGAACGGACACTATTCAAATTAAAAGCTTGACAACAAGCTTTTGCCTATATTCACTACACAATTTTTATTCAAATATTCATTAGAACTTATAATTAACATTTTATACATCACATCAATACTTTGGAAATCTATATTAATTTTATATACCCTTGTCTTAACATTTACATTCTGTCATTCATTTGACTCTTATAGTCCCCCCACCAATTCACTTACAATCTCCCGGTTCTTTTTATATTTCAAATCTTAATACAGTAGAGTCCCGCAAACTCAGCGTAATGTGGACCGGAAGTGTGCCGAGTTTATGAAATGCCGGGTTATTAGGAATAAGGGCAAAAAATAAATTGTAATTGAAACACCAAAGCGGCGGCGATATCAAACGACTTTGTCGATAGCGGTATCCCATTGTCGGCATTGTAAAAACACCGCGGCACCAAAGTGTCGGCGATATCAAACGACTTTGTCGATAGCGGTATCCCATTGTCGGCGATGTAAAAACACCGCGGCACCAAAGCAGCGACGATATCAAATGACTTTGTTGATAGCGGTATCCCAATATCGGCGGCATAATAACACCGCGGCATTGCCACCCGTCGATATAGCAGACATACACCTGCAAAAACGTTTAATGGGCCGCTTATATTCTACGAATCAATTTAGTACACATTATGGAAAATATAACATTTCTTTTCAGTTTTCTTTGACAGGTACGCACAGTATATACAGTAAATAAAAATGAGCGAGTTACGAAAACGGAAGCGTGTGTTGGTTTCGTTTGAGACGCGGTTAAATGTGTTAAAAAGACTTGACAAAGGGGAATCTGTAAAAAAGCTTTGTGACGAGTTTAACGTGGGAAAAGTACCATCAACGATTCGAGTGATCCGAAGTTAATGCCCACTTTGGGATCTGCCGAACTTTTATGAACATCTCTGTTTTTAGAAATATATAATTTTTCCCGTCGGGGTCGCCGAGTTATCCGGACTGCCAGGTTATCGAGTGCCGAGTTTGCGAGACTCTACAATATAACCATTTTTTGGTTATCCAAGTTAAAATTACCATTTTTTGGTATTACATAGTAGTTGTTTGTATCTTGGTTGGTTGGGTGAAGAAGTTAACTTTGAGATTTCTGGAATTGATTTGAAAGAGATGAAATGTCTAATATTTGCCTTATATAGATCTCCTAGTGTTTGTACAGAGGTGTTCCTCACAAAACTGGATAAACCGTTATACTATGTATGCTAGTGCGTGATGGTTGGGGGTGACATAAATTCTGCTTTTGATATCACTAAGAAAAGTGAAAAGTAATAGATTTAATAAATTTACTTAAACAGTATGGATTTACATATGTAATGATAAACCTACTAGATTAATGGTTTGTCTGGACAATATGTTTATCAACATTAAGTACAAAACACTTTTAAGTTAGGATACTTAAATTTTCATTTTTAGACCATGACATATTGAGCATAACTTGTAATGATTATGTAAATTGGTATATAAAAGAGTCAAAAAGAAATAAAAAGTTGTATCTTATTATGGAATGATTTTTACAAGACTAATAGTACACCTGAAGTAAAGAGACATTTGAATAAGGATAGAAAATTTTATATAAGGGGTGTCCGAGAGGCTAAGCATGAATTTAATGCTAAGTTTATTCAGAGACAGCATGATGTAAGGTAAACAAATAAATACCCCTATTGCCTAATGACTTTAATAAGTACTTTGTTGATATGGTCGGTAAAATTAGAAATAATATCACTAAGCCCCTTGTCTCTTCACAAGAATTAATTTCAAATTATAAGATTCCTTTTGTTATGTTTACTTGAGATGAGGTGGTTTGTGATGACATCCTGAAGATAGTTAGTTGTATGAAAAACTCATGGAGTCAAGATATTTAATTTATAACCTATCAAATAATTTGTTAAAGAAAATTATATATCATATCGTAAAGCCCCTCACTTATTATGTAAATTGGGGCAGGATGGTGTTTTTCCTGAGTAACTGAAAATAGCAAAGGTGATTCTATATATTATATAGAAACCACCTGAAAATTTGGCCTTCAGTGAGTGTAATTCAGATGATGATGATCCAACTGGCAACATAAACCATTTGGCTGGTTACTACCAGCTCAGAGCTAGTGCCGAGTTGATCGGGAAAAAAAATTACTGAAGATGGGTGGAATGTGACGAAGCAATTAACAAAGATGAAAGTGTTGCAGGCAGTGTAACTAATGTTTTTGAAGAACAGAATCAAATAAAAGATTATAAAGGCATGGCAGAGATAAATAATAAAAAAAGGAAACAAAATAAAGATGTGAGCGAACATAACACTTGTTAGATATAAGGACAACAGTGTTTTTACGATAGCATCGACAACAGGAGTTCAGCCCATTAGTAAAGTGAAACGTTGGTCTAGTAGCCAAAAGAAATACATCTTAGTTTCACAGTTAAACTGTGTCAGTTGGTATAATTTAAATATGGACAGGTTGAACAGATTAGATGAGAATGTTCCTACCTACCGTATAAATGTTCGCAGCAAGAAGTGGTTTTGGCCAATGATTGCATATATTTTAAATGTTAGTATGAACAATGCTTGGTTGTATCGAATGACGCCTAAAGGGGCTGAAGAATAACTAGATCTGCTAGATTTATACAATACGTTGTTGCCCGCACTTACTTGCGAACTTGTGAAAGCCATCGGCCCTCTTCATGAAGACCAAGCATGAAAGTATCCCGTAGGGTTTTGCTTGAAATTCGTTACTGTGGTAAAGACCATCATCTGGAAACAGTTGAGAAGTAAGTTCGCTGGACGTTGTGTTCCAAGGCCACCAGGAAAAAATGCAAGACATGCCAAGTTGGGTGATATGTGCTTTGTGCGGAAGCCCCTCACACTCCCTAATGAACTAAACCTGTAATAACTTTTTTTATGATGTAATTTTTTTTTGTAATAGTAACATTTATCATTTGTTGTATTAAAACATTTCCAAGATTTATTAAAACCACCTCACCATTGATGTCCACTATCGACTTGCTGTATTTTGTTACTGAAAACATATTTTTCATATTTTATAGTATAACTATAGTTAATAAGTGATAATAAAATAAATATTCACTGGAAATTTAAAAAAAAAAACAATTTTTTTTGTAATTTGGATAGTAACAGGTTAATTGTATGTTGTGATTTTGTGTGTGTATTGTCTCAATGTGTTGTAATGTGTATATATGACCTGATTTATACAAATAATATTTGTCAAAAACTAATATTGAATAAATAAAAATAAATAAATAAAAATCATCACTTTGTAATTAAAAGGGAATAAAATAAAGTACTCTAGCCCTCTAATACTTGAATAGCGTCAGGGTAGGAAATGAACAAGAGTTAATTTAGAGAAGCCAGGATGGAAAGATGAAAAAGAGGGATCTAACCCAAGACTTCATGAAAAAAAGTGTAGATCCAGCTAGCATGCCCAGGATTTCTTAGCCTATACTCCCTAAAATGAGCCTCTGAGGGTTGTTCTACAGTTTATCTATCCAGAATTTTTTCTGAATATCCTTTGGTGAGAATTGTTTGTGTTCCATATTGAGGCTTCAACTATAAGGTATTGGGGTATTGTTCTGCTGTGTAGCTACTTATTTTGCAGTAAATGGAATACACATTATAATGTAATAAGTTAAAAATTAATTTAATACATATTTAGGTAATATATTAGATTAATTTCAAATTTCTGTTTGATAGAGGAGATGAAATGGTTCAAGAGCTCAGAGCTGGAGGAACATTATTAGAAGTTCGACGATTAAAAGTTGGGGATTTTGTTTGGATTTGTAGGAATTCTTCTAATCAGGAGTTAGTGTTGCCTTACATTATCGAAAGAAAGCGATTAGATGACTTGGCTCACAGTATTAAAGATGGCAGATTTCATGAACAAAAGGTTAGCTTAAGGTTTTCAACTTTGATCAATAGACAGGAAACTTTGAGATTTTTATATTATTCATTGTAAAAACAATAAACTTGTAAAAGCAGGATCATATTATGTTCACAATATTTATTAAAAAAAACTTATATTTTAAGATGAGATTATATAAAGAGATTATTAAGTACATAGTGATTATTCAAACTGATTAAAAGTTTATTATCATTCATTGTGTTCTCTTGAAAACGAGTTAAAAGCAAGCCTGAAAGGTTTCTAGTCAGTGTTGTTAATTTGTTAATGTTATAACAAATTTCTGACCCAAAATAGATAAATGTACATTTCGAATAGGGAACTCGTACAACCAAAATACATTCAAAAATAATAATAATAGTGAATAAATTAATTTAGTAGAAGTAAAAATTTTGTAAATGTTTCATAATAATAATGAACAAGTTTAGAGCACATTAAATTCAATAACATAATATATATGCCTGATTTACACACACACACACACACACACACATATATATATATATATATATATATATATATATATATATATAAATGTGTACATATTTATATCCTAAATAAGCATTCAATTAGGGAAGTTCATAAACAGATAATAAAAACAATTACTTAAATACTGTTGAATAAATAAAGTCAAAATTGTAAATAGAATAGCGATCAACACCCATCTTTGTTAGTTGCACGGTTAGCCAATCAGAACTCAGAACTAAATTAATTTTAAAACAGATGTTCTGAAAGTAAATCAAATATTGTTGATGCTAATTCAAAGCTAATTTGAATAATATAAAAAAGGGTTTAAACAAGTATAATAAGTAAAATTAAGATTGTTTTAAAATAATAACAAAATTACAATACATGTTAAAAATAAGATAAATATACATAAATTTAGCCAGTTTTAAAATATATTAATCTCATAAGAAAATTTTGTGAACAAGGTGAAATACCAGAGAAATAAGAAGAGGAAGATGAAATAAATTTAGAAGGCGGGATGTTATAACAGTGAAGATGAGGACGCTTATTCTTGCTCAGACGGACGCTTAGTACATCATTTTATTTGCTCTCAATAAAAGTTTGTTTTTTTTTGTGATGGAAATTAGAAGTAAATATAATTTGTGCAGAGAGAATTGACAATTGTTGGAAGACATAAACAGGAGATTTGCTGGATATTGTGTGTGTTGAAAATGGACTTGAACCAAAATGATAAGTAACATAAATTAAAAAAATTCATTAAGGAAGTAAATAATTAAGACTCAAAATTTGGAAGAAATACTAATTGAAATTTTGTAACAGATTTTTTTTTTTTTTTTTTTTTTTTTTTTTTTTTTTTTTTTTTTTTTTTTTTTTTTTTGTAGATAAGTTATTATTTTTAAATATGATGCACGAAATAATCCAACCAAAAATATGATAGTATATTGAAATAAAACTTTACTCATAGAAATACCAAGGAGAAAGAGATCTCAAATAATTTGTAAATTTTATATTGTGTATAAAATACTTTAAATGAATAAAGTATTGTAAATATAAACTTGTCTCTGATTATTTCATAGTAAATAGAGAGTAAGTTAAATATACAGGTTTGCTACAAAAAAAGGTGATAGAAAATAAAAATAAAATCACTTTATTTATTATTTTAACTTAACTTATTTAATATTTTTAATATTAACTTTAATTTCTTATCAGAATTATATATAAGTTACAAAATTATAATTAAATTACATTCTATTATTCTACCCATAACATACTTACCAAGCTTGGGAGGGGGGGGGGTATCCTTTAGAATTACAGTTGATCTAAGACCATCAAATGAACATTAGTAAAATTTCTTTTTGTTTTATTTTAAATTTATTTATTGTGTTATTATTTTACACTTCTTCCAAAGATTTAGTGAAAGACTATTTTAATGGAATCTCTGGTTTTCTTTTTCTTTTTTTTTATTGGTATGGTCGGTTAGGTCAATTTTAAACCAAAAATGCTACAAATATAAACAAGTTATTTATCATATGATATTCTAGAGTAACCGGATATGCTTGAATAACTGTAGTTATTTTTGACTTACCGCCAGCAATCCTTGGATAATTCTATTTTGTTTATATTGTCATGTATTTATTCACAACACGTGTTTCGGACATTATCGTCCATCGTCGGGTGATAACACTTAGTTAAAATATTCAACACAAAAATACAAATAACACATAACATTCACGCACGAGAAACACAATATTTTAATGTCACCGTGCCGGCACTACATAGTATACTATCAATTATACTCAAATAATTTTTATTAACTATTAACTATTAACTATTAATAATCAAATAATTTTATTAGTATACTATGTAGTGCCGGCACGGTGACATTAAAATATTGTGTTTCTCGTGCGTGAATGTTATGTGTTATTTGTATTTTTGTGTTGAATATTTTAACTAAGTGTTATCACCCGACGATGGACGATAATATCCGAAACACGTGTTGTGAATAAATACATGACAATATAAACAAAATAGAATTATCCAAGGATTGCTGGCGGTAAGTCAAAAATAACTAAAGTTATTTATGAAACTGTTTAAATTACATAAATCTGCAATAAAATATGTTATAACAAGATGAATTATTGCACTTTGTTTTAATATTAATATAATTCTAAAATTACTAAGCTATTCAAGTTAACCTGCCTAGAAACAAATTTTTCAAGTTATAGAGGTTTCATTATGATATAAATAGGAATTAGTTGGCTATTAAAATTGAGTATGATATCTTTTCTATTATGATTTATCACACTTATGTCAAAGGGCTCTAATTATATAGTTCCCTGATTTAAAGTCTATTCAGATATTGGGCCTAGGTATGACAAAATGCAATGAAACTTTAGAAATAGGTTTCATTAAGATTTTAACAAATTACATTAGTTATGATCCAGGTTCGGGTCATTCGGTTTAAAAAAACATTTTCTTTTCTCAAAAGCTGTGTTTTATTTATTAGAATATAATAATGTTCTCTTATTATAATATAACAAATATTGTTTGTACGTGTTACAATGATATTCACTCAAGTACACGGAGACAAGTTTACTGCGGTCTGAGTCGGTTAAGATCGAACTGTACAATGGATGTCTACCTCTATTTATAATCTTTGCTTACTTGCTAAGACAACAATAAATCCTACTGACTAAGTGATGTTTCGGGACATAACTTATATTAAAAACTATAAAATATTGATAGCTGGCGATTTGATAGTGATTCCTTATTAGTCAATCTAACGTCATGTTAAAACAAGTACTGTACATAACACAATTGACAGAGTTCATCAACTTTAGTTTCAATATTTTATATGTTAAATTGGAAAAATAAATATATATATTCCAAATAAAAATACATCTTTTCCTCTTTATATGAATCTCACTCTTATAATTTATTATCAAATCAATTTTAAAATTAAATTATTTCTGTTTTTTACTGGTAAAAAGTCGTATAGTCTTATGAAAGTCGTTTTGATGGTTTTATAAATAATAGACTTCTAATTCACATTTACTATAAATATGACTTGTACAAAATACAGAACAAAATAAATGTAAATATTCTTTTATAATATCACTGGTTTTGAATGCTCCTACACATGCATAACAAGTGACAGTGGTTGACGGCCTCCACTACGTAGGCCCAAGCTGTCTTAACAGGTTTTTTTATTTCCCAGGAAACAAAACTATGGTAACATACCTGGACTTGAACTATGGTCTTTGTTATCAGGACTTATTTGACATAAAATTTTCAAAATCACAAATGCCTAAAGGTTCAGTAAAGTATGATACATTCTAATTGTTTCTTCACATATTCATTTAGTTAAGATTAAGATGTATTTAGCAAAATAACAATAACCCGAGCAATAATAAGTAGACTCAAATAGTAATTCATTTTTTGGTTTTTAACAGTCACAATTGTTGTTTTATTGATTACACTATGTTTCAGTTCAGATTGAAGCAGTGTGGTATTCCCAACTGTATTTACCTTGTAGAAAGGCAAGGTGAACGTCACTACAGTCTACCTCTCACTACACTTCTCCAAGCAGCTACAAACACTCAAGTTGTTGATAACTTTATTGTAAAGTTTACAGCAGGTCACAGAGAGTCTGTTGTCTACCTCTCTAGTCTATCAACAATGTTTACTAATATATTTACAGTAAGTGAGGACATTTCATAACTGTGCAGATTGGGTTTTCTACCAGTGATTTTATAAAAACTACACAGTTTTGAAGGAGCCGTGTAGCTTATAATAGATATTTCATAATCGGGTTCCTTGACCCACTCTTAATTATTAAGAGTAGTAATACCTGTTTCAATTGTTTAACGATCCACTAGCGTATTTCACTTCTATGGTTTCAAATGTTTTTGGGATTCATCTTCAGACAGTAAATATTAAAAGTATCATTCTCTCACTCAAGTTTGTCAGAAAAACATTCAGTAATAATAAATACACAGTTAAAAACAGAAACAGTAATATGCTATAAACATTGTACATTATACCTGACATGGCAGCGCTTGATAGCAGTACCAATGAATATAAAAGATTCTGATTTTTGTTGCAATCAGTGCGTAAGTTATTGATGAAGATCAATTCGAATAAAGATCAAATTTGAATTGATCATTCATAATTTATTACTATTATTTTTCTTTGCTTTACTTTATTAAGTTTTACACATTTTCATGTTATCTGCAAATCAATAATTTGTAATGGTTATACAAATAAAATAATTTTGGTGAAACTTACCATTATTTTGTTATTCCGCCATTTTGTTTTGATTTACCATATAAAAATTAAACTTGAGGGTACTTTTTTTCTATATATATATGTAACAATTGTAATGTATCAAGTTTGTAGTGTTCCTTATATCCGGTATATTAATTCAAAAATAACGACCTCTTTATAGGACACACAGTATTTATTTAGCATATTGTTAAGCTATATACAGGTTGTTTTTTTAAAGAGCTATTTACAGGAGCTTTTTTTTCTCATGTTGTTGGTAACTTTTTTTAAAGTGTTTTCTCGATTCTTGCAATAATATTACTAATGTTTGTTTTTAACTCATATTTTGTGGATTATTTTGAAGAATTTCCCTTTTAATAACTCCAGAAAATTAAATTAATAGGGTAAGATCAGGAGATTACGCTAGAAATAATCCTCTTCCAATAATTCTTTCCCAAAAAACTCCTTTAAAACAGTAATTGTTGTGTTCTTTGTATGGTATATTGCTCTGTCTTGTTGAAAATAACAGTACCTTTCATTTACAATAGAGAAATGAACTGATAACAAAATTTCTTGGTGGAACACTGAGTTTAAAGTTGTTCAAAAAAATATTGGACCAAAAATATAATTGCAAGAGAGCATGCACCGCATCCCGATCTTTTGGCTGTGTATTGGTTGTTGATGGATCCTATGAGAGTTTTTACGTCCAATGACAACCTCTTTTGCTCTTTGAAACTATGCTCAAATGAAACCATGCTTCATCTGTTCTAAATGTATTATAAAATGATTCAGTAAGTCTTTAAACCAAGTAACATAATGGCTATGAAAGCGCTGAAAAGAAATTTTCTTTTGTTGCTTCAGTTCCTTAAGAATTTCTTTAGTGATTGTTGCAAATTCATCCTAATACCTTATAAGTATTCTTCATTAAAGACATTATATATTTTGACATATTTTTTGTTACTCACTGAACCTGTGTCCTCAAATTACTGTATCAGTCAATATATGGTGGATTTGCTAGGTGTACTATGTTCATTGTTTAAAAACTATTTTCTCAACTTCAATCAAACAACCTCTACATAAAAGTAAACAAATGCAGTGGAGTAGTAACAATGTATACTCTAGCAGATGCGAAATGAAATTTGGGAAACAAGGGTGCCAACTTTTTACCTTAAATTGGCCTTAAATATTGATTTGTCGCATTTTGGGTTTCAAATTGCTTTTTAAAGGCACACTGTGCCAATCACAACCATCATCAGGTTGACTTAAATTATTAAAAATCCATAATTTTCTTTTCACGCTGCTTGCAAAATTGGTTTGTGTCATAAACTTTCTTATTAAGAAAAATATTATCAACATCAATTCATTTTCATTTTTTAATTCTTTTTTTTTGTGGTGATAACTATATTTTTCCCTTATTTCCAAGATTTTATTTTTTGTGTAGGAAAGTGGGGGGCAATGTGCACATTGTTTATTTCTTTATATGTTAATAAATTTATTTACAATATCTTAGAATTAAAGTACAAATACCCTGAAGATTAAGATCTCTGTTTTTTTAACAACATTTATTAATATTTTGACAAATTTATTATATTTATAAGTTTTATATATAAGTAATATTTGATCATGACTTATAAATAAACGAGATGGATAAAATATAAATATGACTGTTATTTATTTGATCTCAGGTAGTGTCTTTGAAATGCCTCGTCTATCCCTTTTGGTTTACAAAGCTAATATGTTCAATTTAATAACAAAAACTAGATAAACTTTAATGTAATAGCAGATATTTCTTGTTGAAACTCCATATTCAAGGATAAAAAAAGCAAAAGCTTAAAGTTTCAAATATTTTAATAGTATGAATGAGCTACAATTGTTTCGCCTTGCGGCATCTACGGGACGTTTTTATCCTTGAAAAACTAGATAATCATTTGTTTTAAGTGAAACTTAAAGGATAACTTAATACTAACAAATTATTTGGGTGATGCTTAAATCTATATGGGTGAAAATATATAATGATGAAGGATGACTTTACAATTTATGAATATTAGTAGGAATTAATTTTTAACGTTAAATGTTTAATTGAAGTGTCATTTTATACTCCTTTATCCTTATATTATTTTATGTGCACAAGATGTTTGTTTGAAGTAGCTATTTGATGGAGGATTAATTGAAGTTGGCCACTTAACAAATTTGATATTATTATAGTTACCAACTCTTCTCTTAATAATTGAGTCTTGATACTGGTTACTGCTCTTAAGTGTTTTGGTTTGGTATCACCAGTTTATGTCTCTCTTGAAATTATTGAAATAATGTTAATATATTTGTAGAGCTCTTGTTAAAGATGTCTCGCTTTTGTGTCCTCACCAATAATAACAATACTGCTATTCTCTACTTTTTCCTCTCTTGCTTGTAACAACCTCTTTTCTTGTTTCTTTTTTTTTTTTTGTCCTTATTATATATTGTATCTTAGCACTGCACATTTAAAACACATACACTGGATATTTAAAAAAATTATACGAGTTGCAATTTATATATATTTGCTATATAATATATTCCTTTGGGTTAGATGGATGAAATGGGACATGAATTTAAATGGGCTATGTGATGGGCAGTTTGAGGTATGTGACTATTTTGGTGGCGGTCAGGCTCTTGTGGTTGATGATAATATGGTACCCTGAAGTGATAGTCTATTTATAACTCTGAATTAAGGTACGAGTATCATTATTATAGACTTAATAATAAAAGGACTTATTCAAATAAATAATCAAACCTAGATATTGGGTTGGTAGGTGTATTTTGTTTTATATAGTCAAATTATTAATTACATTTTTTAAATTATTTAATATACTTTTAAATGTGTTCTAGAATAAAACATTAATAAGTTGTGAGAAAGCTGAGTTACCTGAGTTCAATATTCAAGATGATTGCATGTCGTTGATGACGTTTAGTGATTTCAGTCGAACTTCAGGAAAGTTCAGAGTATGTATTATTAATTAACAACTAAATACTTTCTGTTGTTAATATATAACAACCAAAAATAATTTGGAATATAACTTAACATTAAATATTAAGTGGACAAATATACATATATATATATATATATATATATATATATATATATATATATATATTACCAGGTCTCTCAAAAGTGCCCCCTCCTTTAAAATTTGAAAAGTGAATACAAATAAAACAAGCTTTTGAGAAACTTTATTAGAGTAAAGAAGTTAACTTTTGGCAGGTAAGGGTTTTTTTTTTTTGCTTACCACTCAGAATCCTGAGGTTGTTATATTGAACCTGTCTAAAATGATAGCTGGTGAAAATTTTTAATTGTACTATGTAAAATATGTTTATATTTTTTACTTTAGCTTGAATGGGTTTATTTACAAAAAATGCAACTAAATTAGAAAAAATCATTACCAATAATTTAGTTTTTTACTTTATGCTCCCTTTTATACTAATGAACACGGAGGAGTAGGTAATACAAAAGGAAACACTTTTTTGTGTGTTATTCTTTCCTTGTATAAAATTTAAAAAAAAAAACTCTTTGTTATCATTGCCTTTTGTTGAAAAACACAATACAATTGTCGGGGTTCGAACCTGTGTAACATTCGATGTTTCATTAGAAGAGTGCTCTGCTAACTGAGCTACACCAGAACTAACTGAACTAAATTCAAGAAGAAAAGGTTTTATCCTTTATTTGATAGTGCTACTTTTTTCAGAACTCTATTGTAGAATCTATACCGGTACTATTGAAATTTATGAAAATAATATGGTGTAATAATAATATTATAATTTTAATTAATTTTTACAGATTTTTCGAGTACAAGAAATGTTTGTAAGACATTTGTTACAACTGAGAGGGCTTTCTGTTGAAAAGGCACTGTCAATAGTAGGAAATTACCCTACTCCTAGTCATCTTATACAAGCCTATCGTGATGGAGGAGATGAGAAAATGCTGGCAGGAATTACATCTGGAGCTTTACGCAGACCAATTGGAATTGCTATTAGTAAAGCAGTATATCAGCTGTATACCAGCTATACTTTGAAATGATTGTTTAATATAATGAATTCTTATATGCCTTATCAAATAAATAATGAAATTGGATTTAAAAATTTCACTTTCTATAAAAATCTATTAAGAGTGCATGTTTATAGTTTTATTAAGACAATGATTCTACAGCTTGTACCATTTGGTAAGAAAAATTTAAAAAAAGATTAAAGTCGTGCTGAGCTCTGAAAATCCAGAAAATGAACGGTCATGTTCAGTGATGGAACCTTTAGGTTATGTCGGTTCCTGAGCTTACAGAAAATAAATGACAAAGCAGATTAACAAGTAACAAGCTAATTTACTTTTCTTGAAAAGAATATATATATATATATATATACAAGGATAAAATAAAGCAAAAGCTTAAAGTTTCAAATATTTTTATTATTGTTATTGTTATATATTTAAAAAGTTAATACGCCCTTAGATAATAAAAAAAATTATTTAGTGAAACCCTTAAAAAAATTTTTTACCAACAATGAAAGATCCCACCCCAAAAAGAAAAGAAAATTTAGTGAACCCTCCCTTTTATTTAAGATTACACAGTATCTTATTATTTTTTTAATTAAGTAATAAATTAACAAAATTTGATTTTAAACAACATACATACAAGAATAATTAATACGACAAATACAAGAATGCAAATACTGTAGAATATATATATATATATATATATATATATATATATATATATATATATAATTACTGTACATGTATTAAGTTGGCCAACATTTAAAAAAAAAATATCCAAAGAAAGTTTTTGACGTCAAATTATAAATTAAAAAAACTAACCCCTTTGGGGTTGTGAAGCCGAAAAATTGCTAGCATGTCCCATCCTAAATAAAAAAAAATTAAAAAAGAGTCTGATTTGCCATAGTAATAATTTCACACACAGTTAATTTTTTTTGTTAGGCGAAGACCAAATTTCACTCAGCTTTGTATAATGGACGTTAATGTGGCCTCATTCTTCGACCAGTTAAGAACTGTATTCACAAATACAAAGGCAGACATTAGTAAGGCAGACAACTTGATTTTTCATGTTTTAAGATGAAATTTAAGTTCATGTTAGGCATTACTCTTTACAAAAAAAAAATGCTGAAGCTATGTTACAAAAATTTGATTAGGTTGTATGACAAAGATATTTCTATTATAAATTTATAAGAATTTTAAATTGAACTTAAAATACAAATTTAACATGAGAACAAAATCTCACAGCCTAAGTCAGAAATACAATTATTTAGAATAATGAACTCAAGATGTAATTTTTAATTATATTATGGTTATGAATTTAGCAAGAGAAATTTTGATTACCTGGAGCAGAGAATGGTGATTCCTGAAATAGTGATGTGGAAGTTTAAATCACATACTGAAAATATCATGTGTGTCGGATTACGTGTTTCAAGACATAGTAAAAAAAGGACAGACCAGATCAGATGAAGCATGTGGTGCGTTAAGCGCATGCGCTGGGCGTATCAGCTGTTGCCCTTGTATCTTGCTAATGCCTTTGAGCGTGTTCCAAATGTACATGTCTAGAACTCATTTGTGTATGCTACCGTTTTAAATTGAGGTTTCGTTTGACTCAGGTTGTTTATGAATAAAAATACGTAGCGGATTTAAATAAACGCTACAAGCTAGAGGATTCAGCTTCACAGTATTTCCTTTTACCAAATTTAGGATTATGACAAAAATTTTGTAGTTAACAATAATAATGCATCCAGGGTTTATTTAAATATTTCCCAGTTTACATACCAGGGTTTTTCATACACTGAAGGTTGGCATATGTGTTTGGGTCATAAACCTTCACATTTTATCAACATTTTTATGACCGGTACTCTCACATTTTGAGCTATAAACAAACAAAAATTTGAAGTTATGAAAATGCTGTTTTAAAATTGGTTAGGATAAATTTATAACTAAAAATAACTAAACTAAAGTGATTTTGAATATCAGGAATTAGTGGTGCAAATTTCCCCAGCTAAAATTAAAATAAAACTGCATCCATATAGACACTAGACAGTTACCTGGCCAAAAAGTAATGCCACAAGACTCTCTCTCTCTCTCTCTCTCTCTCTCTCTCTCTCTCTCTCTCTCTCTCTCTCTCTCTCTCTCTCTCTCTCTCTCTCCCTCTCTCCCCTCTTTCTTGGAAAGTCTATAAGATATTGTAAGTTAAATATGAAATAATGTATATATATATTTAAAGAGTATTTACAGTTTTTATTAATATTAAAAAAAATGGAACCCCAGTTAAATTTTAACATGGGACTTATTGCAGCACGTTTTTGCCATGAATTATTGAGGATTCAGTCAGTTGCTTCAGAGATAAAGTCACTCTTCAGATCGCCCTGATATGAAATGGGGGCTGAAGTCCTAATACAGTAGAACCCCTCAAACTCGACATTCCGTCAAACTCGACAGGGCCAGTGACCAGGAGCGTGGGATTTCCAAGGTCATTCACTGCATTGTTTTACGCCATGTGCGCCTGCCAGATGCCGGGAGGTTGAGGCTTGTCACTTTTGTTTATACAGCTGTGAGGGTTGCTCCTTTGTCTAGCCACTTTCTAATCCTACTGTATAGTAGAGGCAAAGTTAAAGATAAAGGGTCCAGGTAGACCGGGACAGCCCTAATCATGTGTTGTCAAAACATTCATATTGTTGTGAACCCAAGCGCCTAACCACCCGGATGCTACCGGTCATTAGCACCGATTCCAATAAAGTAAGCAGCAAGTCTTTTGTCACAACAATTCAACGGAGCGTCGTAGAACTATGTTTCAAGTTTTGTAATAAAGTTCTTAACCAGGTGAGAAAAATGACCCGACTCTTAATTATATGCTATCAGCAGTTCAATTTATAGCATTTGTATTGGACCGTTTGGTATGGACAATCTTTTTGTTCTGCGACTTCGAGATGAAGCTGCCAGACGTCGAGTCGAAAATGAAAAACAAAGATCAATCAAAAGTTTTTTCAAACAATGCTAACTTTGCTCTAATGTAATTTATATATATATAAAATTATTTTAATCTTTAAAAATATTAATGGACTGTCTGTTTTTTACTGTAGACTTTACTGTAATTTTATTACAGCATATTAGGATAGGTCTTTTTAGTTTACTGAGCCTATTGTACAAGACCAATACTTTCTAAATCTCATTTGACTCATCGATAAATTTCATTTTAATGTGTGATTGAACACACTATTTTTGTTGTTGTCAGACAGGGACTTTTTTGCAATAAACGTGTAATCATTGATAATCAATAAATGTACAGTTATTTAAAGTAATTTTGAGTATTTGTTGCAAATCTAACCATTAAATACCAAAGTTCCCTAAAACTCGACAACCCCCAAACTCAACAACCTTAAAGTCCACATTGTGTCGAGTTTGAGGGGTTCTACTGTATATATAAAGTATACAGGTAGCAAAGATATGAGGACTTCTGATAATTTGTTAATTGATAAAAATGAAGATTTTTAGTGCAACTTATCCTTTGGGAGGGGTTAAATGCAAAGTTTTAAATTTATTTGGAGGCAGTGGCACCTCATTTTAAAAAGGATCCATTGAAGATAAAAAATATTGGCATAGGGCAAAGTTAAACATTTCAAAAAATGTTTACCATCATCTTGGATTGGGTGAAATGAAAAATATATTTTTTTAAATTTAACTTTTGACTCGTACCAATAAAAACAATATAAAAAATACCACTTATTTTCTAAATTATTGGATAGTTATTTGACAATGTAAAGCCAAAGATATATCAAGACAAATCATTTAATTTAAATTATAAGGATAGATTTGACTTTTTAAAGAGAAAGTATTTTTGGGTGGTTGTCGAAATTAAGCCTTTCTTTAAAAAAAAAAAGAAAAAGAAGATCATTCATCACTATGTAGCTGAGTGGTCTGCCATTGAGGGGATTCTGATCTAGGGTTCACATCATGGTTAACTACTATAGAGTCTGAGAAAAAAAATAGAATGCAGTGCGTAGTGCAGACCTCAATCCGAACAGAGCGTACTACTATTCTTTGAAAAACATTGATCCCTCCCACTCATAACAACATGTTGGAGTAGAAACAGTCACAATGACTGACTTGGGTGTTGTTCTGTTCTACTGGATTAATTTTGGGTTTTATTTTATTTATTTATTATTTTTTTTTTTTATATATAACAATCACTTTTTTAGATCTACAAAGTGGACTTTTGTTTTGCTTTTTATAATCTGTAAAATGGGACTTCCAAAATCAAAACTTGGCAGTGGTCGAACTTTGAATAGTCATGCTCAGGAGATTGTGTTCAACATTTATAATTAGTATATGAAAAATTGTGTAGTGATTGTGATAGTGAAAATTTAGACCAACACATTTCAGATGCAACAAATGGAAATGCAACTATTTGGCTTGTGCCCAAAAGTTTGTTTAAAATAAATTTTACCAGGCTTTAAAGAACTTATGTTACAAAATTATTGTACTATAAATAATATGATGATGTAGGAGGAATAGTCATCTGAACTGTCGGAACTAAATAAATTTGATATGATTGATTCATCTGATATTGGTTCCATTATTTCAAAACATAAATATAATTAAATGCTTATTCTGTAAAAATAAAAAACGCAATAACCATTTCGTGAAAAGTAGGGTTAAGAAACAAACAACAGAACAGAGACAGTAACAGCAGCAAATAAATATATGAATATTATGAATCAGCTGCTCTCAGTAATTACTCAATACAAAAACAGCTGTTGGGCACTAAAGCTGCAACAGCTGATCAAACAGTAGTTTGTACCTTGTCATTGTCAAACTGAAACGTAATATTAAAGTTCATGGCACTTGAACCTTGTCAAATTAGTATTTCGTTTGTTTATTTAGTTATAACAATGAGCACTGTGCTGAATGAGAACAATATAAAACACTGAAACTCTTACCACAAGTTTAGTACAATAACACACACACAAATAAAATATTTATTTGCCTTATGTTATTATAGTACATCATTATGTTATTATGTACATCAGGGAACTATAATAACACAAGGCAATAAATATTTTATTTCTGTGTGTGTTATTGTACCAAACGTGAGGTAGGGGTTTCAGTGTTTTATATTGATAACAATAAGAGTCTTATTATTTTATAAAGCTCGATTTGTACATAATTATACTAGGCCTATATAAAACTCAGTTTTCACAAAAATGTCTGTTAAAACGTTGTCAAACCAAGGTAACGAATTACCGAACTGACATTTTTGGGGAATGAATTTTTGTTCGGATTGTGAATGGGTGTGTGCGAAAGTTTGTGCTATAATTTATAGTTTTTGTTTTCGCCTAAATTTGTTTATTTTAGACTACAGTTGTATTTTTTGTATTGCGTTTTCTGAAATGAACTAAAACATGGTTCTCTAAAATTAAAATTTACCTTGTAAAGGATGAGGGAATTTTCGTGTTTCCAGTTAGGGAATTTTCATTTTATTGAGTGATAACACTGGCATGTTGTTTGTTCAATGTTGAATATTAGAGTAATATTTGATTCTGATTGTTGACTTGTTGAGTTCAAAGCACCTCTGTTAAATGACAGTTTGAAGTGATATAATAGGTTGCTGTACAATTTTTAACCATGGCTCATTATAACTTATTTATTCAAGGTAAGATTTAATCATCTCCATTAAAATATTAGTGTAATTTAAGTTACTGTACAAAGAATATGTTTTTTTTTATTGGAAAATTTCTGAGAATATATTCTAGAAATAAATATATTTTTTTACCTTCATCCCTCAAGTGTTTTATCTTCCTAAGCATTTTCCCTTGTTGCTTAAAGGCGAAAAACAAACAAGTATTTTTCGGATTTTATTTTATTATCGTCAACTACATACCTTACTTCATAAGAATAAATAATGTTTTCCTTGCGCATCACTATTTTTCCCTGAAAAATCGCAATAAAAAAACTATCAAATCTAACGTATTTATAGGTTAGACTTGATAGATATAATGTGACAATGTTCACTTTTACGTTTCATGTTATTAAAGATATTTCAATCTATAATATCCACGATCACAGATTTTATCAGTGATATAATTTCAAATTATATATAAGGTTTCAATTGAGTGTAATAATTATGCTTGGCTTATCAATTTTTAATTAATTAGCTAATTAAATTTTCTATTTTCTATTTGCTTGTTGATTTGAACTACTCAAAAAAATTTTTGTTTTGGCTGTTGACAACAAAATTCTGTTTGGCCTAAAATTTTCTGATCAAGTTGTTGTCAAAATTCTTATAGTGGTATGTTGTTATATTGATAAATTGTTCAATTGTAATCATGTTAGCATTTTGTATGTTTTAAGTGGGTTTCAAGGCAAGACCAATCATGTCTAATTGAATGCCAAAATATTGTTAGTGTTAATGCTGTATGTAGGCCTATTGCAGTTCACTTAACCTTATGTTTTTTTTATTATCTTGTATTTACAGGTAATATGAGAATCTCATTTTCTTTTGCCATTTCTAATTTGACCTTTTATTTTATTTTATTTTTCTGAGGTCATTACTTTTGTATATTGTATTCATAGTATTTTAAACTAATGCATAGAACATCAAAAATTTGTTAAAAATAAATAAACACAAATAATGTGTACCATTTGTGCCCATAAGTATAATAGCCTATGTTATACAGTTATCTTAATATGTTAAGTTTGTATTAAGGATGCAAACTTATGAATATTTTTTTTTTAATTACACAATTTGAATAACTAAACTTGTTAAAATGATTTGATTTTCAGCGGAAAGATATACTTAATTTAATTAGAAAGGTGAAATTTGTGAATTTTGATGTAGGCTACCAAATTAATTATATTATGCTAGTTTTAAGTCTATATTGTTATTATTATATTTCATTGTAGCCTAGTCAATTCAGCTATAAGGTGGTTTATAGTCTTCTGATGGTATCTTGTAACTTGATTCTTGTCACTGATGTTACTTGTTTCTCTTTTAGTTTTTTTAAAATTTATTTATTTTTTTTAATGATGTGAAATTGTAAGTGAATATTAAAACAAATTTAATGTTTACTTGATCAGGTATACTTTATACACAATCCTCAATATGTTCCATTTTTTATTTATAAATTGTTCATACCAAAGTAAAACTTTAAAATAATGCCTTTCATTATCTCGAAGAATGTTAGGTACCGGTATTCCAAATATATATATATATAGCTACCTGGCCAAACCTGTCAGGGTAAAAATTATTATATATATAGCTACCTGGCTAACCTATTGGTGTACAAATTATAAACTTCAATAAACTTACGAAAGGCTAAGTCAGGTGATTTATAAGGTTTGGCCAGGTGTTTATAAATATATAGCCACCTGGCCAAACCTTTCGTGACATGAAATAGCGATCTAGCTTAGTCAATGTGTAAGGCACATGCATCAAACCATACGATATTCTTATTCCTATTATGTTTTGCCATTAAGTTTAACCTATAAACCCCTCATTTTGATAGTTTTAAATTGTGATTTTTCAGTGAAAAATAATGATCGGCGCAAGGAAAACATTACTTATTTTTATGAAGTAAGGTATGTAGTAAACGGTAAAAAAATAAAATCCGGAAAATACAGCAATCCTTAAACATTTACCTGTTTTTTCCCAATAATTCTATTTCTAGGACCTAGCCTTTAAAATAGGTTTTTCTGTGCATCTTGCCGATCTGCATTTATAATACTGCTCGGTCAACAAGTAGATAAATTATAATTGGCTAACAAGTGCCTAGATAAACATAAAACATAAATTCATGTCCTATCACAATAGGATATGAGCTGTTTACCTTTTCAACCATGTTTAATAAATTTGGCAAGGCAAAAGGCAATTAAATTGTTTAATTAGAAAAATGTATATAGGATACAAAATAACATTAAACATTTATTTTTCAAACAAATTTTAGATATCTAATAATTAGCCTATTGATAGCAGATTAGCCTATGTTATTGGTAAATAGTAATTGTATGAATCCGTATGCCCATACATTTTTAAAAATTGTAGACTATTTCTGAATTATGAGAGAACCTGGTTGAGTAGGCTTCATGATAAAAAAGTTATGTTTTTTTTAAAACAATAATATTCTATGTATGTAGCCTACATCATCTTTGTACAAACTAATGATAACACTAAGTTAAGTTAGCACCTTTAGATATTTATTTCACAGATTCTTTTCAACTTTCATTTACTATAAACCTTTCCGAAAGAAGTTAATTAACAACCTTTATAGTTAGTTTTTAGTATTTTGTATGTGATAAATGGGAAATTCTGTGACTATTTTCCTTCATTATTTTCATGATATTCGTACTGCCCATCTACAAAAGTTCAGGATTCGTAATCTATACAATGAATATTGGGTGACTTGAATATACAGTATTAGTATACAGTATACAGTATACAGTATTATTTATAGACAACAAGGCAGGGCTGGTACTAGTAGTTATGCTGCTCCATGTAGTATTTATGTGCACTGCCTCCTCCACCCCCTAGGAATATCAAACACATTCTTGTGCAGTTAATTTGTGTTTTGGAAACCGTATTTATAAGCATAAGAAAACATTTTTATGTTACAGCAATTGAAATAAATTCACTAAAGTAAGTTTTAAATCAAATACAATACCACGAGACTTGTTATTCATTTCAGGGCAAACCTTATTTTGGAATACCTAACATTCTTCAAGATAATGAAAGGCATTATTTTAAAGTTTTACTTTGGTATGAACAATTTATAAATAAAAAATGGAACGTATTGAGGATTGTGTATAAATTATACCTGATCAAGTAAACATTAAATTTGGTTTAATATCCACTTACAGTTTTACATCATTTAAAAAAAAAAAAAAAAAATAGAAGAGAAACAAGTCACATCAGTGACAAGAATCAAGTTACAAGTTATCATCAGAACACTATAAACCACTTAATAGCTGAATTGAATACAATAAAATATAATAATAACAATTAGACTTAAAACTAGCATTAATTAATTTGGTAGCCTACATCAAAATTTACAAATTCCACCTTTCTAATTAAATTAAGTATATCTTTCGGCGGAAAATCAAATCATTCCTATATAATTGTGTTAAGTTTGCATCCTTAATAGATAACTGTATAAAAACATATTATACTTATGGGCACAAATGGTACACATTATTTGTGTTTATTTATTTTTTTACAAATTTTTTAATGATGTTCTATGCATTAGTTTAAAATACTATGAATACAATATACAAAAGAATGAGCTCAAAAAAAAAAAAAATAATAATAAAAGGTCAAATTAGAAACGGCAAAAGAAAATGAGATTCTCGTATTACCTGAAAATAAAAGATAATAAAAAAGCATAAGGGTTAGGTGAACTGCAATACATCAGCGTTAACACTAACAATATTTTGGCGTTCAATTAGACATGATTGGTCTTGCCTTGAAACCCACTTAAAGCATACAACATCCTAACATGATTACAATTGAACAATTTATCAATATAACAACATAACACATTTATAATATTCGTATAAGAATTTTGACATCAACTTGATCAGAAAATTTTAGGCCAAACAGAATTTTGGTGTCAACAGCCGAAACAGAAATTTTTTTGAGTAGTTCAAATCAACAAGCAAATAAGAAATAAAAAATAGAAAATTTAATTAGTTAATTAATTAAATATTGATAAGACAAGCATAATTACACTCAATTGAGATACAATTCAGTTAGGTATATCTATATTTTCAAAATTTAAATTTATAATCATAATTTATGTGCAAAAAGGGTCAGTCCAAATCACACTGGTTATAAGTTTTTAGAATAACTGTTTTAAATTTCACAAACAAAACTTCTATTAAAATTTTAGACCGTAACCTTGCTATTTCAGTTGGCAGAGGATATCTGCTGCCATGTAGCCTATATTCAACAGTACTTGACTATGGCTGACATGTCTGAGTCCGAGCTTAGTTGCCGAAATGGCACATGGTAGTCGCCCACTAATATAAAGCTAGCCCAATAAATTTGATTAATTCTCGAACTCCTCTACCAGCTTATGCTGTAAGTCAAAACAAAGAAAACACTAGGTGGTAATTTATAACCTCAATATGTAGCAAATATCAGCAAAATAGGTTACAGTAGTAAGGATAGCAGTGAGTTTAAAATGGAAATTTGGCTCACAAACGGTCAAACAAAGAAAGTTGCTTGCACATCAAATTATAATGTCAAAATTATTGAGAATAAATTTGTTTTGTTTTGTTTTTGTAGAAAACAGGTAATGCTTTGAATTATCAGCAATGGTCACAGTTCAGAGAGATTGTAATGAATTAGCAGTATAACACTGTAATATCAGAAATTTAACAGAGCACTTAACTAGTCAATGTTTGATGATTATTGGTGCTTCGAATTACATTGCACAATTAATAACTAATTTTATTATAAACAGTTCAGAATGTGACACAGTACTTGGGTGAATATCCGAAAAGTGTACACTTTGAACTTTTCATACTAAAGAAATTAAATAACATAAAAATACCAATAACAAATAAGTTTTCAATAGTAATTACCTGGTTTAGTTGTACTGTGGTAGTGGTCAAACTCAAAAGTTTTTTTTTTGTAATAAAAAAAAGTTTTATTTAACGAGACCCACAGAAGTGATGGTGAAAACAACAGAAGTGACAAAATAACTTACAAACTGTGATAGTAACCAAAAAACTAAGGAAAGTTGGGGTAAATACAAAATTAGTTAATTTTAAATACAGACAGATATATTTCAACAGTATTTATTTTATTTAACATTTAAAATATATTTTTAATTGATAAGTTTTCTTTTCCTTTTATTAGGAAAGATACTTTTTTGTTCACCCATTAAAAATAATTAGTTTTTTCAAGCGCATCAAATTCATTTATAACAATCTGGTTTTCCTTACAGTTTTTGCATTTTCTTTCCAGACAAACTTGTTTAAGTTGATCTCCTGGACAGCATAATTCTTTTGCAATGTCATCTGGTGTGATGCTGTTAATTATTTTTAAATATCGTAGTTTGGAAACTAGAAAACCAATATTTTTTGAATGATAACTCTTGAACTTTAACTTAAGTTATTCAAAATAACTTTTGAATGATAACTCTATTTATACATTTTTGGGGACATAATGATCTTTAATTTTTCTTAATTTAGAATTTAGTTTTGTTTGTAGGTTGACCATAAACTAGCTAACATAAAATGGACACCATGACAGATTATGGGAGGTCTGGGGATTACCCCTTCGCACAAACTTTAGCTGTGCAAATTATATATTTTTTAAAATCATTGGAAGTGGTTTATACTTTAAATCCTTATATAAAATAAATATGATGAAATGAGACAAGTCAATCCTGCAGGATACTGGTACTTTAAATGGTTTATAAAATGGGATTGTCTTGTTCAAAATAGGAGATATGATGGTAAAAATATAGTCATTCAATAATAAAAGAATTTTGATTATCCTAGGTGTGTGAGAAAGTTTGTAAAATGTTTATATACATTTTATGATTGGAATTGAACAGTTTATTTATTTCCATTGGAGGTACCAAAGATATCATTTTACTTTTATTGTTTTATAAAACTTATTGGCATTATATAAAATAAGTTTTATTTTATTTTTTTAAACTCACTAACTTAACAAAGTATGTTAACGATTAAGTGTACTATTACTATTGTTGTTAATCTTTAATATGAATCTTTTATTTCCTTTAGATTTTTGAGCCATTCAAATCCTACTACTTCCTATCCAATTTCAGCAGATTTCTTTTTCCAGTAAAATACATTTAAGGTATAGTATGATATAAATAATATGTTTACTAGTATAGACTACATCGATATAGATGGATTAATTCCACGAAAAGGTTAAAATTTCTTTAAAAACTATAAGGTGAATTTATAAATCTTATTACATAACATAAATAAAAAAAAAAATTATTGAGAGTAAAGTCTGGCAAAGCAAGTTGTGTAAAGTGTCTTTATTTTATAAGTGGGACAAAGGAACATACATATTAACTCCATAAATGTCCAAGTAGATTTGATATTTACATATTTATTGAATTTTTAAGAAGAAATATAATAAAACCAACTGCATATCTCTGTAAAAACAATTTTTTATTTTCAAATATTTAAAATGTACAGTGAGTTTACATTAAAGTAAATGTAATAATCTATGGCTAAATACTACAGAAGTATTTAAAAACAAATTCATAATTTTCTTATTATTTGCAGTAAGTAAAAAAAAAATCATCTTCCTATCACCTTACCTTTATATCTACTGATTTTGGTAACATTTAGTATGAAACTTTTTTAAGGAAGGGTGTGTATATACTTTTAATTTAATCCATATTATATTGACCTATTTTGAACTGTACTTCTTGTATATACTGTATATACGGTTTGAGATACAAAACTCCACCCAACATCTCTTTCCGACATTTCAACTTTTTTCCATCTGCTCCTAATTTAGTTTTTGCTTTCATGGCCATTGTTACAGCCCACACTGCCGCCCGTTCACCCATAGACACTTTACCCAAGTTGACTCGAATTCAAGCCTTCTCTGCTAAAATTTTGTCGCTTCTCTATGATGCTCTGAATCACTCTATTTGCTGTATGCTATATCGTGCTCTTTACATATTTCGTCTAAACGATTGACTCCTTTATTACCAGGAGCTAACCTCTTGGCTATTTTTGTATCCGGACCACAATAGTTGTAAGAGGGTAGATGGAGTTTGACAGGCAATAGATCTATTGCCTTGTTTAAAACCTATCACCATCACTTAAAATTCCAGAAATAAGACCACTGCCCTTCTTGCTAGTGGTGGCTCTTCTTGATGTTGTTCGTCTCTTTGTCATTTCTGTACTGAATAAAAGCTCTTGAGTTCAACATATTTATGGTTGAGGCTGTTCAGTGTCAGCGGTCCACAATTTTTGCCAATGACTATATTTTTCTTTACAAGTATCGACTTTACTATATTGCTTTTTAATTATATGTGCGAAATCAATCAATTTCTTTAGCAATTTGTCCTCTAATTTTTCCACAATCTTACTGCAGGCCTTTAATGATTCAGCTTCAGTTACGCTAATAACCTGTACTAATTGGGCTCCCGTGACGGCATCTATCGGAAACATTGCATCCGTCGGCAATATTACAAAGATGTTTTGAAGAAGCATTAAAGCAGTCAATTCTTTGATCTTTGAGTTGAGCGCGATCTATAATCAACAACTTAAATTCTTCAAACTGATGAAAGTTGATTGCATCCAAATTGCTAGTGCAACCTTTACGTTGGTCAGTTTTCTACCGCCACAGTTCCAACCGCTACTGTCCGACGTTATTACTTTGTTGTCCACGTAGTATTTGTTGGCCACATCTTCTCTGTTTGTTGGGAATTTTACGTTCCATATAACAGTTCTTTGAGCGTAAAATTTATTATACTTGTTTTTCCTGATATAATACACTACAACAAAAAAACTCAACTTTCTGTAAGCTAGACTGTACGCTTCCCCTATCTTAGTTATTAGGCGCACTAGTCTCGAATCCTAAAATTTTTTCATCCAGAATTTGTTTCCGCAAGACAAAGAACGAATTATTCAATCCCCTGGATGTGTAGGCTTCTGTATTTGGTCTGGCCTGGATTGAATAATCCCTTCACCAGTTTAGGTTACCTCAAACTGCCGGTACCCCCATTTTATTTAATTACTTCCAGTTATTATATTTACTTCACCCTTATGCTCAGGGAGAACACAATATATTTTTCTTCTTCTTTTTTACTCCCTAGGGAGCTTGTTCTTGAGAATACCTTGTAAATATACTATATCTTACCTTTATTCAAAATATTAGCTGTAAACAAAACCAAGATGTGTGGATAATTATGAAAGACTATACATTGTTTTTGATGTTAATAAATAAAAACTTATTTATTTTATTTAATTTAAAGGGAAAAAAAACCATTTTTTCTCCATTACAAAGTACAAAATTATTTAAAAAAGAAAGTTACTCAAATTATTTAGTTTTTATCACAGAAAATATTCTCATACTACACAATTTATTACATTATTATTTTTATCTCTAGGTAGCAGATAGGCAATTACTTTAATTCAGAGGAAAGTTTCATACTTTATATTATTATGTTAACAAAGAATTTCCTCTTATTAATCTCTGAATACTAATTTCTAAGTTTTTAATCTAATTAATTGGTCAGGATTATTATATTAACATTTTACTAATTATGAAAAAGAAATATCAACACACAAGTATTATATCTTAACCTACACAATTTTTAATTGATTATATTAAATTTATATCCCAGGAAAATCAGTTTTGACTTTATATTTAAATTTTGGCCAACTTTGCCTTAACAAGAAAAAGAATAGTTTGAATAGCTTTTCAGACCTTGACCGCCATCTGGAAGATCCTGGTCTAGATGCTCCTGGATGGTGGGATGATTTTAATTCTCTGGTGTCCGGTTGTTGTTGAAGTTTACAGTTGATCCATGTGTCCTTAGCGAAGTTCCTGTGACGTGTTAATTTTCATTAACTCTGGATGTTTAAGATTTTACACTCTTTCGGAACCCACTGCCGATTCGCTAATTTAACATTTCACTTCTCACTTCAACTTATTTCCTTTAAGGTTTGACCTTTAGCACTGATACTTAAACATTTTAACTTTTTAATAACTTTTTCAAAATAGCTTCGGGCATAGTAACACCTTACACTTGTTTTAAGAAATTATTTATGAGAGCGCAATCGGGCACAGTAACCCCTTATAACTGTTCCATAACTTTTTAAGAGAGAACGATCGGGCATAGTATCCCCTTACACCTGTTTTAAGAATTTATTTTCGAGAGAGCTCTGAAGTCTGGTGCAACTGTATTTATAGACTAAAACTATCGCATTCCCATACCAATTTCTTTCCCTCGCAGGGATAATACGATAGTTCTTTATTTTTGTATTTCTTACGTAACTCTTGCTTTAATTTTCAGTTCTAATGTCTTGTTTTTGTTTACCTATGAGTGAATTACTATGGTCCAAGTCCTCTAATCTTTTGTTTTAATTGTTTTCCTGTAATTAATCATTTCCATTATTATTGCTGTCAGTTGGTACGCTGGCTCCTCCCCTTTATACGTCACGAAGTCCTGGAGTTTGGAACTCTACATCTTCAAACTTGCTACTGTAAAATTCCCTATTGCTTCTTCTTTATTCTCTTCTAACGGTTTTCCTAATTGGTTTTTCATTTTTTATTTATCAGCATTTTGTAGGTCTTCATGTCAGCTTTCGCGAGAATTTCACGTGGTGTTTTTCGGCCCGCTCGTTCACCTGCAATTCGTTATGCAATAATCGGCGTAATTTCCAGTTTTTGTTTTTCACACCTGTCACTTTAGAGTTTTGAAACTTCCCCATTTTGTTTAGTTCCGTTAATAAACGCACTGACCGCAGCGAAGATTCTTTCCGACATTCAGGTCTTACGTATTTTCACACTTTGTTTCACACTTCTCTGTGGGGGGAGGGGGTTATGATTTACTGATCATCCTGGGACTTACAGATTCTTTAGTATATTTGATTTTAATCAGGTTTTCTTAATTTTGAAATTATGATTTTCTTAAAAAAATGGCGATATTACAAGTGGATGCGGTTGACATAGTCCCACAAGAGCCGGGGGACAACTCCCTGGAACGTGTCACAAAATCAAAGACTGTTGGTATTTTAAAATAAGTTACTAACATGATATTTTGGTTGGTAAATCGGTTGCTATTCGGATGTTTGGGTTGGCAAATTTTTTTTGGTGCGACTTGTAATATGATACATAAAAATAAAAACATTCTCTCATTCTAATGTTATACTACACTTGTCTAACTGTTGTACAGTTCTGATAACACTTGGCACCGTGTCATGTGTTGGACAGGTCCAGACAAATACTGGTGGTTATAAATATTGTACTGGGTAAGAACTATAATTTTTACTTTTGGGTTGGGTAGGTACTATGATGGTTGAAAATAATTTTGGGTTTAATAGGTACGACGATGATTATAAATACTTGGAGATTGGGTAAGAACTATGATGGTTTCGGTTGGGTAGTTATTATGATGGCTGAAAATACTTTCTACTTGAGCGCCAATAGCAATTAACATTGGAAATATTTCGACACCTAACTCCCTCTAGGAGCGAACATTGGAACTATTATCGACATACTAGTGTTAGGTTTGGTCATAGATTTTAGGATTAACACGTAACAGCGTGCTATGCTGGTGGTGGATACTTATCTCCTTTATCTGTATTTTGATTATTGATTTGTTGTTGTTGTATACAATGTATATGTTTCTATCATATAAACTTGGTTATTGGCCGACTGATTTTTTTATTATTACCTTACACACACCACCTCAGCATCCTAAACCTAAAAGTATGAGCTTGACCCATACCACGAGGTGTACGCTAGTTTTTCACTTGTGCACAATAAATTAGGTACGCCTTACGGTAAGGGGTATGTGCCCGACCTCCATGATTGTGCACCGTCCTTTGTGTTTAACATAATATACATTTCATAAATATTACAAATAACAAGTGTAACTTGGCTTTGCGCTGTTGTGCTACGCTCTGGTTTCCAAGAACCTAAACTTATACTGTTGACACTAACATCGGTGCTGCGATCTAGTAACCAAAGTGAGGAACTCATCATATAAATATATCTCACATTAACCTAGGAGAATATACCATCATTGAAAAATATACCAATGTCTGGTGTTGCAACCTGGTATTGAAAAATGTAAACTATTAAATGGTACTGTAATTATCAATAACAACACTCACAATCGTAGTAACCATCATCGTCTACTGTAGGTAACAAAATTTAATTATAATAATACGTGGAGCTCTCTAGTAATGTCCAAAATAAACTATGACAACCGACAACTACCAACAACAATCATGGCGACTTATATACTCCCTTAAAAATACAATGAGTTGTAAATACAACTATGCACGATAGTTCAGTTAGTATAGTGTCTGACTTCAAATCCAGACTTCATTGGTTTGAATTCTACTGGGAAATAAAAAGTTAATGGTCTGACGTCACAGAGTATGACGTTAGGGTGTAACGTGTAATATATGACAACAAAATGGCGTCCAAAAAGGGGGAAAGAGTTTGGGGCAAAGGGGAGGAGCAATGGGATGTGCAACCATACCCCAACTCTTTCCCCCACCCTACTCCGATCCCACCCCACTTCACCCCCTTTTCCATATCCCCCACCTAACCCCACATAACACTTCCTTCATTCCACTTTGTTCCTAAAGTAGAGTAGTGGGCAATTTTGGACCAAAATAGAGTGGAGGAAGGGTGGGGGATGGTGGAAAGTAGTGAGGTGTGGTTGCTTCTCCTCATGCTCCTCCCTTGGCTCGCCTTCTCTTCCCCTTTTTGGTAGCCA
The DNA here is from genome assembly GCA_963513935.1 of Aphrophora alni. Lineage (NCBI taxonomy): Eukaryota > Metazoa > Arthropoda > Insecta > Hemiptera > Aphrophoridae > Aphrophora > Aphrophora alni. The sequence goes on from OY740769.1 coordinate 37,636,779, forward strand.
TTATTTGAAAATACAAAAATAGACAAAAACTAAGTAGAGATTTTTTTTTAAATACCAAGACTTTCATATCAAGTTGATATAAAATAAACTCATTGTCAGTATTGTTTCATTCAATCCTTAGCTCAGTTACCAAATTTCTTAGGTTTAATATAGTTCATAAGTTAGTTTCATGGTAGATTGACGACCAATTCGTTCAGCGTAAATAAATTTGTTAGTTTAATATTTAGATCAATAAGTTCATAACAATGTTAATCATCTTTTATTTCAGGTATTGAAACTTAAATACAGATTTATTTATTACAAATCAATATGTTCAATTTAACAAATTCATACCCCAGGTGGATTAAAATAGTCCTAAAACAAAAAAAAATCCATTATTTAAGTTGATGTAATGTTTCCAATGTGTATTTAGAGATAAAATATATTATTAATATAGTTACTCTTTATGATTTGTACATATTTAACAATTGCTATTCAAATTTTGTTTAGGTAGTATTCCTAACAATGGGTCCAAAGAAGAAAAAAAAGACTCCAAAAGAGACAAAGCCTTCTTCAAGAGTTGGAACTCAAGGAGGTAGTTTACATAAGTCCTACAAAGAATCTGTTTCAGAGTCTGAAGAGCCCAGGACTGAATCTTTTAGAGTTAATCCCATTTCTGTAACAAGCACTTTAGATCCTACTTCTATTAGGAATAAAAAATCAAAACACCAATCTATTGTTGAAAGTAGACACAGGCCTTCTTCTACGAGTACTTATTCTTTATCTTCAGGTAGGTTTAGGCTCTGCAGTTTTTATAATTAATAATTAATTATAATAGTCTGATTGTTTGTTTTATTATTATTTGCAACATTAATCTTTCCTTCCTTATTATCTAGAGGAGTCGTTCTCAACCTGGGGGATGATGTGTAATGTTGGACATATAAACAGTATAAAAAATAATAATGTTGACCAACAAACATGATAAAATTATAAATACTAATTTATTACAGAATATGTCAAACATATATAACCAATTTTAAATCACTTATTAGTATGTAGTAAATAAATATACTAAAATCCTGACTAGAGATAACAAATCTAGTGTTGTCTTAAGTAATTCAACGACCCAATCAGTTTGAATTAATCAACATTGTTTCAAAAGATATACAATGATGGTCTTTAAATTATTTTGGGGTTTCAATTTACTTATAATGGCTTGAAATTTGATTAACAATTAAAGTGGTCAAAAGAAGTAGTTCATAAAATTTTAAAAAATACTCAGGCCAAAAGATGCTACAGCGTACTAGTGAAATAGTATTTCAGTATACCGTAGATCATGTTTGAGTCCAATATCTGAGAAGCGAGTAGTGAACGGCCTCTTATCTGAGTGTCCACCCCGCTCCTCGAATATTTTTACTGAATCACCAGCTATTTTCAGTGTTGTCAGTCAGCTGTCTGGTGTGCCTTGTCTGTAGTTCTTGTGTTCAGCAGCCCAATCAATTTGATATTTGACGGATGTGGAGTTTAATTCAGGGTTGTGTATAATTATTCAGATCGTTTGAATTGTTATCTCAAATCTAAATTGGTACAATACTATTGACCAGTGGCTAAAAACTGGTTCAGTAAACAAAACAAAATATATTTGTGAAGAAGTTTGTTTGCAGAGTATGTCGAAGGACACTCAAAAACTATCAACACAGGTTATTGTATGTATATACTTACTTCTTACTTCTTGGTACATGCATCTAGCATCAAGTAATGCCAACCGCACGGTGTCTCTCGTATACCAAACAGGCCAATTTCCAGAAGGTGGAGTCAGTCAAAATTCGTCTGAGGGTGCTATCTGGTTGTAGTCTTCTCTTTAATTCGTCTCTAGCCTCGGATTTGATGGAGCACTGAAGGAGGATGTGTTCTAAAGTTTCTTCTTCTTTCTTGCATTCCAGACACAGGGGTGACTCAGCAAGCTTGAAACGGAAGAGATACGACTGTGTGACAATATGTCCCATTCTGGCTCTCGAGGCAAAGGTTGATACAGATCTATGCATATTTTTATAGATGTTAATGTCGTTTGGAGTTTTAAGAAGAGAACGAAGGTGACCTCCGGTTTGTTCAGCATTCCACTTTTCTATCCATTTATTTCTCAGAGCTTTGTGAGTTTTAGCTATGCAGCTACTTAGAGATTGTTCTCTAGGTGGTATTGGATGTAAGTTGGAGGCCAACTTTGCAGCTCTGTCAGCTTTCTCATTCCCTTGCAGCCCACAATGTCCAGGTACCCACTGGAAGTAGATCTCCTTATCTGAGCACAAGTTCAGTAGATGGTAAATTTCTTTTGTTCTATAATAATAGTTTGTGGGTTTATATCTTTTTATGAGCTGTAGTGCGCTTTTAGAGTCACTAAGAATACAAATCTTTTTGTTTTTTACCTCTGTGCAATGAACCACTGCTGCATTAATGGCTAAGAGCTCTGTGTCAGTGCTGGAACATGAATTTGCTGGAATGAGGAAGGATTCCTGTTTACAATCTAGGAAGTAGCTAGCTCCAGATTTTGATTCATTAGGATCTAGTGATCCATCTGTATAGATTTTATAGCATTCTTCATAACTCGACTGTATAACTTCAAGAGCCGCCGCTCTCTGCGCTAATACGTGATCCTGCTTTGATGTTAGTCCAGGAAGGTTTAAGCTGACTCTTGGTGATTGGTAACTCCATGGAGGAATGCAGTTGACAGAAGGATAAGACATTGGGGTCATGTCTGGCATGGCCGCTGTTAATAGTTTTGTTCGACAGTCAAAAGATGACTTATGATTGGTACATTGGAGATCCCGTTTATGGAAGGCATTTGATGTGTCTGCAGACCTCTGTAAAAACTTGTGCCAGATTATCTTTTGAATGTTGATTTCCAAGGGTTCAATGTTAAGTTCTATTTCCATTGCTCTCACAGGGGTTGTTTTTGGACATCCTAGGCAGATCTTTAGGGCTGAGTTTTGAATTGTATTTAATTTATTTATATGTACCTTTGCTGCAGAGCTCCATATTTCTGCTCCATACATCATTTTTGATCGGACAAAAGATACATAAAGTTGCCTCAGCATTAGGGTGTCTGCTCCCCATGTTCTACTAGCTACAGCCTTTAGCAGATTTAATCTTTTTGTGCAGTATTCTGATAATCGTTGAATGTGGTTTTTCCACAAAAGTTTAGGATCTAGAGTGAGTCCTAGCAGTGTGGGGTTTGGGTTGTAAGAGATTTGCTTTTGTTTGCAGTAGAGTTCTGGCATAAAGTTCTTCAGTGAATATCTTCTTGTAAAGAGGGTGCATTCTGTTTTGGTTGAAGAGATTGACATGCTCCATTTTTCTGTCCATTTATTAATAATGTCTAAGGCAATTTGCACTCGCTGTGTGGCCTGTATTGGGTTCTTATCAGAGCTCCACACTGTTATGTCGTCGGCATAAATACAACCATTCACATCATGGGGCAAAGATGTTAGCATGTCGTGGAGTGCTGTGTTGAAAAGGGTTGAGCTTAAAACTGATCCCTGTGGAACTCCACAGTAGACTGAGACTTCATCTGAGAAAGTGTTGTTGACTTTAGTTTTGATTGTTCGGAGTTTCAGGAAATTTTGGAGGTACCCCAGCATTCTACCTCTGATACCAGCTCGCAGGCAATGCAACAAAACTGTGGAGTGAGGGATTCTGTCAAAGGCAGCTTCCAGGTCTACCATAACAGCTACCGTTGCGGTGTTTTTTGAGAATGACTCATATATTGACTCAGTGAAGTAAAGGAGGGCATCCATTGTTCCTCGTCTTGGTCTATATCCAAACTGTTGTGGGTGTAGTCTGTTCTCACTCTCCAGCCTCCATACTAGCCTATTGTTGACTAGCTTTTCCATAAGCTTTCCAAAACAGGATGTCAAGGAGATCGGCCTATATGACTCGGGTAGATTTGGTTCTTTGGTGGGTTTCAGAATAGGTATGATAGTGGCTTGTTTCCACTGCTGTGGGATGTTGCCTGTTCTCCAGATGTCGTTGAACAGGGTAAGTACTTCTTCAAAAGCATGTTGTGATAAATTCATTAACATACTATTGTGTATATTGTCCTCTCCCGGTGCACTATTTCGCATCTCTGCTACACCTTCCAAAAGTTCACTCATTGTGAAAGGGGCATCAGCTACGTCATTATGTAATGCAAGAAGATCAAGATTGCATGACAGGTATTGTTCTTCTGGAGTTAGTTCTTTTGGAAAGGAAATTGCTTTTGAGGATCTTTTTGCATATTCATAGTTAAGTGTGTTAGCTATATCCTTTTCTTCTGTTAAAATCCCATTGTTTTTAGTTTTTATGTGATTGATAGTGTTGTTATTCTTTCCTTCAATATTTCGAAATCTTTTCCATGCGGCTGATGAAGGAGTGTTTGAGTTAATTGACGATACAAAGTTTCTCCAACTAGATCGCTTTGTGAGAAGTACTTCTTTCCTAAAAACTGCATTAGTCCAATTGTATCTAGCTCTACTGTTCACATCTCTTTGTTTCATCCACTGCCTTCTAGCTTTTTGTTTATTTTTCCTGAGTTGTGTTAGTTCAGGAGTCCACCAAATATTCATTGGGCGTGACTTTCTATTTCTAATTTTTGGTATGCTTGTTTCGACTGCTAAGATGATTGCATTCTCTATGTCTGCCAACTTGTTCTCAAAGGTGCAGAGATGCTTGTCCACTGTTTGTCTGAAGGTGTCCCAGTCGGCATTACTAATTTTATACTTGGTTTGTGGTGTTGGGTGGTTGTTCTCGTTGTTGCTAGTCTTTCCAGAGAACTTCAGTCTAAGATGAACGGGGAGATGGTCACTGCCTAAGTCGTGCCCTATTCTCCAATTTTCTATTTGTAGGGTTAAACCTGCAGATACTATAGAGAGATCTAAGGTGCTAAGTGAGCCAGAACTTGGTGACTGATAGGTTGGCTGGTTGTCTCCATTGCAAAGGATCATTTTTTCATTCTGAATCCATTGATAAACTATTTGTCCATTTTGGTTGGTGCAGTTTTTATCCCAACTAGAATGTCTGGCATTGAAATCTCCTGTGATAATGTAGTTTTTACTCCTTGGTCTAACAGTATCGAGTTCTTGCAGGGTTACTCCTTGCTTTGGTATATATACATTTACGATAGACAACTTAAGTGAATCATGCATTTGCACATCTACCGTTAGAGCTTCTAAATGGGTTGTTGTAAGTTTTGTTATCTTGCCCGCTGGAAGTGAGTTGTGAAGAAGAAGCAACACTCCTCCTCCTCTTCTGTTTTGTCGGGAGTGGTTAAATAAGGTATAATCTTGGAACTTCGGGTGAAACCTCTCATCCAGTGGAAGAAAAGCCTCCTGAATACATACTATTTTTGGTTTCACTTCCATTATTTCCTTTCTTAAGTCTTCAATTTTGTTCTTGAGAGATCTGGCGTTCCAATGCATGATGTCGACATGGTAGGATTTATTCGTGTCTTTCTTTGTGTTCACGCCTCTCCTTGTTTGTTTGGCTACGTTTTTTCCTAGTGATACATGGAACTTGAATTTTTCCTTTACTTTGATCTTAACTCTTTCAAAAATCTTAACGGCTGTTTCTCTATTTGGGCACCAAATCTCCTTTCTTTTGTAGCTGCCTTTGCCTCTCTCTCTCATTATAAGAATTTTATCGATTTCTAGTTCAGCTCTCAGTTGTTTGAGGTTGTCATGATTATTCCATAAAAGTACTTTAAATCTATTAGAATGTTTGCGATTACTTTTTTTGTAATCTTGTCCAGAGTTCTCAGAAGAACTGTTGGATGTATTATTGGCCATGTTGACTTTAAGAGGGCTGAACTCAAGAGAGCAGCTACTGCTGGCATTCAGTTCACTGTGTTCAAAGAACACAGCTATCCAGGGGTAGGAACGAGGACCGACCAGCTCACCCCCATTGTATGTATATAGGCAAAATAACTAAAAGGATAAATGAAGGCACTACCTCTTCAATCACAAAGAGAGAAAATATTTAGATAACTATTTGATGAACACATTTTCTTTTGTCGGGAATGACGACTGTCCTAAGCCACAATGTGTAGTGTGTGTCGAGATTTTAGCAAATAATAGCATGAAGCCTTCTCTGCTTACATGCCATTTACAAATAAAACAGCCTAACTATGAGATAAAAGATCGAAGGTTTTTTTAACGTCTTTTAAAACAAAAGAACATAGTATCTTATTTTGGGTGAGTTAACAAAGACAACAGAAATGCTGTTGAAACATCATATAAATTAGTTACCACATTGCTAAATCTGGAAAAAGCCACCCAGAAAATTTATTTTTTGCATGCAATAAGCATGCTGTCAATTGTACGCTTGGTGAAGAGAATGAACAGAAAATAAACACTATTCCAGTTTCTAACTCAACTATATCTTGTAGAATAAAGTATATGTCTAATGATATTGATGAAACATTGATTACAAGAATAAAGAATAAAGAATAAAGAATAGTAAACATTTTGCTATTCAAGTTGATGAAAGTACAGACGTGACTAAATGTGCCATACTGCTTGTAATTGTACCTGTATAAAAATGAGGTTAAGAAAATCTTTTATAATGTTATTTACTGCCAGATGATATATTTAATATCGTTGATGGGTATTTTATTGACAATGATTTTATATATAAATGATTATCCTGGAAAAATATATATCCTGGTAAAATGAAAATAGATTGTTGTAAAGAATGTTAGGTGACAGAAAAATTATCTTTCATCGAGGTAAAAGATGAATTAAGTCATCTAAGGAGAAGATTTGTTTTGTTTGGAAACAAATCTGTAAATAAAACCGGACGTGTCTGAATTGGGTCTTTTTGAAAGAAAAAATGAATTTCCTTAAGTAATGTATAATATAGGTTAAGATTAATTATGTTTTGTTTGTATGTAAAAAATATTTGAAGATTGTTAATAGAAATTAAGATTGGATAAATAAGTGACAACGGGTAATAATAATGATGGGATTTATGTAAATAAGAATTGAGAAGGCAAGTTGTAAGGAAGATTGAGTATTTTTTGATGGAAATTGCTAAGATTAAAATAATTTTGAAGTGTTTTGTCTTCTGAATAATAAAATAATAATAAAATGAGTAATAAAGTTTAAAATGTTAAAAATTTTGTTTTGAAATGAGAGATAATTAACAAATAATATGATGTAAGGAGATTTTGATGAATTTCAAAGTAAATAATAATGGAGTTTAAGACAAGAATGTTTTTTAAGGAGTAATTTGATGAATGAATTGATGATATTTAATATGAAAAGAGGTGTTTAGCTGGGAAAATAATGTAATTGAGTTTTTTTTAAAGTAATGGAGATTTTTTTTATAATAACTAATAGAGATGATGTTTTTTGAATGAAGATGGTTAAATGAGAGTTTTTTAAGGTTAATAAAGGAGACGAGTTTACAAGAATATTAGATAAAATGGTATTTAAGAGAGAAGTTGTTCTGTTAAGAGGTTTTTTATAAAGAAGATAGTTGATTGTATTAAGGGTTAGTTTTAAGTTAAGAAGAATTTTTTTTATGTTCTACGATGAAATAATGAAGAATATACGACGATTTATAAAGAAAGAGGAAATATTATGGGAAATCTACGAGTTTACGACGATATTGAAGTTGTTTAATGAAGTTTTTAAAGGAATCTGCGATGAAAATGAGTTTTTTATGCGACGATACATAGTGGTAATCTGCGGAGTCATATGTATAATTAAAGAGTTTTTGAGTAAAGGTTAATGCAATCTAATTATTAAACTATAGGAGACACAAGATAAAGGAATTTTAAAATGAAGTACTATGAAATAATATAATTGTGAAGAAGATAATTTTTTTGAGATCTTAGGTGAATTTTTATATTTTAAAGGTAATATTGTAATTTGAGATATTTGTGAACTAAGTAATGAAGTTTTGTAATCAATAGAGTTATATGAGAGCATATTGTTCCAGAAAAGCAAATGAGTTGAGAATTTTTAATAGAAAAGGAAAGTTAATAAAGAATAATATTCAATGTAATAAGATTTTAAGGTAAATAGCAATATGGGCTTGAGATTAACAAATGAATGTAAATTGGGTGGGGTTAAATAATAATTAAGTGATGAGACATAATATTAAATGATAACAAAGAGATTTTGAATTCATAAATAAGAAGAGATGAGAAATGTTAATGTTAAACAAAAAAAAAGAAAAAAAGTAAAGTAACAAATAAGAGTTTTATGATGTAACTTAATTCAAACTGTTAGAAAAAGTAAGATAGAGATTAAAATTATCTTGGCAATGGGTATTGCATGTGGAACGGAAATTTAGTATCAACAGAAGGATTTCTGGCTGGACTAGATTAAGAGATAAAGGTTTGATTGACGTCTAGGTCAACAGGATAAAGTTGATTGAAAGTTTTTCATTGACGGATGTAGATAAGAGTTTCATGAGGGTTTGTTGATGACTAGGAATAAGTTTTTAGCTATAAGTGTATTTGTTGATTAGAGATAAGTGATTGATAGGATATACAAGGTGCGGCAAAAAAACCGATCTATTTTCTGCGGCGCACCGTTCAGCGACAGGACGTCTGAGTTTGGTGGGGGTAGGCTTGTTGGAAAGCCTACACGACGCCATTGATAGTAGTCATGGAGTAGTGGTCGCCTGAGCAACGCGCGTTTGTTATCTAGGCGTATTTTAAAAGTGGTGATTCAATCATTGCTACTCAGCGGCAGTTCCGTGCGTTCTTTCAATTAGGTTTCGATCTGAATTTTCATCCATACAAATTGGTTATTGTATGTACATATTTGTACATGTGCTAATATTTTGTTTTAATAAATCCATGTTGAAATTTCAGTATAACCAAGAGTTGTTCATTTCACCAGAAATCACTGTAAGTACCCTTACAAAAGAACTTACACCCTGAGATTTTAAATAATTAACTTCACTTTTTCTAAATTGACGAGAATTCGTCTGGCGCCCTTTAGCTGAGCAAACTTTTAATAAAATATAAAGAACCTTCAGTTTTTTATATTTTTACAATCCTTGCCTGCAAAGACCTATCTGGCGAACTTAAAAACTGTTCTTGATGAGGGTGTGAAAATTGTTAACTTTATCAAGTTACAGGCCTTAAACTCAAGGCTTTTCTAATCTCTTTGTGAAGAAATGGATAGCCTCCTTTTGAGCTTACTTTATCACACAGAAATGAGGTGGCTTTCCCGGGGAAAAGTCCTTCATAGATTGTTCGAGCTTAGGTATGAAGTGCATTTGTTTTTTCAAGATCACTCTTTCCGCCTGTAATCAAAGTTACATGACAGCAATTGGCTACAATGTTTGGCTTACTTATCTGAAGTTTTTCAACAACTCAATAGGCTAAATCTGGGCCTTCAGATAAGTTCTAGCAAAATCTTCATAGTATGAGAGAAGATAGAATCTGTGATAAAAAAGATTGAGTTATGAGGAAGTTTTGTATTCTTCAGGGCTAGACAGAAATATTCAATTCTTTGAATAAAATTTTGAAAGAGAATGAGTTGCAACTCTCTAATGGTGTTAGGTTGCAAATATGTGAGCACTTGAAGAGAATAAAATCATCATTTGAAAGATATTTCCCAAAGCTAGAAAAAAGTATTATTGTATTAAAATCCATTTTCTGAAGTGAATTTTCGATCAGGACAGTTGGACATTACAGCAAAAGAGAATCTGATTGAAATTTCTACTACCAACACTTTGAAATCAGCTTTCAAGGAAAAGCCTCTCATTAACTTTTGGTTGGACTTTAATACTAAATATGTGAACATCAGTTTGACCTGGCAATTAAGATTTTATTACCTTTCCTATATACAGAACTGGTAGAAAGAGCTTTTTCGTCCTATACAAAATAAATATAGAAACAAGTTGGATGCTGCTCTAGATATAAGACTCTACTTCGCTTCTTTTAAACTTAATTTCTGAAAAAATGTGTACAAAAAAGCAAGGACAAATTAATATAAATTATTTCCCACTAATGTAAATTGCAAGTAAAAGAAATGATGGAAGTGTTTACAATTTAAAGTCATTTTTTCTTTATAATTATAATAAAACTAGTGACAGAACTTCTTTTTCAATTTTTTAAATTAATAAAGTACTTTCTGTTACATTTTATATGTAATATTAAAGTATTAAAATGTATTCGCAAAATATAGTACTCATACAGTTTTAAGCTGTATTTATTGCTAACCCTATTACTGTACTGATTCCTCATTACTGATGCTAGACTTGCACTAGATACGAATTATAGTCCGGGGATACAATTCATGAGAAGAAGTTGGTAAGGTACACAACTGCAAAAAGGTTGAAAACCGCTGATCTAGAGTATAAAGACACTAACACACTTCAACAACAATGTCTATGCACACATTAATTAATATTAGAATATGGAGTTAAACAAAATAAATAAATAAATAGTGAACAGTACAGTATCAACTAAGGATAGTGAAGTATTGTAGATAATACTTTTACTGCTTTTAAATATTCAATTTAAATAATTTTACTGAAAAGAAACTTAATAATAGAGTCTATTTGGTATTCAATAATAAAAAATAATAAAAATATTCTCTTGAGTAGTTAGAACACGATACAAAATATCACACAAGAAGCATATTGTAGGGTATAATATTTTTGTTATTGAAATCTTAATAGGTTATATAAGTAAACACATCAAGGCAATTGGAGGGAGGTGCGGCTGTGAGAAAAGGCTAGTAACAAATAATACATTTTTTTCTCATTTAAGGTGAAGAACCATTTTTGTTAATATCATCTAAAAAATATGATACTCCAAAGTACCCCATACAATATTGCTCTTGCGCAGATTTTCACAAATCTTAACTTTTTTTTTCAGTTCATTAAAATTATTTTTTATAATGTTAAACGTTTTATTCTATAATAATATTACTGCTAATTGTATATAGGGATTCTAATTGATTCTTAATACTAATCTGATTATCTTCCATTTCTTTTAATATGTTATTATAATTCTTGCCATCATAAGCATCTAAATTACCAGTAATAAATTTTATTACAGATCCTACTCCATCTACAATACCTCTCTCTATTCTTACACTATTATTCCTTTCCAATAATATGATTTATAATTTGTAACTATTTCTCTACTATAGTTAATGTACCCAAAGTAATTCACTATATCTCCAACTTTACTATCATTGTTGGTTACAAATTCAATTTTTCCAGTGAGGCTGGCCTTACAACTAACACAATTCTTATCAAAATAGTCCAATACCTTATTATAATAAAATTGTACATTATTCAATTGTTCAACAAAGTCATTTGGTTCAAATAATGTACAAACGTGTGATAAGAGGACTTAAGTTTGGCTGGTCCTAAATCAATGGATATTATTCCAATGTTTTTGGAAATGTCTTTAACTTCTGCGCTGTGTTGGTATTGGCTTTTGCGAGGAACATGAAGGACCTGGAACAGGATTAACTTTTAGAATTATTAATAGGATTAAATTTTGGAATTATTACTTTTTTTCTTGGTCTCTTAACTTTAGACAGATGAATTTTTTGTTTGGTATGTCTTAGTTTTATTTCCGCTATTTTTCACTCAAGATTTATTGAAGTTATATCCTCCTTATTATATTTATTTTTTTAGTTTTTCTTTGCTTTTGTAGGTTTTTTACATAAACTTCTGTTGGAATTTCGGGTAAAGGTTCTCTGTTCTGATTAATTTTGGTTCGGATGTTTTCCTTGGTCTTCCGATTAATTTCTTTACTGTGTTCGTATAAATTTTTTGCTTTTTCCCTGCGACTCATTACATAATCATTAGTGAAATGATGTTCCACATCAATGTTAAATATGTGATTAGAGTTAGTATGTCCATAGAGCACTTCAAAAGGTGTTAATTTAGTCACAGAAATGTATGCTATTATTGTATGCGATAATTGCATATTTTACCTTCTTTGTAATGTTATCATTCTTAAATTCTATCTGGTTGTTTAAAAGTCTTATGTGTTCAATTAGTGTGGAATGGAATCTTTCACATAATCCATTAGAAGGTGGTTGTTGGGTGCTTATAAAATGTATTTTAATTCTATGTGCTTTCATGATTTCTTTAATTATTTTATTGTCAATTCTATTCCATTGTCTGACACGATAAGTTCAAGGACACTATAATTTGCAAAGTAGCCTAGAAGCTTATTTGCGACTTATGTAGCATGTGCTTCCTCCCACATGGTATACTTGTGCGTAACGAGTGAATCCGTCCACTATACTGAGAAATTGATTCTTTTCTTACAAAATGCTATCTATGTGGATTATTTGCAACAGTCTCACTAGTGTAGGTGTGAGATTCATTTCAGGTGTTAAAGGTACTCTGTCATATTTTGTTTTTAAAGAGATGTCACAATTATTAATACAGTTTTGAATGTGTCCTTTTATATTAATTAGGCCAATAATATTTTCTTTTAATCTGTTCGTATGTTTCTTATATGCCGCAATGATTAGTTATGTTTACATGATAATTATTTACTATCTCTTGAATTTCATCTTCAGTTATATCTAATTACAGTAGAACCCCTCAAACTCAACACAATGTGGACTTTAAGGTTGTCGAGTTTGGGGGTTGTCAAGTTTTAGGGAACTTCTGTATTTAATGGTTAGGTTTGCAACAAATACTAAAAATTACTTTAAATAACTGTACATTTATTGATTATCAATGATTACACGTTTATTGCAAAAAAGTCCCTGCCTGACAACAACAAAAATAGTGTGTTCAATCACACATTAAAATGAAATTTATCGATGGGTCAAATGAGATTTAAAAAGTATTGGCCTTGTACAATAGGCTCAGTAAACTAAAAAGACCTATCCTAATATGCTGTAATAAAATTTACAGTAAAGTCTACAGTAAAAAACAGACAGTCCATTAAATATTTTTAAAGATTAAAACAATTTTATATAAAAAAAACATTAGAGCAAAGTTAGCATTGATTGAAAAAACTTTTGATTGATCTTTGTTTTTCATTTTCGACTCGACGTCTGGCAGCTTCATCTCGAAGTTGCCGAAGAAAAAGAATGTCCATACCAAACACGGTCCAATACAAATGCTATAAATTGAACTGCTGATTGCATATAATTAAGAGTCGGGTCATCTTTCTCACCTGGTTAAGACCTTTATTACAAAACTTGAATCATAGTTCTACGATGCTCCGTTGAATTGTTATGACAAAAGACTTGCAGCTTACTTTAATGGAATCGGTGCTAATGACCGGTAGCATCCGGGTGGTTAGGCGCTTGGGTTCACAACAGTATGAATGTTTTGACAACACATGATTAGGGCTGTCGCGGTCTACCTGGACCCTTTTTCTTTAACTTTGGCCTCTACTATACAGTTGGATAAGAAAGTGGCTAGAGAAAGGAGCAACCCTCACACTTGTATAAACAAAAGTGACAAGCCTCAACCTCCCAGCATCTGGCAGGCGTATAACAATGCAGTGAATGACCTTGGAAATCCCACGCTCCTGGTCACTGTCCCTGTCGAGTTTGACGGAATGTCGAGTTTGAGGGGTTCTACTGTATTTAGTATTACATTTAACTAACCAAAGTTTAAAACTCTTTAAAATGTCTAGCTATGCATGTCGTAAATTTATCTTAAAAATCATTTTCAAAATAAATACTATATTTAACATTGGGTACTAGGTATTCTTTTACAAATTTAATGATGTCAATGTCTAGATTATTTTGTGAAATTTCAACTATTAATATCTGTTTAGACACTCCGAATAATTTTATTATTTTTACTTTCTTCGGCTGATAGTTTATTAGTGACAAAAAAAAAGGTTTCTTCAGAAGTTCACGGGTTCATCAGAAATTGGAATTTCCATGTCCTTCAAAATTTGAATGAACGGTCTGGTCACTGGGTTCATTGCTCTCCTGTTGATTGACAACGTTGTTTTCCTCCTCCGGATTAAAGTTCACTATCATAGACTGGATATCATCCAATCCTAGGAAGTAAAGTTGAGTCGATGCAGCTGCTGTCTTTTCAAATAAGCAACTTCTTTCCTTAAAAATTCTGTCTTATCTAATTGTATTTTCAAGTTGGCTTCTCTTAATTTATTGAAAACTTTTCTTAATTTATGTACATGCTCTTGTAAGCTGGTTGAGTAGATTATAATATCATCAAGATAAACCAGGCAAGTTTCATTCTATATTCCACGTAATATGTTATTTAGTATTCGTTGGAACATACATGGATTGTTTCTAAGTCCAAAAGGCATTCTTAGAAACTTATAATGGCCAGTTTCTCTTGAGAAGACTGTCTTATCAACGCTATCTGGATGCATTTCTACTTGATGGAATCCCGAGGCTAAATCCAGGGTGGTAAAATATTGGGATCTCCCTAATTTATCTAATATGTCGATTATGTTGGGAAGTGGAAATTGGTCATCAATAGTTTTTTCATTTTGTCCTCTAAAATCGATTACTAATCTAAACTTATGCCTGTTTGATACGTCTGCTTTCTTTGGAACGATCCATACGGGTGTATTCCATGGTGAATGTGAGGGTAGGATGATATTTTGGCGTTGTTCTAATCACGTGTTTGATTTGGTTAGTGAACGTCAGATTATTATTTTCCTGGTGGAATATGTCGGAATATTCAGAAATCAATTTTAGTATTTCTTGTTTCTCTTCACTGTTCATGTGATCTACTCTAATTTTTGTTAGGTCTAACTTATTATTTTTATGATTTAACATGTTGAGATTTGTAGAGTTTATTTGATTAATGTTTTACTTATAAATTTTGAAATTGCTTAGTGGTTCTATGTCCATTGATTCGACTATTAAGCGTCTTGTAAATTAGGGCCATATACATTTCATTTCTGCTACAAATCCAAAACATGATCTGAAAAGAAAGTGAATAACAGTGAATCTCTTTGTAGAGCCTAACAATGGATTTTAGTTGTTGGTCAGGAACCTATATAGGCAAGACCTATTTAGGCTTGGCTCCTGCCTGAAATTTTTTTAAAATATAAAAGTATTGTTTTAATCTTCTAATAGTGGCTGAGAAGAAGCCTAGAAGATCAGTGTCTAGTGAAAGTAAAAAGTTTGAAAATCTACCCAAAGATAGATTAAATATCGACCATTCTATAACTGCTGTATAATCCAACCTGGTGAGATCGTTCAATTTATCATTATATTATCTCTTTCCTTTTTAAACTATTGAGCCTATGAGGCATCATTAAAAAGAACTAAATATTCACAAGTTTAGTGTGAAAGAAAAATATAAAACATAGAAACAATTTTCATATATGTACCAAAAGTACAGAATAACTGCTGTATAATCAATAATCACCTTTTCATCTTAATTAAACAAAAAACTATTTCTTATTATTTAATTTATGATTAATTGTGCAAGTCCCTGACTTCCTTGATAAAAGTCAGCACCGACCCGATACCCCGAGATAAAGAGACTTTGTGCATTCATAATTATTTTATCCCCCCCCCGAGATATAGACTCTTATAGTTGTGTAATTAATTTGTGACTTCGATTTTATGTATGTGTATTTTATCCCCCGAGATATAGACTCTTATTATCCCCCACAATCATTACCCCGAGAATAGACTCTGAAATATTCATGAATTCTATATGTATTTTTTCTTGTTATTAATTTTATGTATGTACCAATTTTATGTTTGATTTTAAAGATCTTTTGTGTTAAATTGATAAAAAAAAAATTTAAAAAAATAGAATCATGCTAAATGATGTTTAACCAACAAATGAGTTCAATGAATTTTAAAGAATAATAAATCAATTATATTCTGTTAACAACTTGCAATTTCTTTATAAATTTAACATTGTATTATTATATTACAGCCCTAAAAAATGATTTTGTGTGTGATCATTTTCTTGTGTAAAACCGCATTTATTGTCTTCCTCAATAGGGTCATTTACTACATTGTATTCGTCTTGTGTTTCTTCATAATCTCCCACGAAGTTTCAATCAATTCTATTTTGTTCCGATAGTGAAATATTCTTCATTTTGCTCCATCATCCGACACATCGAATTGCTTTCATCCTCTTCAACTATTGGCTTTCCTGTTATTTGGTATAATTAGTTTTGTCTGATTGTGTTTCCAGTTTAACACGTTGATATGCTCATTGGTGTGGGCTGGTGAATTTGGTTCGTCTTAGGTGTTGTGTTGTTTCCAAATGTAGTTTTTCTATTAAATTAGTTAAATTGATTAGTATTGTTTTGTGGACACTGTCTGTAGTGATTCTGAAATGTCTGGTTATTAGTTATAGGTTTACGAATTGGTAAGTTTTGAGCTGTAGGTGGTACGTTTTGTTGATTAGTTTGTTACTTTAAAATTGAAAGTCATTGGTCAGCATATTGAGTGCTTCACCAAGTGTGTTAGGGTTTTTCGTTCGCATCAAAGATCCTAGTGGTTCCTGAAGTCCCCTTAACAGAACTCTTAATGCTAACTTTTGGGTGTAAGTACATAAAATATCTTTGACAGCGGGTTCTTTGTTAACAAAGAAAACTGTTTGTAAATTTAATAATTTTTGGATTTGCTCATTGAAATTAAAGGGTGATTCGTTACTTTCCTGTCTTAATTCAACCATTTCTAAATTTAAAGTAAAACAGTCTCTCTTATCTAAACAGCTAGTTAATAGGGTGTTTTTAACATCATTCCAATCATAGCTGTTTGAACTTACTACAATATCTAAGGCTTGTCCTTTTAATTTAGTAATTATGAATGAAAATAAATATTCATTTTGAAAATCAGCTGTTTTCAACTACAAATTATTTATTAACAACTTTATCACATATTGAGATAAACCTATTGCATAGTGGGTTCACCATTATATTCTGCAATCATGTCCAAGTGCTCTTTTTTTAATATAGGTGTAGCCATTATTAATTAATAATAATATTATGTTAATAATAAATTTTTTCTTGAATTACGAAAAGAAAGAAAAATATTATTATTACTATAAAAATCAACTAAAACACTACAATATATGAAATTAGATCTGTGAATAGTTTATTGTACACAATAAGTTTTAAAATTATCTACATATTAATTTTGTTCTAATTAGAATTTTCAGAGTAATGTGAATTATTTGATATACAATTATATTATTAAATATTATTACAGGATTTACTTACATTGAAATCCAAAATACTTTGCTCATTATTACACTGTGTAACATTACATGTATTTCACACTACACTTATTTTGCACTAAACAATGTTTGCACTACACAAAACACAAAACTTTGTTTTTGTCTGCTGGTTGTAGATATTCACTCTATTCTAATTTTGGTTCCTCAATTAACGATTGAATCCAACTGATGTAATATTCGTTAACTTCCTCGAGGGTCATACCGACTGTGTCGTTTATGTTTTTGGTTTAAGGACATTGCTTTTTAAAAAGAACAATTTAATTTGTTACAACTTTATTTATTTATTTATTATATACTTTTAAACTTAATTATAACAAAATTTACAAAACACTCATTTACATTGATGTTTATGGAGAGAAGCCTCGTCTAACTCTGGCTAAAATAAGCTTGTTCCCTAACACAATTGAAACGCTGACATGACTTTTTAACTATCTACTAAACATTAATTCCAGCACACCATGCAACTATTCTTTACCTAACTTACATGCATAAATTTTCAAACAACATTTGTTTTAGGAAAACAAAATCATAAATTAATTAAATAGTAATGATAGGTTTAAGATTAAAGTTTATAACTTTGTGCAGAAATGTCGTTGGAGCAAGATATCCTACTTATGGTTTTACCTGAGACCACACAGAAGATAGTGCATTGCCAGGTTGGCCTTGATCTGTTTGTTGACAAAACTTGGTGTACTGTGAAGAAATCTGATATACTAGAAGAAATATCTCTTCAAGATGTCAACTCACCATTTTTCAAAATTATACATAAAATTATGGTAATTTAACAGAATAGCATAAGTAGAATTAGCAGAAGTACGGTAGTTTAATAGTTTATATAGTTATTGTTACACATAAGTAGAGTTCCCGACGGTTGAGCACAAAAATCGGGTGGGGGTACCCCCACCCCTCCCCCCTTGGCCCCTCCCCCCTTGGCCCCTCCCCCTTTGCCCCTCCCCTTTGCCCCTCCCCTTTGCCCCTCCCCCTTTGCCCCTCCCCTTTAGGCCCCTTCCCTTCCCCCATTGGTCCCCCCACCCCTCCCCCTGCCCCTCCCCTGTAGGCCCCTCCCCTTTAGGCCCCTTCACTTCCCCCATTGGTCCCCCACCTCCTCCCACCCCTCCCCTTGCCCCTCCCCTGTAGGCCCCTCCCCTTTAGGCCCCTTCCCTTCCCCCATTGGTCCCCCCCCACCTGTGACGTATTGTTGTCGAGACACACACAAGACGCCATACACACATGACGTCATACACTTAACTTTTTTAATACCGGTGGGATTCGAACCTGAGAAGTTTGGATTTGAAGGCGGACACGCTACCGACTGAGCTATCGTGCATAGTATTACAAGTCGGATAATTAACGCAGTATATAAGCCGCCATGTTGTAACCGAACGCCAGAACATTTCGTAGAAGTTCGGACACGAACCCCTTACCGTAAGACTTACCGAGTTTTTCGCGACCGCAAAAAACTCGCGTACGTCTTACGGTATGGGTTCTGAGTCGTACCTCTAGGTTACTCTGACAACAAATAGTAGTGTCCAAATTGTAATGTGCTTGTGTTAACCTAACCTATAAGTTTCTGCCTACCACAGCCTATCAGCTGTTACAATAATGTGTTATATATATAATGTGTTATATATAATGTGTTAAGATAGTTAACCTAAAGTTTCCTACTTTTACCCATCCACAGCCAATCAGCTGTTACAATAATGTGTTATATATATAATGTGTTATATATTTATATAATGTGTTAAGATAGTTAACCTAACCTATTAGAGTTTCCTACTTTTGCCCACCACGACCTAGGTACATTTAATGTGTTAAACGTAGTTTCCTCCGTTGTCTACCAGGGTGTAGCACATGTGTTTATGTATCGTGTTAAAATATGGTTAACCTATGCTTACCACAGCCCACACGGGTGTTAGTCTGGCCACTATTTAACAACCGAAATATATTTTTACCAACCGATTTACCAACCAAAACCAACCGATTTACCAACCAAAACCAACCGATTTACCAACCGAAACCAACCGATTTACCAACCAAAATATACTTTTACCAACCGAAATATACTTTTAGCAACCGATTTTCCAACCGACATACACTTTTAGCAACCCAAACATCCAACCGATATACCTCGACCCGCGGACTTTGCTCCCCCCTGCGGGAACCCCCCACCGGCTGGGGGAACCCCCCACTGGCTGCGGGAACCCCCCACCACCACCTCCCACCAGAGCGTGTGTGGAAGTGACAGCATATCGGTCTCAGGCCAAATCCCTCTACTCCCCTCCAACAATATTCATATAGGTAAGAAAGGGGGGTCGCGTCGACTACCTCGTTTCGGCTACCATTCCAAGGTGTGTAGGTCAGGTTCTGACTGGTCTAGCCGGATTGTACAACAGTGCGTAACAGTGCGCATGCGTACTACTCGCGATTAACTGAAAGGAGAGTGTCCACAGGTTACTCCATCTACTACCAGAGTGTAGCACCGGTCAAACAAGTTAAAACAAGGTGACTCACACGGTTAGAGTTACTTGAAAAGAACTATGGAGCCAATTTACATTGTTTCCTCGCAAAGTAGGGTGACGAAAAAATTTCGTACTCTAAGGACTAAAATTCAGTTTAAATTTCATCCACCACCCGAGAATGTCACGGAAATTGATTGGATAAAAAGAGGCTTTGAATGTTTGGTGGACAAAATGAAAAATGGAACAGCTGATGGTGATCTGTTGGGCTTTACTTTTACTAGTCTCAATTTTAAAACAAAGACGCCTGGATACGTTGCTTTTCGTAAAGCTTCCGACACCTCTGTCGATCTCTTATGGACAATTTTTCGCGGACTAATCTAAAGCAACGGTGAGGCGGGAACAAGCAGCGATAATTTCGAGATTACCTGCACCAGAGTATCTCCACGAAATAAATAGTGCCACCAATCTGTAAACACACTCATTTACCTAATGGATGTAAGGCGAGCCATTGCGGCGGAGCTCCACAAGCCCGCGCGAAGAAATTTCAAAACACGTAGTGTGACACTGAAAGGAGTTAACGACCTTTACCAAGCCGATCTAGTGGAAATGATTCCATATGCTAAGGAAAACCGAGGCTACAAATATATACTGACAATGATAAATTGTCTGACAAAATATGCGATTGCAGAACCGCTAAAGACAAAGTCGGCTCTAGACGTATCTATAGCGTTAGAACCGATACTGAAAAAACATCCTATGAATAACTTTCAGACCGATCAGGGGAAGGAGTTTTTCAATATGCACGTAAAGAGATTAATGAAAAAATACAATATAAATCACTACGCCACTTTTTCAGACAAGAAAGCGTCTATGGTGGAGCGTCTGAACCGTACTTTGAAAAATATAATGTGGCGTGAATTTACGGCACGCGGTAGTTACGAGTGGGTGGAGCTGTTGAAAAACGTAGTAAAGACCTACAATAACACTGTGCACAGTACAATAGGCATGAAACCCGCTCAAGTGTTGAAAAAGCACGAGAAAATGTTACTGGACAAAACAGCACGCAAGAGTACAAAAGCACTGGCGCGATTTAAAGTGGACGACAAAGTTAGAATATCGAAATTTAAAAAGACTTTTGCTAAAGGATATCTACCCAACTGGACAAACGAAGTGTTTACCGTGTACGCTGTTGTACCGACCAATCCTGTAATGTACATTCTACAAGACTCGAAAGGTGACATTCTGAAAGGGGGATTCTATGCCGAAGAATTAAGCAGGTCAAAGATCGGCAACGTATATCTTGTTGAAAAAGTATTACGCAAAAAGGGTAACAAAGTACTGGTGCGGTGGTTAGGGTTTGACAAGGAACACGACAGTTGGATTGATAAAACCAAGCTTGTTGTTTAGGTATTTAATAGGATAGCACTGTTAGTTTTCCACAGTATTTAGACAAACGTTGCGTAATGCGTTTAAAAAACACAGCGGATAAACTACGTGTAAGAAACTTTGACGTTGTTGCAGGAGGCGGGTCAACAATGCACCGTCACAGTTCTTTATTACCAAACACAGTTCGATCTATAGTGTGCGGCCCATCAAACAGTGGCAAGACTAATGTGCTATTTAATCTGCTCTTCAATCCGAATGGCCTGAAATTTGCCAACGTCTATGTATTTTCTAAATCACTCCAGCAGCCAAAGTACAAGTTTTTGGAAACTATACTGGGAAATACCAAAGAAATTGGTTATTACACATTCACGGACAACGAAAATGTCATCCATCCTAGTGAAGCGGAGCCAAATTCGATAATAATATTTGACGACATAGCTTGCGAGAAACACGACAATATACGTAACTATTTCACCATGGGACGTCACAATAATATAGATTCCTTCTACTTAGGACAGACGTACAGCAGGATTCCCAAACAATTGATTCGAGACAATGCCAATCTCTTGGTCCTTTTCAAGCAGGACGATCTCAATTTACGACACATTTACAATGATCACGTAAACACTGACATGGTGTTTAGTGCATTTAAAAACATTTGTGCAACCGCGTGGAAAGATAAACATGGATTCGTTGTAATAGATAAGGACAGTGAACCGGAGAATGGAAGATTTAGAATTGGTTTTGATCGAATAGTAACAGATTTTTAAGGTACAAAAGGCTTGATACTTGCAACAATCGTCATTCTACAAGATGTCTGGGAAGAGAGAGCATCTAACGCTGGAGATAGCCAGATTGCGCAAGGCTATAAAGAAAAAGTACAGACAGTTGAGGTACGGAGAGGTCGAAGAGGAACGAATGTATACTAAGAAATACACACCGATAATTAAAGAGTTGCAGAAGAGTGGAGTGTTTGTGCCGAAACAAGAAATTAAACCCGAAGAAGAAGAAGAGTTGGATGAAAAGACGGAAATAGCGGATGAGTGGAGCAGCGAGAGTGAGGAAGATAAAAATGAAGAGTGGGGGGAAGTACCGGCTACTCCCAGTGTTGATTTTATGGATACCGAAGTAATTGCAGAGACTCCGGACCGACCGCAGCCCAGTGTAAGGGAACTATTGTCCACACCTGTAGGGCAAAGTGAATCTGAACAATGGGTAAACAGTACTTTCGCACATCCGCTGGCACGAAAATATATGCTCAAAATGATTAAAGATACCGCCGGTAGTCAGAATATAGATCACAGTTACGGACCGAAAATCGGAGCCGACTCTATGATGATCGGTAACAAGACTCTTCAGTTGTCGGACGATGGTGAGATTATAATTGACGGAGTTCACTATAAAGGGACGCCAGGATTGTACGAGTTGGTGTTTAAGCGTATACCCGATGATGATATATATACCGAGGCCGATTTACGAGCGTATAGAGATATCTGTGTGAGATCCAGTGCACACAAAAGATTATACGATCCGAACGGACAAGTTAATCGTAAAAAATCTATGAAATATAGAAACATTATAGAGCAGTTATTTCCACCTAAAAAAGTTAGCGGTAGAGGTTATTCATACTGGGACGATCCGAATGAGTTGTGTGACAGACTGAGACATTTGTTGGCATCTCACGATGCAGGACACACGGGACATGCAAATGAGATAGCTTCTATTATAGAAGAACTAAAAGAAGCTGGAATTATAAAAGGCGCGGGAATTGCAAAAATAAGAACATTAATACGATGAGTGTCGACAAGTTTGGACGTTATAAGAGTGGCGGCTCCAACAGAAAAATAGGTCCTAAAGGTGTAGGGTTTAACCTTACACCGGAGGGAGACTATGATATAGGAGGTAAATTGTTACATAATGTAGCTACAGCACGCTCTGAAACCGATGCGGTCACCCTTAACCAATTAGAAACAAAGTGTTTAATGTTTGATGACAAGAGGAAACGATATGACGCAAGCTGGAGACCTATAGGCGGTTTAGCTAAACCGAAAGACAATGATGATGCCGTGACAAAAGGATATCTCGAATCGTTGATTCCAGTTAAACTAAATAGCGGCTATGACTTTAAAAGTTATCGGCTACAGGATATTGGTATTCCTCTAGAGGAAGGCGATGGCTTAAACGTAAAATATGCTAGAATGTATTTTATGGGGAAAAATTCGCACAATAAATTTGACGCTCAAAAAAGCTATATATGCAACGTAAAAACCCCACTACACACGGAAGACGCAGCCAACAAATACTATGTGGACAGCAAAGTAATACCGTTGAACAGTAACGGTTGGAACTGTGGCGGTAAAAAACTGACCAACGTAAAAGATGGCACTAGCAGCTTGGATGCAATCAACTTTCATCAGCTTGAAGAATTGAGTGTAATTATAGATCGTGCTCTACTCAGAGATAAAACAAAAGACTGCTTTGATGCCTCTTCGAAACGTATTTGTAATATTGCCGACGGTGTTACTGATAGTGATGCCATCACACGAGCCCAATTAGTACAGGCTATTAAAACAACTGAAGCTGAATCATTAAAAGCTTGCAGTAAGAAAATGAACACAATAGAGAACAAATGGCGAAGGGAATTGATTGATCTCGCACATACGATTAAAAAGCAATATAGTAAAGTCGATACTCCTAAAGATACATTTAGTCATTGGCGTATGGTGTGGAGCGACGACACCATAAATACGTTGCACCCTTGAGTATTGATTCAGTATAGAAATGGCAAAGGGACGAACAACAAGGGTCAAAAAGGGCCGTGGTCTCGTTTCTGGAATTTTAAGCGTTGGTGATAGGGTTTTAAACAAGGCTATAGATCTATTGCCTGTAGAACTCCATTTACCCTCTTACAACTATTGCGGTCCGGGTACAAAGTTAGCCGAGAGATTAGCCCGAGGTGATAAAGGAGTCAATCCGCTGGACGAAGCTTGTAAAGAGCACGATATAGCGTACAGCAAATACAGTGATTCGGAGCATCGTAGAGAAGCGGACAAAATTTTAGCAGAACGGGCTTGGAGTCGAGTCAAATCGGGTAACGCGTCTATGGGTGAACGGGCAGCAGCGTGGGCTGTAACAACGGCCATGAAAGCGAAATCCAAATTGGGAGGTGGAGGGAAACGTCTCTTGTTGGGTGGGGGTTTGTATCTCAAACCGTATCAAAAAGGCAGCGGTCTGTATCTCAAACCATATGCTAAAGGCACTGGTCTGTATCTCAAACCGTATCCAAAAGGCAGGGGACTGAAAGGCAAAACCAAGAAGAAGAAGAAGATCAATAAAAAAAAAGTTTGATTGATTCATTACCAAACAGACCGTTAACGAATATCGATTTAGAGAAATATGCCGTGAGGATACCGTATTTCAGAGGTGTTTTTATGAGGGATAAACTTCCCCCGACGGGGCCGTTGAAAAACGAATCTGCCATTGTCAACCTCGATAGTAGCACGGGTGAAGGTACACATTGGGTGTGTTATAAAAAGCGCGGTGTAAATGTAGAATACTATGACAGTTTTGGAAATCTTAGACCTCCACTCGAACTGACTAGATATTTTGGTTCCAACGCTAATATTCACTATAATTACAAGCGACATCAAAGTGACACTTCAGTCGTCTGTGGACATTTGTGCTTAAAGTTTCTACTACCATGAGTATTGTTTTAAACGGAAATAGTTCTACACTTTGGTGTGATTTCTTTCCACCGATTGATCTATCCAATGGAGAGTGGGAAATCGGTCTCATCGATCTTGCTGTGTACAATTCCATTCCCAATATCGAAGAGGGAATTAATAATAAATTGTATCTCGGTGGAGATCAAAACGATAATTATGAAGTGACCGTTAACATACCGACAGGTTCGTACGAAATTGAGGATATTGAAAAATATATCAAATCACATCTGCCGCCGGAGATTACATTTTCGCTCAAGCCGAACAATAACACACTTAAAACGGAACTTAAGTGTTCAAAGACTATTCATTTTAAAGACGGATCTATAGGAAAATTACTCGGTTTCAATAATGGGAATTTATCAGCCGACCAAAGACACGAATCTGAGCTGCCCGTCGATATTATAAGAGTGAATGTTATTAGAGTTGCGTGTAATATTGTAACTGGGTCATTTCAAAATGGAAAAGAATCACACAATATACACGAGTTTTACCCACAAGTGGCTCCGGGGTACAAGATTGTCGAAATACCGACGACTGTAATATATTTACCAGTCAACGTGAAAACCATTCATAACATCACCGTAAGCCTTAGAGATCAGAACGGAGTACCTATAAATTTCAGAGAAGAATCAGTTTCTGTCCGATTGCATTTACGTAGAAATGGGTCTCGTATTTAATGGACAACGTTATAAGAACAGTATCAGTGTACGTTCAAACTCGACAGAGTTAACAGCTAGAAATATACGTTTTCTCTCGGCTTTGGGATTTAAAGTGAAAAATGGATCTACTGGCAATAGATAGTGCAGCAGAATACAATGACGTCATCAGTGGTCTGGAATACCATTCGCACAGACCTTATGCGTCATCAACGTACGGTAATAACGATGAAATTCGTATTCCCATAAATCAACAGGACGTGATCACAGCACCGTTTGGTAGTATATTGCATATAAAAGGAACACTGAGCGGTACAAAAGCGGACGGCACTGCTGCAACGGTGAAATTGGTCAACAATGCCGTAGCCTTTCTATTTGACGATATTAGATACGAATTTGCCGGTAGCGAAGTGGACCGTACGAGAAATGTTGTCATCACGAGTACCATTAAAAATCTATTGTCGTTGCGAGAGAGTGAGAAGAATAAATTCAGCAACGCAGGATGGTTGGGAGCCGGTGGGATGGCTACCTCTTCAAACTTTTCCCTCTCTGTACCATTGAAGCTGTTGATGGGCTTTTTCGAAGACTACCAACGGATTGTACTGAACGTAAAACAGGAACTAGTGCTCTTACGTTCGGCCTCCGATTTGAACGCTGTATACAGTGATGATGCTACAACCGTTAATCTAAAGATAACTAGTATACACTGGAGAGTGCCTTATGTGACGGTTTCAGATTCACTCCGATTGAATCTTTTGAAAATGATCGAAAGAGACGAACCTGTCCATGTTCCGTTTCGTAGTTGGGAGTTACACGAGTATCCAATAGTGCCGCAAACAAATCAGATTTCGTGGACAATTAAAACCGCTAATCAGCTGGAAAAACCACGCTATGTTATTCTAGCCTTCCAAACAGATAGAAAAAATCAGATCAAAAAGGATGCCTCTGTGTTTGACAAGTGCGGCCTTTCAAATTTAAAACTCTATCTAAATTCACAGTATTTTCCTTACGATAATATTAACGGCGATATTTCCACATTGTATGAAATGTACCATAGATTCCAAGAATCGTACTATACGCACGAGTCCTTGCCCAGTCTAGATTTACAATCTTTTACAGATTGTCCTCTCTTCGTAATCGATTGTTCCAAACAGAACGATTCTATTAAATCTGGTCCCGTGGATGTCAGACTAGAAATAGAAACTTCCGCCAATATACCTGCAACTACTACAGCCTATTGTCTGATTTTACACGACTCGCATATTGTGTACAATCTCCTTACGGGCGCAGTTAGAAAGGTAGTGGAATAGATGCGCATGCGCACAGTCCCTCTTATAACGCGATACAATTATCGAACCAGTCATTCTCGATCGAGACATCATGTGCACCACATACCCAGGAGTCGTTCATGCCTTCCTCAGGCTCGTGCCTAAGGATAGAATATCGGATTTAGAGGACTTTTTTAGCGAAAGCAAACTATATTATTTATTCAACCCTACTGAAATAGACAATCAGTTGACCTTGACATTCACAGAGTATATCTACGATGGCGACGATGACGACAAATATCATGTCGATAAGTCGCAAGTATCGGAACATGTCTATACAGGTTTAAAGAGTCGGCTATCTTCGGGTAACATCGGCCCGTCTTCGGATTCGGTTTACGTTTTAGTGGGTGGGGTGGGGATGGTTTATTGCAACCATTATTGTGTCAGTTGTGGGGAGGATGATATAAGCGGCGAAAAATACTATCAATTCGATTTCGATGATGCTCGTCTACACGAGTTCCCATTGGTTCTAATCGAACCGAAACTTGAGAAAGGTTATTTGCACAATCTTTCGTCATTTTATCAAAGAAGTCAGTTGTAACTGTCGCCGTCGGTCAGTCGAGACAATGGATCCGAGCAAGATGGACGTGGAGCGAGCTCCTACCAAACGTCAGGTACCACCTAACCTCCCTTTGGGAATTTTTCTTAAATCCGTTCATTTCTTAAACAAAGAGTGCACTTAATTCATAGCAACCGGTTTGTTCCAGCATACAGGTTTCACTCTCGGACTTTTAGTACAGAGTGGTAAAAAATTTGTTTACTTCAATCATAATCTACTCGACGAATTGTCGATTCATTTAAAATTTATAACGGCAGCTCTCGGCGGCAAGAGTACGTTAAAATTCGCCATGAGTATCGGTGACGTAATAGTACGGACTACTTTCGGTAAACGTTACGTTCAATTGTACGATGGGCAACATTGTATGACCTTGAACGCTGACGAATGGAGGCTATTCGAGGAGAGTATGCCGCTCGTGTCCAGACGTGTCGCCGAATTGTTTTATATCGAGGAAGAGTTACGCTCCTACATCATTGAGATCTTGGCAAGCGACGAGCTCGTATCTAGCACACTCCCCGAAGCGGACAAACTGTACGACGAAGTCAAGTTGTTTAAGAAACATGCAGGCGGCGGTAGTTGAATTTCACGCGTTTCACGATAACGACAACAGGTATATAGTCAAAGAATTGGCCATTGTCGGTGATCAATTTCAAAGTGTTACAGTCTTTAAACCGCCCTACAGATTTTCTCTCCTTAACGAAAAATCTCAAAAATCGGCTCGTTGGCTACAATCACGTTTTCACTATATCAGATGGGATGAAGGCGGTGTACCTTACAACGAGGACACGATACGCACTTTGTGCAAGCCTTTTGCAACACTTTTCACAAAAGGATTGGAAAAGGCACTGTTTTTGAGACAATTCCATCCTCACGTCATGGAATTGCCTCAAGAAGAGAAATTCTCCCATAGTGGAGACATTAACTGTATATTACCTCAGCATAATAGTAACGTAGATAGTAAATGTGCACTAAAAAGTGCTAAAAGTTATTACGATTTACTCCTTGCCTAAAAGGTCGCGGGGACGGTATGAAGATACCTGACCGGCATCTGTGTATGTGTGTTACCCTCTGGTGTGGAACTAAAAAGCCCGCAAGGTTGTATGGAGGTCCCTGGAGCGGAGTTGATTCTCCCGTAAACCTGTTTGAAGGTCACTGGCGCAGTCGAAAGACTTGATAAACTTTGAATGAGGTACAATTTGGGCACGGAGTCAAAGCGTAAACAAAAAAATACAAAAAAATTTAAAAAATCAAAAAAAAATTTGGAGGCCACAATTTTGTAATGGAGTGGTGGTCACAGGAAATAGCGATGGATTTGGGGCTATTTCCACAAGGGGTAAAGCCTTCTGCTTGCCCCGGCTTGTAATGTGGGCTCTGTTATGGCTTCACTGTACCGGATGACGGTTCCAACCCCGTAAAACACAGAGGAGAAGCTTATTTTAACGAATTATTTTCTGCTTTTTCAGGAATTGTGTAAGACGCTGGAATCCTACGTGTGCTGTGGTAACGCATGTAAGAAAATCAAAATAAAAGATCTGGTGTTTTGTACAAAACCAGATTGTTACGGAAACCTGTGCACTTGTTTGCTTGCCGACTGCCGCTCAAGGAAGTCGTACAGTGTTCCAGTAATAGTACGGCCTCAACATTTGACCGGGTACTGTTGTGCTAACAAATGTTTTAAAGCACCCGAATGTCAAGTTGACGGCCTGGCATGTACAAAGTGCCAGGCATTCAGCTTTTGTCATTGTAGGTGCAGGTATTGGAACGTACCGATAATGGATCTGTACAGCTTATTTACGACAACCACTGTTGGCACAGGAACTGTATCGGACCAGTGTTATAGTTGTTGTGTACTGAACTGTCAAAAGTTTTATATTAAAGACTTATTATTTTGTAAACAGTCAGACTGTCATGGTGACTTGTGCAGGTGTATGTTTCGGAGATGTAAATATAGGAATGTAATGTTGTAAGTTTGTGTGTGTGACTCAAAAATAATCTGGGGACCATTGATTGGTTGGGTAGTTGACTCAACTCTGTGTTTATTCTCGTTATTATTATAGTACTCTGTAATGTAACTTTTTTAAACTGAGAGAATACATTATTAAAACATCTACACGTTTTCATATTATTTACCAACCGTGTGAGTCACCTTGTTTTAACTTGTTTGACCGGTGCTACACTCTGGTAGTAGATGGAGTAACCTGTGGACACTCTCCTTTCAGCGAGTAGTACGCATGCGCACTGTTACGCACTGTTGTACAATCCGGCTAGACCAGTCAGAACCTGACCTACACACCTTGGAATGGTAGCCGAAACGAGGTAGTCGACGCGACCCCCCTTTCTTACCTATATGAATATTGTTGGAGGGGAGTAGAGGGATTTGGCCTGAGACCGATATGCTGTCACTTCCACACACGCTCTGGTGGGAGGTGGTGGTGGGGGGTTCCCGCAGCCAGTGGGGGGT
This sequence comes from Aphrophora alni, assembly GCA_963513935.1. Classification (NCBI taxonomy): domain Eukaryota; kingdom Metazoa; phylum Arthropoda; class Insecta; order Hemiptera; family Aphrophoridae; genus Aphrophora; species Aphrophora alni. Next base: position 37,666,513 of record OY740769.1, read on the forward strand.
TCCCCCAGCCGGTGGGGGGTTCCCGCAGGGGGGAGCAAAGTCCGCGGGTCGAGGTATATCGGTTGGATGTTTGGGTTGCTAAAAGTGTATGTCGGTTGGAAAATCGGTTGCTAAAAGTATATTTCGGTTGGTAAAAGTATATTTTGGTTGGTAAATCGGTTGGTTTCGGTTGGTAAATCGGTTGGTTTTGGTTGGTAAATCGGTTGGTTTTGGTTGGTAAATCGGTTGGTAAAAATATATTTCGGTTGTTAAATAGTGGCCAGACTAACACCCGTGTGGGCTGTGGTAAGCATAGGTTAACAATATTTTAACACGATACATAAACACATGTGCTACACCCTGGTAGACAACGGAGGAAACTACGTTTAACACATTAAATGTACCTAGGTCGTGGTGGGCAAAAGTAGGAAACTCTAATAGGTTAGGTTAACTATCTTAACACATTATATAAATATATAACACATTATATATATAACACATTATTGTAACAGCTGATTGGCTGTGGATGGGTAAAAGTAGGAAACTTTAGGTTAACTATCTTAACACATTATATATAACACATTATATATATAACACATTATTGTAACAGCTGATAGGCTGTGGTAGGCAGAAACTTATAGGTTAGGTTAACACAAGCACATTACAATTTGGACACTACTATTTGTTGTCAGAGTAACCTAGAGGTACGACTCAGAACCCATACCGTAAGACGTACGCGAGTTTTTCGCGGTCGCGAAAAACTCGGTAAGTCTTACGGTAAGGGGTTCGTGTCCGAACTTCTACGAAATGTTCTGGCGTTCGGTTACAACATGGCGGCTTATATACTGCGTTAATTATCCGACTTGTAATACTATGCACGATAGCTCAGTCGGTAGCGTGTCCGCCTTCAAATCCAAACTTCTCAGGTTCGAATCCCACCGGTATTAAAAAAGTTAAGTGTATGACGTCATGTGTGTATGGCGTCTTGTGTGTGTCTCGACAACAATACGTCACAGGTGGGGGGGGACCAATGGGGGAAGGGAAGGGGCCTAAAGGGGAGGGGCCTACAGGGGAGGGGCAAGGGGAGGGGTGGGAGGAGGTGGGGGACCAATGGGGGAAGGAGAGGGGCCTACAGGGGAGGGGCAGGGGGAGGGGTGGGGGGGACCAATGGGGGAAGGGAAGGGGCCTAAAGGGGAGGGGCAAAGGGGGAGGGGCAAAGGGGAGGGGCAAAGAGGAGGGGCAAAGGGGGAGGGGCCAAGTGGGGAGGGGCCAAGGGGGGAGGGGGAGGGGTGGGGGTACCCCCACCCGATTTTTGTGCTCAACCGGCGGGAACTCTACTCACATAGTTATTTAGTACTGAAACAAGTGAAGGAATTTCCAAAAGTGAAAATTGGATGCTTGTAAGTTTTCCAGTTTTCTTAATGATATGGTAATTATTAGTACAAATTTGGCTATTAAGTTATATGAGATTTGTTCAGTAAGTATCTGACATTAATTTTACCTGTGTATACAAATATTGTTTTACAACTGTGTAAAACTGTCAGTTGATTTTCCTCTGTGACTATTAGATTTTAATTTTTCCAATAGTTGAGCAGTGGTATTACATTTAGCTTGCTGATACCCAAGTAGAAACCATTCAGCAGATTCAATAGGCTATGATATCATTATGGTATTGATTTCATAGGAGGGTCAAGCTTTTTAAACATTAAGGTTCCTGTAGGTTCTCATCAAACCAAAATGACGAGGTCATTAATCAAGTGTATATTTTGGTCATGAAGAACTATTGAGTTACTGTCAGGAACTTGCGGACAATGTGTGGATAAGTATTGGTTCAGGATATACATTTTTAGTGAGGAATGGGCCTTGTGGAGAATATCTACTAAATTTGTGCTGAAGTTGCTAACAGCGGAACAGAAGCAAATTGGTCTGGAAGGTTCATAGGACATAGCTAAAGTCCTGATCATGCAAATGTAGGACATGCAAACACCGACCCTGACAACCTGAATACCAAGATGACTGATGATGATTCGTTTGTTTACAGATACAACTTGAAAATCAAGGTGGGGTCATTACAATAGCAACATTCAATTTCCTGAGGCCAAAAAAAGCAGAGTAGGTTCACAGCAACATCAAAGAGACCTGAATCTGTGGGTAACAGAAACTTCGCAGCTACAACATGACACCACCTCATTCCTCATGTCAGATTCAGATTTATTTGGCCAAACAACTTCTGTAGTACGTTTTACTCCCTATTCTCCGGACATGATTTTCTTGAGAATTTTTTTATTTTTTATTATCAATTCAATATTTGAGATATTTGTGATATCTCACACTGTTAGTATCACACTGTTATCAATTCGAACAACATTTTGCACAGGGGTGGCTAGTGATCAAGGCTACCGATGTCTTGCAATGCTAATAGAGTTGCGTAGGTTTTTTATGAGTTACACGATAGTTTAGTTTTAAGAATTTAAGCATCTCCAGTCTAACTGATACATTAACATTACGTGTCACATCATACTAAAACATGAACCTATAAAAGAAATGTATAACAAATTTGGTTAAAAATTTTAAACTTATCTCACATTTACAGATACACTTTCAAAAGTCCCACATTGTTTATCTCACATTGTATATTACGTTTAAGTCCTTTGTTTGGATGAATATACTGCTTTGAAATCTAATAAATTTTCTTAATATTATAATCTATTAACTTGGTTAAGAAAAATTATTAAGCACTATTGTTAATTAATAACAACAACAAAGGTGAATTAAACTAACTATAAAATCTGCACAAATCAAACAGGTTACTTGATTTGGTTGTCCACGAATGCACTGATGTGCATTCTCTGATCACCTTCCAGAAGTGATAGAGATAATATTTCGTACCTTCCCATAAAGGATAGCAGTAAGAGTTTGAGGAAATTAACGTGACACATAGTCTGGAAGTACTGTAAATAAAGAGGCAAACACACAGCTCAGGCATTGTGACTGAACAGAAAGTTTCCGAATAATAAATATTTTCTTATCTAACGGGTTTCAACGATAAAGTCGCCATTCTCAGTGATACATGAGCTATAATAAATAAACTATAACTAACTTAGAAGTGCACCAACCCTCGTATTTATACAAAACTAAAGGGGCGTGTCTAAACCTACTTTCTAATATTAAAGTGTTAACAAGTGCCTCGTGTCTTTCTAAATAACTTAAAAGAAAGCCAAACTGTTTTCGTAACTTTCTTCAATTAACTCTCTTATAAATGAAATAGTCGGTCTTTCAGCTACTTTCATTTCTTCCCTTTAAACACTTGACATAAGTCTTGCAATTCTGTCCTCCTATAATTCACACATGTTTCACAATAATTCAATAAAAATAAAGCAAATAATTCTATATATATGTAGAATATATATATATATATATATACAACTAAAACAAAACTCAAAGAAATAACTGTTTATCTTACCTAAAAATATTAAAATATTAATTATTGTATAAGTCGCAACAGTATTATTTATTCAAGGAAAAACAGTTTGTAAAAAACAAAACATATATACAACTAAAAAACTACAAAATGAATTAAGCATCTAATTTATATAGAAATAAAAATGGAAAACACTTATAGGTTTAAAAAGACTGTTTTTATATATCACTATAGGGCTCTCATGGTGGTTACCTCCAGTCAGTAACAATAGCTGAATTCACACTGAAACTAAGATAGAATTAGCAGTGAACAATCTAACACCTTTTTCCTAGAACGAGGCTTGTAACTTAGGGCGAGTTGTAAGACTGACGACCTTACATAGACAAATAATAATTTTTATGAAAAAAGATACAACCTGGAGGAGGTAAGCTTCTGTGATGAGCCCGATGGAAGGTTAAAAACTAAGACCATTTAATCTGGGGATAAGTAATTTAGAGTTAGAATACAAAAAAAAAACCAAAAACAAACACACAGCTAAACTACAAGTAAACATAAACTGAATAACAACCACACGAGAGATGGAAAATATTAGACACATGATTTCTAATGTTTATCTCTTAAACATTGTTTATGGTTTTTATAGAACAATGATGATAAATGTTTGAATTATATGAACCATTTCTCATTACCCAAATACTCAGAAATACATTTTGGAAGTTCCTTGGGTCAAAAAGTAGTTTGTACATTGATGCCTAGTATTTAGTGAGCGTTGAACATTCATCTAACAATTAGGCCGATTTTATTCTAATTTGTATATCTGAAATGATTTTTCATTTTGTAAAAGTTTGGAATAAATGAACGAGATAAAACAAAATTAGTTATTTTAAACATTTCTAATAATATTGATTACAAGTTTTCTGAAATGAAGTCCTAAAATAATTGGTCATAACTGCTAAGTCACTAGGTATCAATAATAATAATGATTTAAAAAAATATCTTTTACCAATTTTTTCAAATGACTTAATGGTTGTCATCAAATTTTTGTGATATGTGAAATTTTGTAATGTGTTAAACTGTGGAGACCATTATGGTTTGAGAGTAGAGTTGGAAATAAACAGACATCTTGTTAACTTACCTTTTTCATTAAACACTCAGTGCCATATAAATATATATATATATATATATATATATATATATATATATATATATATATATATATGCATGTATTTTTGGCATACATTGTGTTTTTCAGGATATATTTAATTGGAAATAGATTATAATAAATTTTATAGTAAATCATTATGTACTAATTATATTTGATGTTTTCATTGTTATGGTGTTGCAGTCATATAAACCAACAGAACTTCTTATAGGCTACGAACCATTCGGGAGAGAGGAAGATCAATTTTATGTTTGTGTAACCGAAGCAGGTCGTGATGAAGTGTTGACCAAATTGCAAGAAATGAGGAGCGAATATTTACGGAAGATTCAAACATCCAAAGGGATTAAAGCTAGACCTTGGGTTTCTCATGGCAGTGAAGCTGATGTTGATCTTTTTCAACTAAAGAAAACCCGTGATTTGGTAAGCTTCTTATTATGATGACTGTCTCATAATATATACAATGCTACACTATATATGTTTTTGGGATGGTGTGTTTGAAGCTTCATTTTTACATTTACATTCATACAAATATTTAGATGTAAAGAAGTAGAACCAAAAACTGTACTTAACTTTATTAGACAGCTTAGTTCATCTCATCTAGGGGATTTTTATGATTGGAAAAACTCCAAAACTGTAACAGATATAAAAATTTTAATGACACAGGTAAATTCTATGCATTTTTCTGAGAAAAATAATGTCTTATAAGTTAGTTTTGCATAAAATTACTATTTTTAATGATTTCTTTTTAAAAAAAAATAAGGAAATTAAGTTACCAGGTAGTTGGTTAATGTCGGACCACATTTACATTATACCCAATAACTAACCAAATTATTATTATTAATGAAATTTTATTAATTAGTTGTAAGCTCATCCAAGGTGTGTCAGTAATTGTGGAGTGATATTTCAGACAATGGCTACTAATTTACCCCAGTCATTTTAACCTGTCCACTGAGATATAAAGACACCCAAAATATTTTATCAGATTATTATTTGTGAAGGTTTGAATGTTGTATTCTTTGGATCTAAAATGAAGAAGGAAAAGATAACTGTCATCAGGTGATAATTTCCAAGTGGGCGGATGTTTTCTAACTCCATGTACACTCCAAGACAGGATTAGGGAAATGATTAGGCTGTTTCCCTTTCGCCTAGCTAACTCTTCTAAATAATCAAAGATTTTCATAAATCAGATTATCAACTTTAAATTATCAGAAATGTTGTTATTAATAAATCTTTTGAAGGTACAAACAAAAAAAAATTATTGGAAAGTATAAACAGTGTACTCATTACATTTCATTGTGTGATTATTACAATTATTATTAAATGATTACACATAACAGACATTATTTTGTTTTACTTTTTCTTTTTTTTTAATTAGTGTTATTCCCAATCTACATGAGTTAATTTTTTATTTACAAAATAACTAAATAGAATTGGGTGATTTTATAAATCTGATCAACAGCAAAAAATGGGTTAAAATTTGTTACAAATATATGATCAAAGATTCACATAATATTTTGCTGATAACACAAAAAACAGAAGAATACTAATTAAAAATGGCAAAATATAGTGTCCAGTTTGAGAATCGTCAATTAATTTCGATTTAAGAAGCAAAATAATAATAAATAAATTACATCAATTCTGAAAAATAGTTTTTTAGTAATTTAGTTATTTTTTTTACAAATCATGATCAAACAACTATCAAAATTATTTGTACTATTATTAAAATCAGACGTAAACCGTATTTTCTTCTATTGCACGAGACAGTAAAATAGGTGTAAATGAGATATTTTTGCTGTTGTGGAACTCATATCCCTTTTTTTTATGTGGTTGATAACAAATAATGTCCTTTCAAGGCCAACTAGTTTTCCCAAATAATTTCTACTAAGCTTAACATTAGTGATGATTGTGATAACACCTTACTGTCTAAATTGATAATTTTACTCTGACTTTTTTTTTTGCCTTTCACTTAGAAGCCTAAGCCCGAGTATAGGTCGGGCAGTCGCGCCAGCGCTCACCGCCAAACCCCGAGTATACATCAGGCCGCGCTAAATACTTCTATACAATCGCGATGTCGGCATATAATCAGCCAAGGTGATGGAAATAATTCAATTAGTGACATTTTGAGAGAAAATGTAAATGAACCGATTTTTGATTCTGATTCTGAGGGCGAAATCGATGAAAATAACGATCCAGACTTTTTAGTGACAACCATAGGCCTATTAGTGGTGTGTAGCTATTTTTGTTTGTGTGTGTATTTTACCCTTTTTCAAGACTAAGGAGTGTTTACTGTAAGCAAAATATGTATTTACATGTATATATATTTAAAAAGGTAATTTCTTTGGGTTTAAAATGATATATAATAAGTCATATATAATAAATATAACAAATACCACAATTTTTTTAAAAACATGTCCAAAACCCCCAGGCACAATAGGAAAGCAGCGCGTTAGAGAGTTAGGCTTCAAAGTGTTAAAATATTAAAGAAACAAATCGGACTCAAAAACTGAAAACAAAATAGGATATTTACATATACAGTAGAGTCTCGATTAACCGTCGTTCTCGGGACCGGTGGGGTGGCGGATGAGAGAATCGACGGATAACAGAAATAGACTTCTTAGACGATAGAAGTCATTGGTGATCAATAAAAATACTGTACTATTAAGTTTTGAACAGTGTTTATAACACAGAATATCTGTACTGTTATTTCTTTTTAACTAAAAAAAATTGGTTTTGGAAAATTTAGTAAAACTTTTAAATTTTCTATTTACAGTATTTCTATTTATTAAACTAACTAACTCGATGCCACGCACGAAACTAGCATAATGATTTGTTTGCTAAGACACAGGAGTGGGAGGGAAAGGAGGGTTTGGCCACTGTTCTAGGAATTGGTGACGCGCTCCTAATAGTGCCGTGAATAATGTCACGTTTACAAGTAGACTAAGTACTGTACATTATAAAATTTTTGTATAGAAATGCCGTGGTCAACTGTTTAGACGGTGCATTATTCTTTAAAATCAAATATGAGTATGATACTAACTTGTAAGCATTCATACCATATTAAATATATACTGTACATCATTACGTATTACATGTGTACTATTTCCCCCCCCTTCCTGACGGTTAACAGAAACTGATGGTAAAAAGGGTGACGGTTAACCGAGACTCTACTGTATTAAATATCACAGACAAAAGTGATTTTAAATTATATTATCCCTTTGTATTAAATAAAATCAATTAAAATTTATTTGTTTTGAAAACACAATTATTATTGTGAATTATTAAAATTATAATCAAAGAAAGTATTATGTTAATACTTATAAAAATCAAAATATGAAAATAATTACACTTATTAAATATCGACCTTTGAAGCTTATATATTTATATAATTAAAATGACTAAATTACTCTTAATTCTCCAACAAATGTATTTTATATATTTTTGAATTTTAAGCGAATATTCACTCAAAATTGTAATGGTGGTACCTTTTGAGACACATCTATAGTTGGCTTCGGCTCCTTTTAAGATGTAATTTTTAGTACTTATTTTCTGAAAATTTCCATATCTTTTGATTGGCTCAAGATATCAGAAATGTGAAAGTATCATCCTTTTCTTAATGACTTGTAGATTCCATGGAAACTTGAATTGGAGTTCTAGGGCAATAACTTTCTGAGTTATTACTTTTTAAAGATTTTCATATTTTTCTCTTAACCCTCGGGAAGTCGCGCTTTTGATAGTAACGTAGTTGTGTGTTTGGTCAAAAAGACTGTACTTCCTAAAACCTTACATCTAATGTTTTATGTTGTTTTTGTTATTATTTGTTTTAATGTTTTTGTTTTTGTTTGTTTTTTTTTATTTCAGGATATATTTGATTTTTTATTCGAAATTTATTTTTATGGCAGCACTAAAAAATAATATGTTTGACAATCAAAGTAATAGCCTACTTTACAATAAGATATAAACAGATAAAACTAGACATTTGTAGGGCTAATTAATTATAAAGTTTCTTACAGTAAATAATTAACTACAAAGTTAAGGTATATAATAAAGTACAGAGTAGTAACCATTTTTTGTTACAGTTATTTACTGTGTATATTTACTACATACATCAAAACTGACATGGTATCTAGAGCTATAAACCAAGGTCTTGCAACACCTTCTTTGTTTTATAGTTCGTCATCATTAGTTGGTCCAGTGTCTGGCCCTTGACCCTGTAGAAATATAATAAAGAGCCGGGTTTGAAAATTTAATTTATTTTTTAATAAAAAGAAAAGAAGAAGTTGTTCGTTTTTTGGGCGCCAGGCAGCTTACCAATTGAGAATAATTGAATTTTGATTTTATTTAACTTTAAAATGTGCTCAGCGTCGTAGATCCTTTTATAAGTGTACTCCAAATGGTATTAAGGTAGATGAGAAATTCTTTGTATCTTTCTGAAACTGAACATGTTAATAATAACATTAAATTATACATATACATAAATTTATCTTTAGAAATTATCTTCGATTGAAAATTTTAGATTTTATATCATATTATCATTGTCTTTAGGAGACTTAAATTTTTAATAAATGACTTGTAAATATTTAAAAAATGAGGGTTTAATAATACTGATTTAATTAATTTTAAAATTGACACTTTTTACCATTTAAGAATTTATAAAATTGCTCAGCTTTATGGGCGCCAGGTGGAATTAACTCACCAATTTAGAAAATATAAAAATTTACTTTTAGTTAATTTACTCTCAGAGTCGTGTTTCTTTTCTAAGTGTACTTATCAGTGATTTTCAGTAAATAAAAAATCCCTATTTGTTTTCCTGAAACTAAACATTCTTTATTAACTTACTTTTAAACAAATACACAAATTTATTATCAATTTTATAATTTTAAACATCCTACCTTTAATTTTTATATTTATATTTTACTTCTTTATTAATTTTAAAATCTTAAAACTTTAATTTAAGTATTGAGTTGCAACTTCTGAAAAATTACTCATCAATATGAGTTGAATAGACTTATTTCTTTTTTAAATATGTTTTAAATTAATTTATCTCAACAAAAATTATTCCTATATATAGGCATCTCTAAATTTTTTAAATAGCAAAGTAGTTATAAACAAAACACTTCAAAAATATTAAACTCACAAATAATACATCAAACAATAATTAATCTAAACTGTTTATACAACATTAAATTTTTTGAGCGCTTTGTAGCACCTGTTACCAATTTGCAATTGTTGAGATGATTGTTCCTTGCAGTTTGCTGATTTTGTGAACTTCATGATGATACCCCCTTAACAGTTTGCATAATGTTCGAAATGAAACTTTGTCTGTCTCTCTATTTTATCATTCAACAACATTCCCAACAATAGTCTTTGTCAAAATCACTTGTTTTCACTTTTTTAAAAGCGTTTCTTTCAGCACAAACACATTGTGCAACTTCTACCGAAAGTCATGTCCGTCTATCCCAAACATAGTCTCTGGACTCAAAAATACGTCCAATCACCTCAAAACTCCCTCTCACAACTATTAAACATCAATTAAATTGTTCTCCATTTCAAAAATCACTCAAACATAACTACGTTGTTCTCAACTACTTCCCATCCGAAAATACATCTTTCTATCTCAGCCGTTCCCTTGCATCTGCCCAAAACACATCCTACCATCTCAGACGTTTCCTTCCAACTGTCCGCTCTTCTAGATCTCACAACTAAGCGTCCTTTTTTAGATTTTCCTTATTCAGCAAAACTCAACACGTTCACACTTTTGGTCTCACGGACACTGCTCAAATCATTCACTTGACAACAGGCTTTGTCTATTTTCACAATACAATATCTCACTTTAAAATTTATTTTACCTTACAACTACATATTCTGCCTTAAATTTATATTTTGGAAATCTATTTTTAATTTTTTATTGCCCTTGTTTTAATATTATTTACAGTCATTTATTTGACTCACGTTGTCTTCTCTTTAGACCAATTACAAATTTCCCTGTTTATTTTCATATTTCAAATCTCAAAGCAACTATTTCTTTAGTATCAAAGTTAAAGTTAAAATTTGAGGATTACAGACTCTATTTTGCTAAATCAATTACTACATAAGTACCATAAGTACTACATAAGTCTTATGTTCAAAAATATCTTGGATTTATTTATCTAAGCTAAATTTGAATCTTTAAGATAGACCTCCTTTGTCTAAAAATATTTAGATTCATTTATATGAAAATATTAAAACATCTTACTATTTAAAATTATACAATTTATATTTTTATATATAAAAAATATTGACTTAAATCTATGACACAATTCTACTAGTATTTTCTTTATACATATTAACATGTTGCGGTATAAATTCCAGTGTTCCCACGTAAGCTGATGTCCAAAGGTTGATTAGCAAGTCCGCCATTTTTTTGTATGCAAAGCTGAAAGTAGTTGTCTCTTTTTTGAGTTTACGATTGGTAAAATATCACATGCCTTCTTTATTTTTTAATAATAAAAACAATGATAGCTTACTGTCTTTCACTAGAAACACCTTTCGAAATGTTCATATCAAAGAAAATGCGTAAGCCGTACCACGTTTTTATAATGGACTGTCCGTTTGGCCTTTGTATTAATCACTGTTCATATTTATAGTGTTAAACAATTATTTCATGACACGACACATTGTCACTGGTCGTACATACTTTAAATAACTATTTTATGTTTCTCCACTTCATTATAAAGCGTCCTTTCTCTCAAAACTCATTGTTCTACTATAAATTTTATTAACCGACAGCACGTCTGACTATACCAAGTCTCACTAAAAACTGGGTTAAACTAAATTACAAATGTTTATAGTCTATTTAACACTTCTTAACGTCACTTTTAAAACGTATCTTTCATAAAACACATTGTTCTAATAAAATTTACATTACTAAGAACACGTCTGACTTGCAAGAAAACTGCCGAGGAACTGGGCGGAAACCTGTTGCACGCTGGATTCTAGCACGCTGGATTCTAACACAGGGTTCACATACCTTTTGTCATGAAAACATAGTCTCTAACCCATAATTGCTTGGTAACTAACATTTTCACTTTACATAGACAAAATTTCATTCAAATACTAATTCTATATTAAATCTAAACATTGTAATACTCAATTTTTAAATTTAGCTTTGACATAAAAAATATTTGAAACAAGAAAATAGGAATTTTATGATTGGTTTAAAGAAAAGACGACGTAAGTCAAATTAAAGTCTGTAAAAAATATTTGAGACGAGAGAAAGAAAAATTAAAATAGATTTCCAAAATATAAATTTAAGGTAAAAAAATGTTTAGTTATAAGATATAATAAATTTTAAAGTGAGATATTGTTTTGTGAAAATAGACAATGCTTGTTGTCAAGCCAAATGATTTGGACAGTGTCTGTGGGACCAAAAATGTGAACGTAATAAAAGTATGCTGAATTGGTAGATTTGAAAAGGATGCTTAGTTGTGATGCTAGGAATGAGTAGAGTTAAGAGTCTGAGATGGTATGACATGTTTTTCAGTTCAGTTCTAAACTAGCGTCTGACTTGGTCAGACGCATTTTTGATTGAAAATATTTTGTGAACAATGTAAAATTAATATTTAACAGTTAAGAGTTGGCGTCTGAAATGGTAAGACGTGTTTTTGAGTCTAGTCCAGAGTGTTTTTGAGTCTAAGATGGTAAGACGTGTTTTTGATAGTGAAAGAAAAATTTGTAAACAATGTAAGCTCTGTTAATGTGACTTTCTTGTAATATAGACAAAGTAAATCATAAACAGTTTAGAATCAATTGATTGTGGAGTGTGTAGGAAATCGATGGACACATGGATATGGTAAAATAATAAATCTTTTATGATTGTGCATAGAGCACATGGTACGACTTGAATTCGGTCAGTGCATAGACAGTTTAACCGGTATTTTCAATCTGAAAGACGTTAAATATCAAAACATAAACTCTATTTTTGTGATAGAGACGAAATGTGTGAGAACTATGAATTTGTAAAGTCAAATTGAGATTATCAACGGAAAGATTACGTAGTATATAATGGACCTCTACCTCAAGAACGAGGACTGCACACCACAAAGGACGTTCACCCTGGAGATGGCTACAATGTGGTAACAAAAAAGATAGACAATCTTATTTTATCTTTTGTGTAAAAAAGAACTAATGATGAATATTAAATATGTTAAAATTTGTTTAAATAAGTAATCGTAATGTAATAAGTAATTTTAAAACATTTAAACTAATACTTTAATAGAAAATTTATAATTTTTCTATATGAGAATAAAGATGCTCATAATAAATCCAATGATTAAAAGTTGCAACTAATTAAAGTAGAATCATTTATAAAGAATTTTGGTCTCTTCAAGACAAAACAATTTCAAATTTATAATATAATATAATTTCAAGCAATATACAAATGAATATATACTATTAATATATATGTGTATGAATATCTTTAATAAATTACTATGTTCAGTTTCAGCAAAATAAACAAGGATTTTTATTTACCAGACAACCACTGTTAGTACACTTTTAAAATAAAACACGACCCTGAGAATATTTTAATTACGTCAATTTTTTTTATTTTTCAAAATTGGTGAGTTGATTTCCACCTGGCGCCCTCAGCTGAGCAATTTTTCGTTAAATTTTTTTTGTTACAAGAAGCAAGTTTTATTATATATTTACAACATTAACCCTCCAACTTCCAATGTTAATTTTCTTTGTTTGTTTAAAAATTAATAAAAAATATTATTTTTATACAAAACCTAACTTATAAGACATCAATTTTCTCAGAAAGATGCATAGAATTTTATCTATGTAATACTTTTTTTTTTTGAAACGGTTTTGGAGTAAGTATGTTAGATGTCAAAAATGAAGTAAAAATTTTCAGAAAAATCTGTATAATCCAAAATCAATATCTTACCACCTTTTTCCAAGATATACAAAAGTTTTGTGTAATATTTGTGAATATATTTAGGAAAAAAAAAATTAATTTGTTACATTTTCAAAATTAAAAAAAATTATTTAACGGAAAAAGGGAATTTGTTACGCTTATTTTCAAATATTCACCAAAAATAGTTACATTTATGGAAAACGCAACTTCTATATATCATTATATTCAGAAAGGTGCATAAAATTTAGCTGTGTAGTGGAAAAATATGTTAGATGTAAAAAATTTGGAGTTATTAATCAAATAGCCAAAAAATCAGAAAGTAACGTAGGGAAGAATTTCACAGAAATGGTAATGTACACCATACAAAAAATTTGTTTTGAATTTTTTCAAGTATTACTAGAGATTTGTAATATATTTGTGAATATATTTAGGGGGAAAAAAATTGTTACATTTTCAAAAATACAGAAATTGCTTTACGAAAAAAGTGAATTTGTTGAATTTATTTTCCAAAATTCACCAAAAATTGTAATATTTATGGAAAACCAACTTCTACATATCATTATATTCAGAAAGGTTCATGGAATTTAGTAGTGTAATGAAAAAAAGTTTGAAAAATAATTTGGGAGTCGTATGCAAAGAACAAAAAAAAACAAAAAAAAACACAAAAATCGAAGGCTAAATTTCACTTCAAAGTCCAATTGAGTATAGAAAATTTTGTTTTTAATTTTTTTCAAGTATTACAAATGTTTTTTAGTATAAATGTGAATAACAATTGGTAAAAAAAAATCAAATTCTCAAATTTTCAAAATAAAAATAATGTTTTCCCCTAAAAGTGGACGACAGAACTTAGGTTAAGTTTGTTACCTCGACAACCTAGGCCTATTTTGAAATCTAAGCTCGATTTCACTAAAATAATAAACTCTACAAACAATAACATACATATACACTTGTATAATACACTTATACACTTGTATAATCAAATAAAACACTACATATAAGAAAATTTGCTTTTAGGCCTAGATTTATAACTTACCTCTACTTTATCCCAAATATAAACCATTCAAAAACTAGAACTTCACACAAAAAAAATAAACTTTAGAAATAAAAACACATATATTGTAATTTGTATACACAATTTATATACAACTTGTATTCACAAACAGAAATATATAATCCCAAAACAATATACGCCACGCCTTTCCATTTCAATTTATGTCACAAACTTTAGCTACATTCCGAGTTGAAAACAAAAACCTCAAAGTAACTCTAGGATATATCAAGTAATACCAACTTGTAGAATGAAATCTCCTCTATACTATACTGTAACGATCGGTTACAAAATATCAATTGAATAATCGATTATCTTATTTAGTAAACTGCACCGAATGCCAAGTGAAATTCGTTCCGTTAGGTTACTACTATAGTCAAGTAGAAATATCTTGCGATTTATGACACATAGAACAATTTGTAAACCACGGATAGAAACAGAATGATGTGATCTGACAGAACAGTGTTTTGGTTGATCTGTTTGACAGAAAAATAGATTTGCGATCATATGACAAAAAATGGCGGTGCTTTTACTAAAAACCGCACAGTTCAAATCTTTGATTTTACGCTTAAAATCTATGCGAACTTCAGCAATTTTTGGAATATATTTTATAACGTTTTGTGGTATTTTTTTTTTGCATGATTTTTTTTTGAATCTACGGAACATTAGCTTTCCAACGGTATTTTATTTATTGCGATAGGACGATTCTAAGTGGGCAAGATGTTGAATTGCAAAATACATGCAAAATATGTTGAATTGCAACGACGGACGGGTCGTATCAGGTCAGTTGACGTTTGGAGGGTTAATAAAAATGTATACCTTAAAAAACATAATGTGTAATTAAACATTTATTAGAGTACATCCCTCCATTTAACGTTTCACAGATAGCCGGCTTGGTAAGTACAAATTAAGAGTCAGAACCTTGCTTAATAAATATTAGACGAAATGAATAAGGAGTTGTTTTACAAAATGACGCACGAACAGTTGTTTAGTCAAGTCTAACTAAAATTTACATAAATTAAGTTGACTTAGTGTTACACACCCACACACACAGACATGAATACACAGATATATAAGGTACACAAAAATAAATTCAAAACAATGAAATTTTTTCTTTTAAACAAATTTTTACTTTAATTTTGTTTAACCCTTTTCACAACTTTCTTCAGTTATTACATTTTAATTATTATTCAGTTTTTGCTTTTATTTAAATTTTTTTATTATTATTGTTTTTACTTGTTTCATTATTATTTAACATTAGTTTAGTTGATTATTATTCTGTGATCATTTATTCTCTCCCCCCCCCCCAAGAACAACTATTAAAATCACTTATTTACACAGTTCCTCTTTTAATTGATTTATTATTTTTCATTAATTTTATGTTATCCCTTATATTTAATATTACCCTGAAGTTATTTTTCCTTAATCTTATGTTTAATAGATTTTAGTTTTTTTGAACTACTAGTTTTTCTAATGTAGGTAATTTTTTTAATTATTATTGATTATAAGTGTCTGTTTATTTCTTCCCATTAACGTTATTATTTTAGTTATTACAAGTTTAAAGTAGTATTTTGGATAATATATTGCTTTGAAATGGCGGAAGAAAATCTAAGAGGTATCGAAGTAGACAGATTACTTTTAGGTTATTCAGACGATGACTCTTTAGTCTCTGAAGATGATTTGTTACATTTATTTGGGGATGACAGTGATCTAGACTCGTTATATCAACCAGAAAGTGATAGTGACAATCAGTTTAGTGATAATGATATTGATTTAAACTTAGATCAACCTAGTACATCAGGTAAACAAAATAGGCCTAGGTTAGGTTGGGATAGGTTAGTTCTGAGATAAAAGTTTTTTGTTTGAGTTTGGTTTTCAACCAAATAATTAAAAAATTTGGTCACTTATAGAAAACAGTATATAGATAGAAAATAGCACACTTCCCACAAGTAAAATATTTTTGGTTTGTGAGGTAAAAAAAAAAAAATGTAAATTTTTTCTTCTAAATTATCTAAAGTTTGGTTATTATAAAATAATTTTTTTTTTTTTACATATAGAATCTAACTTATTTACAAATATAATTGTAGCCTAGGTAACACTAAACATTTTGACACTAAATTTGTTAAGATATCTTGTATACAATTTAATCTGTGTCGTTTATAACAAAGTTCTCCAAAAAACCATTTATACCTGTGGCATTTTTGGGTGAGTCTGTGCATTTTAGATGTGTTACCGAATTTTCCAGTTATGAAAATTTTCTTATGGCACTCAAAGGGTTAATTACTACCTGCTTTGTTACTATTTATTATTATTTTATCCTTATTTAACAAAACATTAGATTTTGTATAAATTTATTTTCATGTTGATTCTTGTCGATAAACACTACTATATCGTACTTTTATTATTATGCATTTTTCGGACATTTGCCATCATTTGTGTGTTAGACATCAAAACATGACGTTTCGGGAATAAGAATCAATTCCCGTTATCAAGTGACTAAAAACTAAAGAAACATGAAACTAGAAACTAAGCCTATGTAAGAAGTAAAATTAAATAAGAATATACCACCAACCTTAATATCTACGCATGCATCTCAGAGCTAAAACTGAAATGCATGCTTAGATATTAAGGTTGGTGGTATTCTTATTTAATTTTACTTCTTACATAGGCTTAGTTTCTAGTTTCATGTTTCTTTAGTTTTTAGTCACTTGATAACGGGAATTGATTCTTATTCCCGAAACGTCGTGTTTTGATTTCTAACACACAAATGATGGCAAATGTCCGAAAAATGCATAATAAAAAATTGAACTTCCATCATTAAGGAATAACTTCAAACAGAGTATATCGTAGTGTTACTACCGCAACTTACACATGACTTTACCTACTTTAGGCATTAGCACAATTTCTTATACCAATTTCTAATACAGTACCTCCAATACATAAGACTTAAAATGTCTTATGGAT
Source organism: Aphrophora alni (assembly GCA_963513935.1). NCBI lineage: Eukaryota > Metazoa > Arthropoda > Insecta > Hemiptera > Aphrophoridae > Aphrophora > Aphrophora alni. Next base: position 37,683,980 of record OY740769.1, read on the forward strand.
GCGAAGTGTGGGGAGGTGCTGCTTTGACACAAATAAGAAAATAATAATTTTTACACAGAAAATAATAATTAGAAAATTATAATAAGAAAATAATAAGAGAAAACACAGAATCGTGTTTTGAGAATATGCCTAGTGTGTCCAAAAACCTACTTTATTGTAGCTATACAAATAGAATTTAATGTGCAGCTACTCTTTTTTTCTCTTGACTGAAATCCAATTTAGCTGCAGCAGTACCTTTCACATAAAGTAAAACACATTTTACTGCTGTCCAATGTGATTGTAACAACTGACTTCATTAACTGCCAATCAAATATCAAGCTTAGATACTTGTGGTGTAAATAGCAAACTTCCTACAGCTTTTTGATGTGCTATAAGACTCATTTCTTGAAATTCCTTTTCATTTTGTGGGCCCATAGTCTTTGTTAATTTTTTATTCTCATCCAATGATGTCCCTGCAGGGTTGCAATCTTTCATTTTGAAACAGCTGAGCGTATCGCTTGATCTACACAAAGTTTACTATTTAAAAAAATTCTTGTGATCTGGATTCCAACCATAAATTGTGCTCAACTAATGTCCTTCTAACGAGTTACAAAACAAATTTTTGTATTATAAACCACATTGGGCATTATTTGTAATGTGATGCGTTATAAAAATATTCTTTTAACTTCAGTTCAAAAACGTTTATAAAAAATTATCTCTCGAGTTGTGAACTCTTACCGGGACTTTGTTGTACTTCAATGTTCGTAAACTCTGTTCACTCCAACAAAACAGGTGTTGTTAAATTATTTTTTTAGAAAATAATTTTGTGTACAATTTATGTATTTTACTAGGTTATTATGGCCATATCTTCAGGTGTTATTAATAATATTTGATAACTCATAATTTTTGATAGCTCTAAGACCAAATTACAAAATTCAAATTTCTAAAAATCTAATTTAATGATGATAAATATCTTGAAAAATATTCAGTTGTTTTACACAAAACTTACACAAGGCAAAATAGTTTACTTTTCTGATTATGAATAAGTTATTTTTATTGCAAGTTAAAGGAAAATTGGTATAAACTATATCTTGGTAAGTAACTAGGATATACTAGAATATTCCCATGCCCACAATCTCTATGAAAAGTAGAAGATAATCCATATAAAATTTCAGCTATAGGAAATCTAGTTAATGGTTTTCTTTACTGTTGTCCTTAAAGCATAAACATTTGAATATGGTTACTGAGTGTTTTTTACTCATATTTGATAGATCTTCCTACAGTTAATTTAAAGTGAAATGTTATGTATTTTTATATGCTTACAAAGTAACCTAACCCAAAGTAGCTTTACAATATTCTTTGCTACATTTATTTGTTCAGATTAGTCTGGAATGGATCGGTGACATTGCAAAAAGATGTCAAGAGCCGGATTTCAGTGATTGTGATCCTGATTCCATGAAGAATGGTTATACTTGCCTTTTACCTACTGACAAGGACAAACATGAACTTGTATTTATGAAAACACAGGATACTGGAATTCAGGCAAGTATTAATATTATTATGACTGATATATTAAAAATTAAGGTATTGGACTTGAAAAATATAAGGACTTGAATAGTCATGCGATTTCAGAGTTTCTATATGATTACAGATGTTTTGCTGTCATTTCAGTATCATTAGACGTAATGAGATACAATTATAGTAATGAGATACAAGCACAACCACTAAACACTTACACAACTGAATTTAAATACTTAATGAATTTAATTGCCACTTTACTTTCTTGAATTGTCATAAAAAGTTTTAAAATGCCAGTGGTTAACATATTGTAGCGATCTTAGAAAAATCGCTACATTCTTCTTAAAAAAAAATATATATATAAACAATCTTTTCTTAACATCACACCAAATTGAATTTGAACATTCCACTAATACAAGCAGTGTCGCTTCACCCTATCTGGCGGGCTTTATACAAACCACGGCACAGCTGTTTCAAGATAAAGGATCTACAACCGGTATCCCAACCTGTGAGACCTTGAATTGACATTGAGCTACTATATGCTATCCGTATCGGTCATGTTTAACAGTTTTTCATGTGCGTGTTAGAAGCTTGAAATGTTAAAAGTTTTTTTTTTTTTTTTTTTTTTTTTAAAGAGGAAATGCATTAGAATGATAAATGGTGTTCTATATGTCGACAAGATTCTTTCCTTGTTCTATTTCCAATGAGGCCTGGACGGAAACTTCATTTTTCATGTAAACCAGGTACAAATACTTTGCTCTACCCTTGTTAAAGTAAAAATTTATAATAATGTGGTCAACTGGGTTATTATCATATCTCTTTTGTATAATTTAATTCTGAATATGTTTTGCGTTTTTCTTTTGTTTTAATTCTTTTCTCTGTTTTAGTATAAAATTAGTGTCTACAAAAAATTTGTTCTTTTAAATATTAATATGTAAAATTAATTCTGATTTACCAAAATGTTAACTATTTAACTAAAATAATACAAACAGTCATTTTAACAGCCATTGTAAAACAGCTTCAAAGTTATTGCAAGTTGCCTTTTTTTAACATGAATTTTACAATCAATAAATGATGTATGAACTTGTGCAAACTCTAATAATCTTGTATTTCAGCAGTCTTGAACTGGTCCAACAACTGGAGAAATAGCATCGCCTACCCAGTCTAAAAATTAAGACTACCAGCATTTCCATAAATCGACCACGAATGTGCAATATTAACTTTAAAAAAAAAAAATAATCAAAGTGGCTATGTATAGATAATTGTAATCAGAAAAAGGAACTCATAACTCTTTTTGAATCATGTGTTTTAAAAAAACTGTATTAATTTATAATTTTGTAATATTTTAATTGGATGGGATAGCTAGCATTTTTGACCCAACGACCCCAAAGGGGTTATTTCAAAATTTAATTTTTTTTTGGTGAGACTCAAATATTTAAATTCTTTTATTACAAATTCTTAAATTAATAATTTTTTACTTAAATTCTTGAATTATTATTAAAGTTGGCCAACAAAACAAAACGAATATATATATATATATATATATATAATATTAATGATATCATTGTGAATGTATCTGTATTAAGATTAAAATAAAATTATATGTAATCTTATCTATTTAAAACAAAAATAATTATTGTAATTTTGATTGTTTATATTTTTTTAAATTTAAGTTAATATTTTCTAATATGTAATTTTTTTTATTAAGGGCGTATCATTTTCTTCTTTTTCACTAAAGGGCATATCATTAAAAACATTCAAACAAAAATATGTTTGAAAATTTTTTCTAATAAACTATTAATGTAGAAATTGACTTTCTGTATTTGAATGTTCTTGTAAATGGTTCACTCAGTTTGTTTGAAGTCAGACAAAGTAAGAGCATCCTTGCAGCTTTCATAAATAATCACTGATATGTGCCATCTGTAATCGGTCCACTCACGCGCCTCCATCATCTCGCTTGGCACAATATATACCACGTGATGGTATCCTTCTAGGCAATGAGTTTTATAATTACTGATAACAATAAGTTTCAATTAACTTTATTAAGAGTTTAAATTCTATCTTGTATAAGTGTTTAATGTATACATGATGCATATTGTATGCTAAACTACAAAACAACCTCTTGTTTTCAGTTTCAATGAGGTGTTTTACTTATCATTTTAGTATGTGCGGTTTACCAAGTAATTTATAGATAAACAATAACATCCTTCTCTGCTATCTATCATTGATAGTTAAAGAATGTCTCTTTATACAAAGAGAAAATATTTCTGGTAGGAATAGTAGAACTTCATCTGATGTACTGTTCTTTAAACATCAGTGACGGCAGCAGGAGAGCTTCACAGTGTGTAGTAAAAGTTAGTATGTTGTAAATTCAATTTAATTTTAATTTTATTTTATTCTGCAATGACCTTGAACTTTCAGAAAGTAAAAATTGCATTTTAATTGTTGCATTTACATTAATGAAATCATTTTATAGCACTTTATTCTTATACTTTTAGTATCAGCAAGTTATATTTAGCTTCTGAATTGAAATTTAATTTTATAAAACAATTTTAAATCCCTATTTAATGAAGGGTTCTATATTTCAAAATATTGTAAAACAATACATAAAACTTTTTTTTTTTATTGGACAGTACTAAGTAGAATGTATTCATCTGAGATTTGATCGAAAGTTATTGAATTTTTGCTATTATTACTAGGCTAGTTTTATTATTATTATTCTCACTAGAGGAGTTTTATTTTTATTTTAAAGATTTTTCAAACCATTTCAGGCAGTTCCAATAATAAATGAACTGGGAGTTCAGACAGAGCCTGAAATACCAACAAATGCGAGCACCCAATGTGCTCCAGAAACTGAAATCCCTGGAGATGAGAAATCAACATCTGCAGTTCAGCCACAGGATTTAAATGCTTTTTTTGATAAATATTTAAACTAGTGAGTATATCAATAAGTTTTTATTTTCTGGGAGATATTTTGAGTACACATATTAAATACTACATGAATGGAATTAGTATTATTCCAAACTGTAATTTGTGTAAATAATAAGGGGAAATGGTTAATTTGTTTACAATTTTATAATGAGTAGGATATTTCAAGTTAAATATAAATTTTGTTTTAACCCTCCATCACAGCTCACCTGACAGATAGATAGATGCCTTGTTTATAAATAATATGTAATTAGTTTTTTTTAAATTATATTTGTTACTAGAATTTTACAATGAAGTATTTATGGTTATCTTAATAATATATTTGTTTGTATGGTGGCAGTTTAACGGAGGTTTTGCATTACAATGAGGTTTATGATTTGTATTATGATGACTACCCAGCTCTAGTCAGTGCTACAGAAGATGTCCAAGTACATCAATATAGTGCTTACAGACAATATCAAGCATTTACAGACGTAGCAGCCATTGAAGGCAAACTTGTGGTTAGTTCCTCATGGCATCCTAATTACACAGGTAAAATGTCTTGTCTATATATTTCAAAAATTTATTTTACAAAAATCACAGAACAGAATTGTAATTTGTTTATTATTTATTTATATTTGCATTATATAAACACTTTTAAAAATTACACATGCTCATATAAACATTAAAACAAAGTCCTCAGCAGTGTCCTAGTCATCACCGTGCTCCTGAAGGGATTTTGTTCCTCTACTACTCCCTTATTTAAAACAATGATTGGTGTCCCCAGAATCCTTGACACCGACCTCCGAAGAGGGTAGATTGTTAAGACCATCCTTTGAAGTACCACTTGTGGTAGAATTTCCAATTGGATAGTCTATTGCTCATTGATAACATCATCCTTGGATATTTGTGATCAGAGCACCCTACTCCTAGACCAGTAGCTTTAACTACAGCTTGTAGATTCCAGTCTAACCATGGTTTTTTTTATCAGAGTTGTAATAATTAAAATCAACTGGTTTTATTATTTTACATTACTTTTATTTAAAAAAAATGAAGTTATTTTTTATTGAAAATTTAATTTTGCCCAGCATTTATGGGCGCCAGATGTTTGAACATCAATTTTGAAAAAGTGAAGTTAAATATTTTAAGATCTCGGGTATGGATTCTTTTAAAAGTGTACTTACAGTGATTTCTGGTGTTAAATGAAGAACTCTTGAATACTGAAATTTTAACATAGATTTATTGAAAATAATGATTAGTACATCCACATAAATTTTTATCAGTTATCTGTAATTAATTTTAATTTTCATAGTCTTAGCTTAAGGCATCTTAACAATTTCTAATTTATCAAAGTGAATTTAAATGGTTGAAATTTCTTTAACGTTACTTACTTGAATTTACTTTAATTAATTATTTTATTATTATAATTTTTTTAAATTAGATTAACTCTCAATAGTTTAATTATTAAAAAGAAGAAAATTTTGCTTTACTACTCTCATTTTTTATATTATAGACCAAAGTCTCAAATTACTATGCTTCAACCTTTCAATTTAAATATATAATTTAAAATTCACATGTTATTTCATCATATTAATATAAGCTTATTTATAAGAAAAGTCTTAACGTGTATACCAGTCACGTTTTATTATTTAGAAGCACAATTCCTCGTTGATACGTCTTGCATTCCAGAAATGTTTTCTTGTAGCGTGGCAAGCTCCCCTTTTGTTCTCAGTTCCGACGTGAACATGGTCTGTTCAGTTTACCGCTATTTAAAGTTTATTGTTAATCACATGTCAAATAACTGTTTGTATTATAGTTTATTGTTCCACTTAAACACCTTTGTAACCTAGTTCATAACTCGAACTCGCGATTCAAACTGTCCAACCATCTCGACCAAGTGCAAAATTATTTTCTTTGCACGTTTTACAAAGTTCACACTTTAAATCAATAGTTCACGTTTTTTAGTTTTATATAATTACTATTATATGAAGATTATTGATCTTAAAACTGTTCATAACGTTTCACTACATTTTTATTAAAATCTCTTCGACCAGAGAACATGACTTTACACTTCGACACTCCAAATTAGACTCATTTTACAAAAGTTTATATTCACATAATACATCTGGTCTACTCGAACATTCCAACTAGACTCTGAAATACAACTGTTCATCTTAACACTCCAAACTAGACTCCAAAACACATCTCATCTCCACGTTTCTACTTAGACTTTTTAGTCGACGTCCAACCATCTTAACTACTCAACCAAGACTGAAGACTGCATGCCGGAATTCCTATTTTCTGTTCCTACGGGGTTCACACTGTCTGCTCCAAAGATTGTCTTTCAATTTCCCGCTGACTCTGTGATAACTTTTCTCGCAATTCACTGCATCCACAGTTCATACTACGCGCATGTCAACTAGTTCCTTTTACAAATTTATATACACACACAAAATTATTTAATTTCTTATAAGTAAAATTCTTAAATCCTATACATTATTATTTATTTGTGTTTGGAAATCTATGTTAATTGAATTTACTTTATTTTTAAATTATTACATAAGTCACGTTTTTGACTCATTTACCCCTCCCAAATTCTTTCTAAACGATTTCCTGCTATGTTTATTATTCAATTTAAATTAACCTTTTTTAGGTATTACAGAGTTTCCTTCTCCTAGTCTTTGAAGAACTATCTTCTTACGGTACAAGACAACACAAGGCAGTGCATTTTTAATGATGGCACTTATTCGCCATGTCACAGCATCATTGTTGGGTTGTAATGAGTGTGACCTCGTCACAAGCCACCCCTTCCACACCCTGGTAATACTGCTGACTCGGCCCGGGATTGCTTATTTGGCCAAGCTTTATTTGTAGCTGTCCATCATATCTGATGGAACCTTCGCCATCCGCCACGTGCGACCCGCCCAGTAGCTGAGGCTTGCCCTGTGTGGTACACCTCAATAGCAGCTATCTCATAATGTATATTGTCAAAAAGATATGCTACAGCATTATTCACCAATGCTACTGTAGCAGGTCCGCCAGCTCCTTCACGAATTTTATCTTTGTTATCGTATTGATATGATTTGGATTCACATTAAACCATTCAAGTCTTAAATTCTTGAAAAAAATCTAAAATTGAAAAATTTCAAATATTGTACATATTAAAATGAATGAGAGATTTAGAAAACCAAGAATGGAAAGTATAAATTTTTTATTAATGCTAGTAAGTAGGCATGCTAACACTGCTATGCTAGTAGTAGGCAGCTGCCTTAAAGCACCATCAATAATTTCCTGTCCAGACGAGAGATCTAGTGCATAGCAGATACTATGCAAATCTTATTTTATTGAAAATCAAAAAAGTTTCACAAACTCTATAATTTATATTCAGTAAAGCTGATGATGTATAAACGTGTAAAAAGAAATTTTATAACTATAATAATTATAACTATAATAAATTTTTTATTAATGCTAGTAAGTAGGCATGCTAACACTGCTATGCTAGTAGTAGGCAGCTCCCTTAAAGCACCATCAATAATTTCCTGTCCAGACGAGAGATCTAGTGCATAGCAGATACTATGCAAATCTTATTTTATTGAAAATCAAAAAAGTTTCACAAACTCTATAATTTATATTCAGTAAAGCTGATGATGTATAAACGTGTAAAAAGAAATTTTATAACTATAATAATTAAAAAGTTATAGTCAAAAAACAAATGTTGAAAAACTCAAAATCCAAAATAAAAAATATTTTGAAAAAACTAAATAAACTCAAATCCCGAGAGGTGTAATAAATAATAAGTAGAAAATAGTTAATAATTATTATAAGTAATTCTTTTTGTAAAATGGTGTCTAAGATCATTCTTGAGACTTTTTTTCTCAAATTAAAGAAAAACTAACAAAGTTTAAAAAAAAGTAAAATTAAATAACGATAAAGTAGTTAAAGGAACACAGTTTTGGTAAGTTTAGTCAAAATTGGCTAAACCAATTTTGGATTAAAAAATAAAAAAGTTTAGAATTTCTAAATTAGAAATAAGTATGAAGATAAAATATGAAATTTTTATGGTTATAATAGAATTGGAAACATTAAACACTTTGTTTGTCCAGTTTGTTAGATATCCTTTAGCAAATGTCTTTTTATAAATGGAAACTCTAACTTTGTCGTTCGCTTTAAATTTCTGTACAGCTTTTGTAGCTTTATGTGCTATTTTTTCCAGTAACAATTTCTCATGCTTTGCTTTTTCTAGACTTGGGCTGGTTTCATGCCGGTAGTGCTGTGCAAGGCGTTATTGTATGACTTTACTACGTTTTTCTGCAGCTCCAACCACTCATATCTACCATGTGCCTTTAATTCACGCCATATTAGATTTTTCAAGGTACCGTTCAGTCAACGCTTTCTTATCAGAAAAAGTGGCATAATGATTTATATTATATATTTTTCATTAATTTGTTCACATGTGTATTGAAAAATTCCTTCCCCTGATTGGTCTGGAAATGTTTCATCCAGTGTTTCTTTAGTATAGGTTCTAATCGCATAGATACGTCCAGCCCTGATTTTGTCTTTAGAGGTAACGCAATTGCTAGTTTTGTCGACAATTTATCATATTCAGTAATATATTTGTAGCCTAGATTTTCCTTAGCAAACGGAATCATCTCCACCAGATTGGCTTGATAAAAGTAACTTATTGCTTTCAACGTCACATGTCGTGTTTTGAAATTTCTTCTTGTGGGCTTGTTGAGCTCTGCTGCAATGGCACGCCTTACGTCCATTGTTTAAATGATGTGTTTAGGTTTTCTCCAGTACTATTTATTTCCCGAAGACACTCTAGTGCATGTAACCTGAAAATTATCACTACTTGTTCCCGCCTCACCATTGCTTTGTATTAATCCACCAAAAATAGTCTATAAAAGATTGCAAGAGATGTCCAATACTTTACGAAAAGCTACGTATTCAGGCTCCTTTGATTTAAGTTTTAGACTAGTAAGTGTAAAACCCAACTGATCATCATCACTAGTCCTTTCTTTTTTCATCTTGTCCACCAAGCATTCAAAGCCTCTTTTTATCCATACAATTTCCTTCACTCTGTCGGGCGTTGGATTAAATTTAAACTTAATTTTAGTTCTTAGAGTAGGATATTTTCTCTCCTCTCTACTTTTGGAAGAAATATTGTAAATCGGCTGCATACCTAGCACTCTTAATTGTTCCCACAGAAGTAGTAAAACTTCTGGAATATTGTCATATTATTATAGTAACAGCAGTGGGAAGCAAAGCCAGGCCTGTACATACAAAAATAAATTGGTGTTGTTGCAAGTGGGTGCATATTTCACTGGCAAAAACAAAATGGGTGATGGTAGGGACACAAGTTGGTCACGTAAGACCTGGTACGTGTCCCATACAAATTCACACACTCAAAGTCCAACAATATTTCAGTTTGAAAATTGGTTGTAGACAGAGTATTTTGGTTGAACAATCAGATGTGGAAACGGTATTTAGGTTGGAAAATCGGTTACAGAAATAGTCTTTTGGTTGCAAAAGCAGTATTTCGGTTGTAAAAATAGTATTTCAGATGGAAAATCAAATGCAAAAACAGTATTTCGATTAGTCATAATAAGACTAATACATATACACCCGCTTAAACGTTTACACACATTCACACAGGACACGCTCACACACTCATCTTAAGTCTCAACTTTGGTCAACGTGGGTAAGGTTACAATGAAAAAATTTCTTTTTTTCGGGGGAGAGGGTGTTGGGTGTTTGTGTTTGTGTGAGTGTGTGGGTGGGAGTGGTGGGAGAAATGGGGGGAATGGGGTAAGATTGATATTATACTTAGGTTAGTTATGTACCTAGGTATAACTTAATGCCACATGACTAAATAAATGCTGGCTTCTTTCTTATTGGTCTGGTTTTCAAGTGCCTCTACTTATGTTTTTGCACCGTGATTGTTTAATTTGTTCGTGTTGTGTGTATTGTTCAGTGATTCTGTTTTAAATTTCACTAATGATGGGACAATCCTGAATGTAAATTTGTAAACAAGAACAACAACAATAACTAAATTTTTGACAAACTATATGATATTTATACTAAGAATAATTATAATGAAATAATCATCAAGTGTTTTATATTCAGATAAATAAGATAGTTTGTAGTTTATATGTTATTTATTAAATTAACTGTAAGTTATTGTTTTGAATCTATAGGCATTGTTGCTATCGCTTATGCAAATGAAATTCCTTGCAAAAATCAACAGCTAGAATATGACAGTGATCAATTAGATTATGAAGAAGATAAAACTGATGAAGAGGATGGAGGCAAACCTGGAAGTGATTCTGATGATGAAGTGCAAGGAGCCAAGGAATGGTTGGAAGAAGAGAAATTCGAAAGAGATGTTAAAGAAGAAAATGTTGAGTCATTTGACAAAGCGGTGAAAAAAGTAAAGGATATTGACGCTGCTAAGGTAAAGTAACATTTTGAGTTTGACTCTTATTAACTAACTTATGACCATCTGATATATGCACCATTCAATGAAAATTACATGTGTACCAGTACAATGTCACTTGTAATACTTAAAAAAGGTTAATTTGAATAAAATATTTACTATAATGGAAATCGTATTGAGTAGAGGATAATAGAACGTAAGTCAAAAACATGACTTATGGCTCTTAAGGTTAAAACAAAGTAAATTCAACTAGAATAGATTTCCAAACACAAGTAAATAATAATGGTATAGATTTTAAGAAAATTTAGTTATAAGAAATTTAATAATTTTGTGTGTGAGTAAAATTATAAGAAGGACGAATTGTGATTTGCGTAGTATTTGAACAGTACATTGAGTGAAATGCGAGATGATTTATCACAAAGTCAGCGGGAAATGAAAAACAATCATTGAAGCGAGCTTTGTGAACCCTTGAGTAACGGAAGTGAGAATTCACCATGCGTTCTTATTTCAGTCTTAGAACAGAGCTTGGAGGTGAAGGTTGTGTTAAAAAAGTCTTAGTTGGAATCTTGAGGTGGTAAGATGTGTTTAATTCAGTCTTAGGAAGGAGTTTTTAGGTTTTGTTAAAAATGTAATATATTTGATTTTCAGTCTCAAGTAGAGATTAGCAAAATATAAAATGGTTAAAAAAGTGATAAAGAGTGTTTTCAATGACAATGTCACGTGGTTAATAGACTTATAGATTCAGTGTAGATAATGGGCAGACAAAGTGAGACAATTGGTATAAAAAGTGAATTGCTATACATTATTAAAGTGAATGACTGGACAGTTAATACCAATACTTTAATGAACACTCGTGTTTGCAAGATTAATAATAAAAAGGGACAAAGAATTATTAATAAAAACCAAAACATTATTTTAAGAGACTATGTTCTCTATACGCGAGTCTTAAAGTGATCGTTTACTGCGTGGCGAAAATCGTGTGTTAAGATAAACATTCTTTAAAAAATCATAAACGCTATGAACTATTGTAAGAAAAACATTTCTAGAGTGCTGTGCGAATGTACGAAAAAATGAACTTTCCTGAAAGCAACAATTCCAATAAACTGTAAGATACTGGACATCGGAACTACTACCTTCGGACAATTTTTATAAAAAACTGGTGTCGTGGTATAGACACCTTATGTTAACTTTAGATTAAGGAATTATATTATGTTTTAATAATTTTTGCTATATATATGTTTGATCGTTTAATCTTCTTGAAAATATTTCAAGATAAATAAATAAATAAAATAATGAAATATTCAATATTTAAAGTAAATCTCCTTCAGAGATCTTTAAAGTAATTTAAATTTAAAAAAAAAAGTATTTTTGTTGCAACATTTAAAGTAAAGATTTTAAATTCATTGAATAAATGAATCAGTCTCTTTCTGAGACGATAAAAAAGGTTAAAGTAAATTAACCAAGATAATATTCATATTTACTTTCATGATATGTTTAAATGATATGTTCTTGTATAAAAATATTTTGTCTATAATAAATGTATGTTATAATTTCAGTTTACACAAGAGTTATTCATTCAGTACCATAAAATCACTGTGAGTACACTTTTAAAAGAATCCATGCCCGAGATCTTTTAAAAAAAGTAAATTCATGTTTTTTTCCAAATTGGTAAGTGTAAAGCTTCCTGGCGCCCATAATGCTGAGCAAGATATTAAACTCATTAAAATTATAAGTTAAAAATAAAATTCATTTTATTTTCATTTTTTTATAAAAAAAGTAATAAATATTTATAAATAAAACCGTAAAAAGGTGATAATTTATATTTATTACAATTGTCGCACCAACTGTGTGGCTATTAATGTGTAAAGTAAATTTCCTTTGTAATAATTTTCAATTATTACACACTGTGCACTTGATGATTATAGTACAAAAACATCCAAAAATATTTTTAATATTAGTTTCAGATAAATTTTATCTGCTAGTTGTTTCAATCTACCTACATGTAGCTAGAATAGATATAACAATAAGGTGTATTGTCTCTGGTGGTCAACAACTGCCAAGCAGCCATGTTGAGCCAAGTATTGAGGCCAGGAAGTGATATATAATGATAATTTTATCTGCTGAAGAGCGTGTTTTCCTAGTTGTGAATACACACAAGTGTTTAACAACAATGCCAAGAACAGTTTCTCCATACAATGGTGCCACGTATTGCATTGCAGGTGTTAATTAAAAAATTCTGGGAAACCAGTTCCATGTATATCTGGAACCAGTTACTACAAGATCTGGAATTTAATCAATATTGATAGAGAAGAAAGTGTTATTTATTTCAGACTGCTTTGCTTTGAGGTCCAATAGAGTCTATCAGGAAATTATATTGTACTTTGGCGTCTCATATGGCACAGCCCAAACAGCATTTACTAAGCGAGTAGCATATTGCTTACTGTGGTTTTTAGACTTCCTTGACTGCAGCACAGGATATTTTGGACATCTTATTCTTCATCGATGAGAACATCTTAGATGAGGACAACTTATTCTTCATACATGGAAGTATCTATCATAGATACATACTTCCATTTGTTGAGGTACTTCAGCAGTCAAAACTCATGTTTCTGGTGTGGATTCAATCTCCACATGTGACCACTGTATAGTGAGAAAATTGGTGTTTGGGTTGAATTGTTGTTGTGTTTAGGGTAGTTAGTGTAATCGAAAAATCCCCACACAATTCCTGATTTGATGATGTACATCAAAGAATATATTAGCATCATGAGTTTAAGAAATATGGCCTTTCTTTGTCGATTAAAGGCAAATATCCTTTAGCCCTCGAGTACTCTAATAGCATCAGAGTCAGAAAAGAACAAGAGTTGGTTAATGAACAAGAGTTGGTGAAAAAATGAGTGAAAAGGTGTAATAAATATAAAACCTAAGGTTTTATATAAAATATTACTACTTTATTAACAAAAAAAAATGAATTTATGAATTTAGGACAATTGATTTTAAAATTTTTGCACAGCATTTATGGGCGCCAGATGTGTTAACATCAATTTTGAAAAACATGAATTTACCAATTTGAATCTCAGGGCATGAGTTCTTTTAAAAGGGTACTCCACAGTGATTCTAGGGTTTCAAATGAAGAACTCTTTTGTATGCTGAAATTTTACATAAATTAATAAAGACAAGTTATTTTTTATACATTAGCATGTTATAGAGACATATCATGAAAATAAATATAATTATCATCTTAGTTATATTATTTTTATTTTTATTTTCTCAGAAGGAGAACTGATCTATTATTCCATGAATTTAAAATAGACTTTATGTTGCAACAAAAATTGAATTGAACGAATTTATGAATCAAAACAAATTGAAATCATCCACTTTCCTTCAAATAATGAATTCATTTTTCAGTATCCAGGTCACTAATATATATAATAAAGTACTATACCTTAATTTTCCGTCAGTGAACTTCTTTTTCTTTAATCTTGACGCGTTTCGAGATTTTTATCCCATCATCAGAAATTCCCTCTATGGATGGAGGTCGTCAAAACGTTAAATACACAAACACATACACATAACGCACAACACATTTAAAAAACACAGTCTGTAGATGCGCATCTTACGGACCTAACTATAATAAAACAACAAGACTCATTCAAATTCAATATTTACAGGAAGCCAACCACAACTGATATCACTATACACTCCGACTCCCATCATCCACTTTCCCAAAAAATGGCCGCCTACAACAGCATGATCCATAGATTAATCACCATTCCTCTTGAACCACAAGATCATCAGAATGAACTAAATATAATTAAACATATCGCCACAAGAAATGGTTACAAAGCTTCTATGATTGATAAGCTGCTCGCAAATCACATCAATAAATCCAAAAGACCACCGAAAGACAAAGCTAAATCTATATTTGTTTCCACAGAATATGGCAGCATTCTTCCTAAAATAATAACCTCCACTTTCAAAAAATCAATAGAACTATCGCCTTCCGCACCAATAATGACATTAAAAAACTACTCCAACCCCTTAAACAAAAGCCATTAGAAGCCCAAACAGGTGTCTATAAACTAACGTGTGATAGCTGTGACAAGTTCTATATAGGCCAAACAGGAAGAGCTTTCAAGGTTCGTTTTAAAGAACACCTGCCTAAAAAGACTATTTCAGGCAACAAATCCAACTATGCGCGTCATTTAATCGACGAAGACCATAGTTACTCGAACTTTGACAGCAATTTAAAACCTATTAAGATTTGCAGTAAAAGCAAATTTATGAATGCTGTAGAAGAATATGAAATCTACAAGGTTTTTAAAGTATTAAATTCAAATAATGAACACTGATTATTGAACGACCAACTGAACTTTGATTCGAATATCCTGTATGACGCAGCAATAATAATTCAGAACGCCCGAGGCATATCATAGTTTTTGTGTGTTGTTTAACAACGGACAACCAGTGCATATCCGGGAGCCGTAAGATGCGCATTTACAGACTGTGTTTTTTAAATGTGTTGTGCGTTATGTGTATGTGTTTGTGTATTTAACGTTTTGACGACCTCCATCCATAGAGGGAATTTCTGATGATGGGATAAAAATCTCGAAACGCGTCAAGATTAAAGAAAAAGAAGTTCACTGACAGAAAATTAAGGTATAGTACTTTATTATATCCACTTTCCTTTTAATATGCATTTTACGTTCCTTTAATAAGGATAAATACGTCATTAGACATTTATTAATCTTGTACATAAAAAGAATTTACTATCCTTTACATATCAAATTTATATTATAAAAGTCAAAATATTAAACATTGTAAATTTCTATACAATAACAGAGTAAATATAAAGTGTTAAATAACACCAGTTACCAGACCATAGTCACATTGTACATAATTCAAAATGTTCCCACAGCGTGCAAAAAATCCCGTCTTGTGTCCGTGGCGAAATTATATTTGCACTTTACGAATGTTTATTAAAAGAAAATCTGTTCTTACACTAGTCCATTCTACAATTTATAATTGTTCATTATCCGACCACATTGTCACGACACACGCTAATTGTCAATTGTCTATTCGCGTGAAACCGGCTAACCAATTTAACTGTTCAAACAGAGTTTTAAAATACTCTCACCCTTAATCGACCGATGATTAAACTCTTTATACTTTCCATCGTTCTACATCAAATTGTTACATTACACTATGTCCGTTCTTTCCACTAAAGTCTTTGAACTACATATTCAACTCGACAAACATACATCATTACTCTCCAAGTTCTTTCTTAACACTCTGAAATACAACTGTTCATTCTAACACTTCAAACTAGACTCAAAAAGCACATTTTTATCTTCTCCACGTTTTTTACTCAGACTCTCAAAATACGACCATTCTGTTCAACACATCCAACTGGACTACGGCCTCATGGTGAAAATCTACCTTCCGTTAATGTCTCAGGGTTCACCCTTCTGGTATCATGGACCTTATTCAAAATCTCACTGCATCAGCGTTATCTGTTTCATCGAATGCATCGTTCAGTACTGCGCATGACAACTAGTCCCTTTTACAAATCTACATTCACACACAAAACTATTTAAATTCCTACAACCAATTTTTCTTAAAACCTATACATTATTATTTATTTGTGTTTGGAAATCTATAATGATTGAATTTACTTTATTTTTAATTCTTTTAAAAGACATAAGTCACATTTTTGACTTATTTACCCCCTCCCAATTTATTTCTTTACGATTTCCCACTATTATTTATTATTCAAACTGGATTAACTTTTTTTAGGTGTTACAAAGGGATACCCTTAGGATTAAAAAGCCAGTACTCATTAAAGTGAGTCTCTGGGGATCTAATTTGATTTTAAATAAAAAATATCTCAACCATTTAGGCTGTAGAACACAATATAAATAACAGATAAACAGACAACCACAATCTAGAAACACTTTTTTGAACTCAGAGGACAACCAAATGGATATTTGTGCAAAAACTTATAGTTGATTTTTGATTCATCAGGAAACCTGCTCATACTATGTATATGTAAGATAGTAAAATGTGTTCAATTTTGTAGATTGTTTGAAACATTCCATCGGGTTGTTATTGATTGTTGGCGTTTTGGTAGAAAAGGCATATATTATTGTTGGAATATATATGTATATATATAATTATCATCTGAGACATTTTATTAGAAACCTTTATAACAAAATAAAAAGTCAAAAATGACAAAGTAGGCAAATTTTGCTAAATTCTGATTCTAAGCCACGATTTGTGGAAACGTTCTAATAATAGATTGTAGGTTTGAGTTTTGTATTGGTTACTAAGTTGGAACATTATATAAAAAGACAATAAAGACAATCTTAGTATATAAGAAATGTATATGTTGTTTTATGTTATAAAATTAAGCCAATTTATCTCAAAGTATGTATTCCAGGAAAGACTTCCATAACTTGGAAATCCATTTAGTTTATAAGAAATTCATATGTTGCTTGATGTTATAAATCTAAGTCAATTTATATCAAAGTATATTCCAGTAAGGACTTCTATAACCTGGAAAACCATTTTAGTTTATAAAAAATATATATTTTGTAGGATGTTAGAAATTAAAGCAGAGATATTCCATGTATGTATTCCAGAGGGTTGATTTGAAGATATTTATGATAAAATGTGGGTATTTCAGCAAACCTTTAGTTTCTTTATAATTTGAGTGCATTTTTCTCAAAATGCATGATCCTAGTTTTCTGTTTTAAAAGTGTCTGTGCTTACTTACAGAATAACACCTAATGATAAAATTAAAGTTATTTAAACTAGTCTAGTAGAAAAAGTTACATGTTGTATTAAATAATGTAGATAATTATGTTTATAGTAACATCTATTTTATATTTTTAAATACAGTAGAGTCCCACAAACTCAGCGTAATGTGGACCGGAAGTGTGCCGAGTTTGTGAAATGCCAGGTTATCGGGAATAAGGGCAAAAAATAAATTGTAATTGAAATAACAAAGCGGCGGCGATATCAAACGACTTTATTGATATCAATATCCTATTGTCGGCAGTGTAAAAACACCGCGGCACTAAAGCGGCGGCGATATCAAACGACTTAGTCGATAGCGGTATCCCATTGTCGGCGACGTAAAAACACCGCGGCATTGGCACCCGTCGATATAGCAGACATACACCTGCAAAAATGTTTGATGGGCCGCTTTTTTTCCACAAATCAATTTAGTATACATTATGGAAAATATAACATTTCTTTTCAGTTTTCTTTGACAGGTACGCACAGTATATACAGTAAATAAAAATGAGCGAGTTACGAAAACGGAAGCGTGTGTTGGTTTCGTTTGAGACGCGGTTAAATGTGTTAAAAAGACTTGACAGAGGGGAATCTGTAAAAAAGCTTTGTGACGAGTTTAACGTGGGAAAAGTACCATCAACGATTCGAGCGATCAAAGTTAATGCCCGCTTTGGGATCTGCCGAACTTTTATGAACATCGCTGTTTTTAGAAATATATATTTTTTCCCGTCGGGGTTGCCGAGTAATCCGGACTGCCGGTTATGGAGTGCCGAGTTTGCGAGACTCTACTGTATATATATTTTGAAAGGGTTTATGTTAACATTATATATTACAGTGGAACGAGAAATATTAACATATTAATAATAATTTCTGTTTGTATTACTACATACAGCATTTCGGATTGGAGCAATCACTTTTTTAATTTTAATCTTACAGGCGAGTCTTCTTCAATTAAATCCACTATTACATCTGTTAATTGTTTTATTTGTGTTATATTATTTGTATACATTCATAATCTGTCCTCAGGTTTTTTGAAAATAAGTCAAATTATGAATTTTATTGTTTGTTTAGCGTGTTTGGGAATCGAAGATTACTGAAGGAGTTGAAGAAGTCAGAACAAAAATACCAGAAATAGATTCAGAATTAAGTGAACCAACTTATGAATATGTCGAATATGTAGAACCACCACCTGAATCTGAAGAATCAGAAGAAATGCTAGATCAGGTAATGTACAAACTACTTATATGGATTAATTACATTATCCAATAATGGATAAAATTACACTCCTTGATTATAACTAGTGAAATTTATTTTAAAACATTAAAAATTTGAGGCAGGAAGCTACACAATGGTGATGTAGATTATTGTATTTTCTAAAGCTTACTTACTCTTATTGGCTATAATATGTGTATGTTTATAATTTTATAGAATATCAACCCCCTATAGTGAGACGAGTGTGGCAGTTTCATTGTTCTTAGCTGTATTTACACTTTATTCATCTATATTTAGTCTTGGGTTATATTCCTCTCTTTCATCTTTCCTAGTAGGTCTCTCTTGATTACCTTTTGTTCTCTTCTGACCCTGATGTTATTAGAGTAGTAAAGAGCTAAGGGAACTGATGCTCTTGTTTCCTTCTTTTATTTTAAGGTGATGATGATAATTAGTTTTTTTGCCTTTATATCACAACAACAACAAGAACAAAATAAATATAGAATATCACCATTGTTATTTAAACGTGATAGGACATTTTCATTAATAATTAAACTACAGTAGAACCTCTGTTAACCGACCTCGGATCAACCGGTCCTCGGATTAATCGGCATATTTCGTAGTGTACTGGTTAGATGAGAGTTTCCGAAAATAAATTGTTATTGAAACACCAAAGCGGCGGTGAGTCAAACGACTTTGTCGATAGCAATAAACAGTTATTTGCTTGTCTAAAATAGGGGAATATTTTCCTTTAAAAAGAAATTGGTGGCCATTTCATAGTATCAGATTATCGGGGTTTCCACAACTGAAACTGTGATAGCTAAAATTTCTATGTTCAAAAATTTCCTTATAAAAAAAATATAGATGAAAAGAAGTAGCTTAGCTAAATTTTTGATTTGTTAGACAATTTTTTCTCAACAGGTTGGTAAGAAAAAAATAATTCTTATTTTTTATTTTAGGACATATTTGTAATTATTTATTTACAGTAATAAAAAAAAGTAATATTCAATTTTTTTAAATCTAATAATTTTTGATACTTATATATATATTTATATATATATATTATATATCTCAAATATACTAGCAGTGACAATTTTTATCTAATTATTAAAATTTGGCATGAAAGATTTCTTTTATGAACCATTGGATATATTAATTTTTTAAAATCCGTTTGTAAATTATAAATTCGGGTCATTGTAATTGTATTTTAAAGAATGGTCTCATCTTTAAATTTTAAACAGGTTCACAAATTTATTTGTTAGTATGATAGCTCAACATTTAGAAACAAACAAAAGTAAGTTATTGAATATGTTTTTTATTAAAACATGTACAATATATCCTTGTCCTATTCTAACTACTGCTGGATTTGACCTATGGCTTTCCAAAACCTTCGATCTTGCAATTTTTTTCTGTCCGTAGTCAAATCTAATCTGTTCTATTTTCTTCGTCACTACCGGTACTTCTTTTCATATGTTCTTGCCCTTGGTCTTTCTCTTACCATTCTCTAGTGAAGAGCAAAACGATTCTGTTGGATGAATCTATTCATTTAATTCAACTCGGTAAATAGAATTGAATC
Source organism: Aphrophora alni (assembly GCA_963513935.1). Taxonomy (NCBI): domain Eukaryota; kingdom Metazoa; phylum Arthropoda; class Insecta; order Hemiptera; family Aphrophoridae; genus Aphrophora; species Aphrophora alni. Next base: position 37,704,400 of record OY740769.1, read on the forward strand.
ACTAGTCAATTCATTTAAATCAGTGATGTCATAAAGTGGTTTAAATGATTCATCCTTCTTTCTCCCCATCCCATCTCATTCAGCTGATTAAAATTAACAAAACTGTGGTGCTAATTTTCAACATCAACTATCTTCTTACTCTTTTTGAGGTTATTGCAGTTATAGTTGCTCACCAAACAAAACACATTCCATTTGCATGCATTCTCTACTTGAATGCATTTTAAAAACTTTGCCTTCTGTAAAATTTTTGGTCAAGCTACTGGGGGTTACCAATAACAGGGACAGTAGATAGTGTTACAATAATTTTTTGAATTTGTTTCTGGACAGTTTCAATGAGTGTTTTCCTAATAGATTGATTACTAGAGATAGGGATGAAACCAAGATAGGGTGGTTAACACGAGATTGCATAGTGAATCTGAATGGAACAAAGACAAAAGTTTCATAGAAAATTTACCAAAATTACAGGAAAATTTAAAAAAGTTATAAGCAAAGCAAAAAGATGTCAAATCAATTCAGATGTTTATTCAAAATTCACAAAATTTATCACAAGCCACTTGGGATATTATTAAAGCTGAACTGGGTACAGCAAATAATATTGAGAAGTTCACTACAGAACTGTTTATAGACGATTGGTTGGTGAATAATTCAAATCAACTATTAGCAGAATTTAATAATTTTTGTATAAACATAGGTAAAAAAAATCAGGAAAAGGGTGTTTTCTGGAGGAGGCATGCAAAAGGGTTTTAAAATCAAAAAAATTTCAAGGTAATAGTTATAATAAATATTGTAATTTACCTTTTTCTTTTAAAGAAGTGACAGAGTTTGATGATAGAAAAATTTCTAATCTTAAAAATAAGAAATCAGTAGGATTTGTAATACCAAAAATGGTAATTTTATCTTGGATAACCAAAAAATGGTTATATTAAGATTTGAATCATAAGAATAAATCGGGAAAGTTGTAAATGAATTTGAAGGGGGACTACGGAAGTCAAATGAATGACTGAATGTAAATGTTAAGACAAGGGTATATAAAATTAATATAGATTTCCAAAATATTAAATTGATGTGTAAAATGTTAGTTATAAGTTGTAATAAATATTTAAATAAAAATTGTGTTGTGAATATAGACAAAAGCTTGTCGTCAAGCAAATAATATGAGCAGTGTCCGTGTTACTAGGTGAGTGAATAATTTTGAGCTGACTTTGCATATTAAATAAGACGCTTAGGTTGAAGCTAGACAAAGCAGGACATGTGGTTTGCCAGTTGGAAGGTGAGATCTGAGGTGGTCAGACGTATTTTGTGTAGAGAAACTTTTACAAAATGTAGTGAAAAATTTAAAGTCAGTCTTAAGGGGGCATCTGATACAGACAGACGTATTAATTTTTGTCTAGAAAAGTTTTACAAAATGTAGTGAAAACGTTAAGAACAGTTGGAATCAAGGCTCTGATATGGTCAGGCGTATTTCTGTGTAGAGAAAGTTTTTACAAAATGTAGTGATAACTGTTAAAGTAGAGTCCTATTGTGACATCCGAGTTAGTGAGAGATGTTTCTGTCTAAAAGAAGTTTTAGAACATTGAATGGTGAGAATCTAACAAGTTTAGAGACAGTTTTTGACGTAAGACGTAGTTTTTGTTTGAAGAGATTATTAGACAATAATTTTCGATAGAGCGATGAACTTTTTTGTGTAACACTATGAACTTAAAAAGACAGTTGATCGTTGGTGTGTTAATTGAGTCTACAAAGAGATCGCAATACAAGATGATGGGGACTCACCACGAAGGGACTCTCTGCCTACAGAAGCGTATGCGGTAACAAAGAATTATAAACAGTTTCATAATAATTTTGTATAAAACAGAACTTTTGGTATGAATATCTTAAATTTGAGCTAATGAATAATATTTGTATAGTAACTAGTAAATGTAAAGAACTTAATTTCATTTTATATAAGTATAATCTTTTGCTACGTGAGAATATAAAAAACTCACTATTAAAATATTTCTTTAAAGTTGCAACTATTAACGTAGAGTAATAAAAAAGGAGCTAAGCCTCTTCAAGGCAGAATAACTTTAAATTCAAAATATAAAGATTTTAAATAGCATTAAGAAATGTACCATGAACATATATGTATAACCTTATTTCAATAAATTATGTTAAGTTTCAACACAACAATGAAATTCCAATCTCAATTTTGAAATTGACAACACCATTGATTACTAAACCAATTACTCAAATTTTAAATAGGTCTTTTAGAGAGGGAATTTTTTCAGATAAACTCAAATATTCAATAATAAAACCATTGTTTAAAAAAGTTCTAGAACGGAGATAGGAAATTATTGTCCAGTTTCATTGCTGTCTATATCTCTAAATTTTTTGAAAAATCTGCTAATGATCAATTGACAAGTTTTCTAAATAAGTACAACATATTTAACCCGAACCAATATTGACTTAGAAAGGGTTATAGTATTGATTTGGCTTTGTCTTGCCTTATTAATGATGTGTACAAGGCTCTGGACGGGTCACAACACACAGTTGGAGTTTTTTGTGACTTGTCAAAGGCATTTGATTGTGTTCAACATGAAATTTTAGTTAAAAAATATGGAAATGTTGGGGATCAAAGGAAATAACTTAAATTGGTTTAGGTCCTATTTGTGTGAAAAGAAACAAAAAACTGAAATTAAAGATATAGGTAGAGTGTTTGCATCGACTTGGAAATCTGTAAAAAATGGTGTTCCTCAGAGATCTGTGGAAAACAGTGTTGGGTCCAAAATTGTTTTTAATGTACATAAATAACTTGGCAGATTGTGTACAGTGTTGTATATATCTCTTTGCAGATGATACAACAGTTTTGATAAAATCGGAAAATAAGGAAAAATGAATACACGAAGTTGAAGTTTGTGAGATAGATGATTGGTTATCTGTTAATGGTTTAAAATTGAATATTAATAAGTCAAGTATAATGAATTGTAAAACTTCAACATCGAAAGTTGATTTGTTAAATATACAATTTAAAAATAAATTATTAATTGGAAAAACAGATGTTAGATTTTTGGGCATACAGATTGATCACCATATATAAAGATTCTAATTAAGAAATTAAATACAGCCTGTTTTCAAATGAAAACTTGAAAAATTAAACAGATATTAAAACCAAAAAAACTGTGTACTACAGTTATTTTTTTTTTCACAAATTAAATATGGGATTATATTCTGGGGAGACTCTAAGGAGTCAAACAATATTTTTATTATTTATATTATGATTAAAAAAAAAGAATCATGTTAAAAACTTCAATTTCACTCTTGTATAAAGGATTAATTATTTAAAGATTTCAAAATTTTATCTCTTTATTTGTTTGAAGTGTATTGTTTTGTGTACTGTCACAGCAAGTTATTTGCAGAAAATTGTGTGCACCACAATTATAGCACAAGGAACAGGGAAGCAATGTCATACCCGATTCCCAGGCTTACCCTGCTGGAAAGGAGTCCTTTATATAAGGGCATCAAATTTTACAATCAGTTTAATTCTACATCTAAGATACTAGAAATATCACAAAAAAAAAAAAAAAAAACAAGCAACTGTTGCTGGAGAGAACATATTATAACACAAATGATTTACTACAAGATAGGAATTTTTTATAGTGTTTAATGTATTTTATAGGTAAAATCTGAGAAGTTATCAATCATGTATACATTTGTTAATGTTATGTTTTTTGCTTTTGTTTGGTATTGCTATGGGTGTGAATGTAATGTGCTTATCTAATGTATGAGTATTTTTAAAGATATTTAATACTTATTTCTTGAACAGACTAAAAAAGTTGTAGAACCAATTAATGGACTGATATGATCTATTGTGATTAATTTTATTCTTAGTCGTGTAATGTTAAATTAATATTGATTGTAGTACTGTAATTATTTGTTATTTGAGGACAAGCGCTTACTTGCAACAGTCTCAATGTTATCCTATCAGGTGTAATGCAGTGAAATGAAATATATATATAATAATAATAATTATATATATATATATATATATATATATATATATATATTAACTAGCAGTTCCTTTTTTAACAAACATTTTATTAACTAAGTATTAAATTAACTAATTATAAATAAGAGATAGATAATATTGGTGTTTTACGTTATATATGTTTAAAATCCTAAAAAAAATAAAAAAAAAAATAATAAAAAAAAAAAATAAATAAATAGTGTGTTTGGTTTTCCAGAGTTGCCTAGATATAATTAGTAACCTATCTGTTAGGCTCATGGTGCCCAAACATCATAAGAGTGGACAGTAAGAAAAAATTGATAGAGAGGATAGAGTTGATAGAGTTGTGGTTTGGTTGGTGTAGCTGGTGTATCACTGAAGAGGACGACCTTGTCGTTGAAACGTGTCTGATACTTAGGCGTATTTTTTTTTATGAGAATTGTGTTCTGTGTATTTGTTATACTGTATTGTATAATTAAGATAAATTATAACTAAAAGATTCAGTATAATGACACTTAGAGTCCATTGAAAGATGGAATTAAAGGAATTTTTAATCAAAAAGATTAACTTAAAATTGCTTTTGTTTCGGTTGTGTATAAAAAAATAAAAATAAATGAAGTAATTTAATGTATGTTGTTGGTTTTAATTAACCTGAAATAAAGAAAACTTGTGTTTTTCAGTAAAGTAATCTACAAATTATTGTACTTCACAATTTGACTAACAAATAATATGTAGTAATAATTTTACTATTTGGCATTCCAATTTTGAGACTATTTAAAAAGTAATTAAAAGTTAAAGAAAGAAAGTACCAGAAAGAAAGTATCAGTTGAAAACTGATATATTACAACTATATTAACCGATGACAGAGTCTGGGGTTTGCAAATGAATAAAAAACCATGATGTGACAGGACTCTTAAATAATGTCAACTTAATTAATAAAATTAATTTTATATATTATTTGTTTAACTAATTTTCTTTTGACTTAAGATGGGAATATCTGATGATGATACATCTCAACATGAATTTGTAGAAGAAGAATCAACTAAACAGGAGGAGGAAGTAGATATAGTTGATATGCGTTCTTTCATAATAGTGACTGACCAACTGGGAGACTTATCACAGAGAGATATCAGTTATAGTCAAAGTATTACGACTGTACGTGAGTACAACAGAAATCATATTTGGTTTTCCAGTATAATGGTTACATAACAATTTAAACTTCATATTTTATTCATAATATTTAATGTACCATTTCCTATTATTTCCTATTTAAAATGTTCCTATTTTTTAAAAATTATTACTATTGTATTTTTTTAAAAAATACTTATAACTACACATTTTATTCATAATATTTTATGTATTCCTCTTCTGTTTTATGTATTTAATACTATGGTATTTAATCTTTAAAATTTAATTTTGCTGGCACTGGTCCTTAATGGTGGTAAAATATGGTTAAATAGATTGAGGAGATTAATTAAAAATGGGTACTAACTAATGCTGAACAACAGCGCTTCCCTTGCAAAGTTACAAGAGCCACTTTTATTCACCAATATTGCTCCATTATCATATGTCATAAAAAGTAACAGTTACTAGTAGAAACACATGTCTACGAAGAAAACATGTCACTGCTTTGGAATCTCAGGGGCGAAATAGAAAATAAATAAATAACCGAAAACTTATGTTTTTACTGTTTTTGAGATTCTTCCCAGGTTTTTTGTTTTTGGTTTTGCTCAACAAGCCATCAAGCCTTGACAGATAAGTGTACCAACTATAGTCAATTATAAAAAAATCAAATTAATCATTTGTTTCTATAAGTTTGCCACACTGTAATGAGATTTAAGATGAGGACGGAAAATTACATCCTCAGTATCGTATGGATTTGTCACTCTGTAATTAATTGTTTTATGGAGAACTAAGCATATGCCATAGTGATTCAGCAAGGATACTCAATTTAATGTTTACAAAAATGTGTTATTTAAAATTATTTAGTTTATTTTTAAAAGTGTAGAACTTCAAATAGAATTAAATCACCACTGAATTAAAAAAACAAAACTGAATTTGTTATTTATTACTTTTTTAAAAACTAAGTACTTTTTTAAAAAAAGATTTTTTTGTTTCAATAAACAATACATTTTTATGGCGGAAAAAATAATACAATTTTGATAAAAGGGAAACACAAATATATATTATAACATTGTCTAAGTTATCAATAAGCCTAGATTGCTATAGGGTATTTGAAACTATAAATATTGAGATATTTGTTTGGAATTAAAAGGTATAAACTTAAAACTCTTTATCAAATGTATTTAAACTAAATAGAAGTTATAATTTACTTTATTATTCCATAAGATTCAATCTTGTGCTTTCTTAATATTTTCAAAGTTGTTCCCTGTTAAAACCAGATATTGTGATAACGTCAACATTTGATTCTCATTAAAATAATGATGTGAAGGAAGTTTATGTTTAAATCACATAAATTATAAAGAGTTGCGTAATAATTGCTATCGTAATGTTACCTAGAACAAATAACTTAAATTACACTTACCTAGAAAATTAACTGTAGCTAAGTTTTACCTATTATAAAAATAAAACGAAATAATATTAGATGTTAAACTAAAATTAGTATATGAACTTGTCGGTCTTACATCTTGGAATACGAAGTCCGCACACACATGATATTTCCTCGGTTCTGATAAATTTAAAAATAGCTGAAATGTGAAGTTTTAAAATATTTAAGTATTTAAATCTAAATGTAATGTGTGTGCGAGTGCTAAATGTCTTTCAAAGTTTTTTTTTTAAAAAAAAGGAAAAGTTTCCTTTCAAAATTTAATAAAATATGTTAAAATTTCATAGTGCTGTCAGGGCCCATCACACTAGCAGGAATCACCTTTCTCTGCTCCAGGTAATCAAAAAAATAATTAAATTCATCTTACTACGATAAATTTTAATAATGAAATTTCTACTCTGAGTTTGCTATCATAAATGCTTTGTATTTTGAATTATTTTGTAATATTTTATTTAAGTTAGCTTTTCATTAATTAATAATTAGTTTGCTTCAATTTAAAATTCATTGTAATTTAAATTTTTAACAGAAATATTTTGCAATACAACTTAATCGAAAATCTTTTGTAGCGTAACTTTAGGATTACTTGAAAAGTACAAAGCCTAATATGAAACTTGAATTTCATTTTAAAACATGAAAACTAAGTTCTTCTGCCTTACTAATGTCTTAAACAAAGACAAAGGTCTTTGTGAATGCAGTTATAAACTGCTCCAAGAATGAGCTAACATTATCAGCTATAACAACCAACTTTAAGTGAAATCTGGACTTGGTAAAAAAAAAACTAACTGTTCTGTGTGTGAAATGTGTAATAAATGTAAAACTGTCGTAAAATGGTTATTATCAAGTATTACTTTATTATTTAAAAAAAATGAATTTTATTTTATTTTATTTAAAATTATTGCTCAGCTAATGGGCGCCAGGTAAGCTTTCGTTTACCAATTTAGAAAAAATGAAGCTAATTATTATGAAGATCTCGGGCATGGCTTCTTTTAAAAGTGTACTTACAGTGATTTTTTGGTATTGAATGAATAACTCCTGTGTAAACTGAAATTTTACATACATTTATTGAAATTAAAGATTAGTACATTCACATAAATATTCATCAGTTATATGTAATCAATTTTCATATTCATATTATTAACTTAAAGCATCTTAACAATTCTTAGTTTATTAAAATGAGTTTAAATGTTTGAAATTTCTTTCATGTTCCTTATTTGAATTTACTTTAATTAATTATATTATTTTTCAATTTAGATTAACTCTCATTATTTTAATTATTAAAAAGAATAAAATTTTGTTTTACTAGTCTCATTTTTTATTATAGACAAATTTTCAAATTACTAGATTTCAATCTTTCAAGTTAAATATATAATAAAAAAAAATTACAAGTTATTTCATCATTTAAAAGTGAGTTTATGTATGAGAAAAGTCTTAACGTGTATACCAATCACGTTTTATTATTTAGAAGCACAATTCCTCATTGTTACGTCTTGTATTCCAGAAATGTTTTCTAGTAGCGTGGCAATCTCTCCCTTTTGTTCTCAGTTCCGACGTGAACATGGTCCGTTCAGTTTATCACTATTCATAGTTTATTGTTAATTACACGTCAAATAATAGTTCGTATTAAAATTTATTTTCCACTTAAACACCTCTGTAACTTAGTTCATAACCCGAACTCACGATTCAAACTGTCCAACCATCTCGACCACGTGCAAAAATTATTTCCTTTGCACATTTTACAAAGTTCACCCTTCAAATCAAACAGTTCATGTTTCTTAATTTTACAAAGTTTATTTTTACATAACTTCTGGTCTAACCGAACACTCTCTGAGATACTATTGTTCATCCAAACACTCCAAACTAGACTTAAAAAACACATCTTTTATCATCTCCACGTTTATTACTTTAACTCTCAAAATACGACCGTTTGGTTCAACATTCCCAACTGGACTGAAAATAAGACTCTATTAATACTTGTACTACATTTTTATAACGTTTCTTTATGATTAAACAAGTTCAAATCACTCCACCATTGTCTACTGACAAAGACTTTTCACACAACCTCACCCCTCTAAGCTCCTTACTAGACTGAACCTCATGGTGAAAACTATCTTCCGGTTTACTGGACTTTATTCCAAATCTTGCTACATCAGCGTTGCCTCATCGAACGTCTTTGTTCAGTACTACGCAAATAATCACTAGTCCTTTTCTCAAACTTATTCACACACAAAATTATTAAATTTCTTATAGCTAAAATTTCTTAAAATCTATACATTATTATTTATTTGTGTTTGGAAACTTATAATAATTGAATTTATTTTATTTTACCTTTTAAAAACATGTCACATTTTTGATTCATTTCCCCCTCCCAAATTCTTTTTCAACGATTTCCCGCTATATTAAATATTTAATTCAAATTAACCTTTTTTAGGTGTTACAAATGTACAAAAATATATAAAGGGTAAGGCAAATCAAACTCAAATTTTTTTTATATTTAAATAGGATGGGACATGCTAGCAACTTTCGGCTTCACGATCCCAAAGGGTTTTCTAAATTTATAATATTGACGTCAAAAATTTTCTTTGCATAATTTTTTTTTTTTAAATATATAAATTAGTTTTTTTTAATGTTGGCCAACATAATAATAAAATACATGTAATTATATATATTTTCTATTTGTATTTTTTTGTATTTGCCGTATTAATTTATTCTTAGTGTAATTTTGTTCAGCATCAAAAATCATCTGTTAATTATTATTACTTAATTAAAAAAATAAGATATTTGTAATTTTAAATAAAAAGGAGGGTTTGCTAAATTTTCTTTTTCTTTTTCGGGGCGGGTTTTTTTTTCAATTGTTATTAAAATTTTGCCTAAGGGCTTATTAATTAAATTTTCTTTAAGGGCGTATTAACTTTTTTATATACATATATATATATTATATGTGTGTGTGTGTGTGTATGTGTATATGGACCGCGACCAATAGGCTTTGTTCAGGTCCTTAGATACTACACTTTTGAGTTTATCATAATCGTAATTTTGTGTCTTTAACCTATAGCACCTAATCCAAAATTTTGAGTAATAGACAAAATATAAAAAGGCCCGAGGTCTACTAAAAATATGCCCACAAACAAAATTTGATAAAAATCAGTCCGCCCCGTTTGGGATGCTGACCACCAACAGGGAGACGTAATTCAAAAAAACATTTTTTTTGTACTCAAAGGATTTTAAAACAACACAAAAATTCGACACCCATTTTTGACCCATAACATAACTTTACCAACACCACATTTTATATTAAGAAAGAAAAACAGTAATTATTTGCTATAAACTGCAGTAAATATGTTGCAGTTAGGAAACAATATCAGCCACTATAAACTGTTAACGCTTTGTTGATCGGACTTTGGTAAACCTAGTCAATCACAATAAACAAATCTGTCAGATAAAAAGCATTCAACAAAGATTCCTCTCCACAATTACTCAACACTGTAAGCTGAAATGGAGCTAAGTGTTGCTAGTTTACTTTGGAACCGCTCCAGAGAATTTATACTTTGTTGATTGAGGAGCATTAATCAATTCTAAAAACATGATGTATTTGATTTATTGAATGTTGTTTGTTTTTTATATATTTATGAAACATAAGTATCTTATTTATTCATAATTTAAATAATTTTAATTCAAATAAGATTCGAGAAAACAAACAAGTTTATGGACGTCATCATCATGGTGTTTTCCCAACCCAATCATACTATCTAATACAAACAGAACCTCTAAATTCTATACCTAAATGTTGGTTTCTTCGACCTTGTAGTAAATGTAAATTGTATTTGTAAATCAGGAAATTTTATCTAGTAGTGTAAATTTGTTAAATCAGTTGATACAAAGGTTTTTTTAAACTCAAAATTGTGTATATCACTCTTATCTTAACGTCTGATTCTTATATAATAATATATATAATCTTATATATAACGTCTGAATATATATAATCTGATTCTTTTTCATAATAAATTGGCTTGTTAATCTGTTTTTTTAAAATTTTTATTTCTTGTAAATAGTGAACTCAGGTACCATCAGTTTACAAAAGAAGGTAAGGTCAAAAAACCGAGCTAACTTAGAAATTCCTTTACTTGACATGACCATTCATTTTGGGCCCAGTACGTCTTTCAAATTCTGTTAGATCTTTTCCCGAATGGTACAACTACATAATTGGTGGAAAATAAATAACAGGCCTTGCCCATTTTTATAATACTGACGCTAAAGGATAATTTTTAGTATGCACTTTCAAATTTATTTTGAACAAGGAAAGATTACTGAAAAGAGATATCCAAGATAACCTCATGTTAATTTGCATCAAAAATTATATATCAAAGTGAATGTAAATAATGTAATTTTGGGAATATAAAGGATGAATTACAAGTTTAGTATAACCAGATAAAATATGATAAAACAAATAAGCCATGGGATAAATAATAAAACCCATGAGAAAATATTATAAGTTAGAGCCAATTAATAATCATTTGATTTAATTTATAAATTTGATTCCTCAACTTGTGGCATGTATTGCAATCTAATAAATAACAATATTTTAAAATTTATCTTTATAATATGTATAACAGATAGAAAACACATTTGGAACCCTTTTAGGAGGAAAAACAAAACCATAACCCAATTATACCATTCATTCAAATCGCTCAAATACTTTACTACTTTAGTCTGGTGTTTTTATAAAGAATATTCCTTGATAATTTTGCAATACAGCTAAGTTAAGGATTCGTACCATATGGCCATTATGAAACATTTATAAGATCAAAAAATTAGACTTATACATGAATAATTTAAAAAATAACATAATATTAAGGTACTATGTTTCATATAACCTAATATTTACGACTTATCATTATTAAGAATCCTCTTAAGTAGAGCTATTGACAAGTAAATATAATTAAAATCAATGTAACTACTGTAATTATATTAAATATGAATATGTGTATCCAAACATATATATATATATTAAATATGTGTATATATATATATATATATATATATATATATATATACACTAAACTAAATATATAATATATAACTAATATATAAACTAATATATAAAACTAAATATAGTTAGTTAATTATAAATATAATAGTAAATAAATATAAATAGTTATATATATATATATTAAATTTATAATATACTAAAAAATATTGTACAAAATGTGGTTATCGTCCATATTAAATAAAAATTTAATTACTTATAACATAATAAAGGAACTAGAATCACCATATTCCATATTATGTGTTAGTGTACGTGAGAAATATTATGGCTCCTTTTATTAAATAAATTTAAGGCATTTATTTTAAATTGTTTATCTTTTGTATATGTTTTAGAATCAGATATTTCAGACAGTAAATATAGCAAACCAACTCCAAAAACGTCCAAACATAAGTAAGTTTCAAAATGAAATTGTGACTATGAAATTTAATTTTTTACATTTAGAATTAGTTAATGATTCTATAATTCTTTTACAGAGTTTACATTAAAAAAAAAAAAAAAAAAAAAAAAAAAAAAAAAAAAAAAATGCAATTTCAGGTTTGTTTATGGTAAGTTCAGTAATGAGAATCTGAAATGTATACTGATCCAGACTTGAAACATGTTGTGAGTTGTTTAAAAAACATTATATATATATATATATCTTTCTTTCAAGGAAGCGGAAATGGATTTCTTATCATCAAATGTTTCCTGATTTATATCGTTTACCCACTAAACTGTAATTCTTTTTTTGGGTACAACCAACCCTGGAACTGCTTATTGTATTATTTCGAGGTGGTGACTATGTTTCGCCTCAATTGGGCTCCTCCATATTTGTTATGTCTCCTAGTTTAGGATGTTATTCCTTATGTCTGTTTTTGAGAACTGTCTCAATGTAGAAACATACTCGAGGTTCCAATGATATTTTCTGACAAGCATTGTCTTCATAGTGGTTTCTGTTGTAACATCACCTACCTCTGTTTCCAGTCTATGTTCTTACTCCAGCTATATTCTACACTCAAAGTATGTGTGGTTGGTATCATCATTCGATGAGTTTCCATACTGGTAGTGGAAGGCTAAGCTTTCTGTCTTCTCCATCTTATCTAGGTAATTTTTGAAACAGCCATGCCCAATGAAGAGTTGTGTGAGGTAGTAATTCACTTCTCCAGACTTTCTCTCTATCCATCCTCTCGAGTTGCTGATTATCCTTATCGTCTATTTGTCTTTCCTTTCAATGAACCGGTGTTCTTGCTGTAGATCAGGGGTCTCCAAACTTTTTGATGTAAGGGCCATATAACAATTAAAAGGAGCTATGGCGGGCCGGGGGTGTGGGGGGCTTGCAAAATTTTGAAATTATACGCTTTAAAACAGCGTTTTTAAGCCTTTTTTGATATATATTTACACAAAAATCTACACTACATGTAAAATTTGTAAGCTTTAAATGTTTACAAGTTTAATTTTAATAAAGGTTTTTTTACTCTCGTATATATATATTTTTTAGTTTAACCAAAAAATCTCTAGTTAACAATTAAAAACAGGAAACTGAAAAACAAAAGCAACTTGGAAGGAAAATACTTATTTATTAAAATTTCAACTAGGCCTATTATTACAGCATTTTTTTAGAAAACAAAAACATGTTTTAGTGTGATGTGTGAAGTTGTTTTTTGTTTACAATACTTGTCCATTTTGGATCAAAACTTGAAGTTCCTATCATGAGCAAGGACTTCAAGTGCTCTTCTGATAACATTGACCTGTACTTAGATTTCACATAGGTCATCTTTGAAAAGGTTTGTTCGCAAATGTAAGTTGATCCAAATATTGATAGGATTTCTCTTGAAAACTTCTTAATTTGTTTGAGTTCGCCACTTAACGACCTAAAATTAAAACCAACATTAAATTTCTTTCCTGAATCCTGAAAACAGTTTAAACAAAGTTAAACTTAAAACTTGACATAACATAATTTCATACCTGTAAAAAGGAAGAAGATTTCCATTTTTGTAGCACTCAGAGAAGTATTCTTTTAGGTTTTCATTCGACATTAGATCAATCAATTCAAGCTGGAGCTCTGCAGGCGCATCTTCAACTTCACATTTAAATGGATTTTGAAACACCTTGATCTTTTCTGATGTAACTGCTTCATCAAAGTCTGCAAAGCGAGACTCAAATTCCTCTCGTAGTTTTGCAATAACTTGTGCAGCGTATTGAGATGGAAACTGCTCACTTGTTTCATTAGCAAAGTTTTTGCAAGTCTCAAAATGGTCCAAAACATTTTTTCCTACTTGCTTTTCAAAAAGCGCTAGTTTTGATCTGAAGGCTTTCACTTGTTGAAACAAGTCGTAAACAAAGGAACTCTTGCCTTGAAGTTTCAAATTTAATATATTAAGATGAGTGGTGATATCAACAAGAAATGCGAGCTTCCATAGCCACGGATCACTTGAAATCTCTTCCACTGGCTTTCCCTGCTCAGTCATGAAAATGTCAATTGCTTGACGTAGCTCAAAAAATCTCATAAGCAACTTCCCTCTGCTGAGCCAACGTACCTCACAATGGTATGGTATGTCTGGATACTCTCTTTCTATTTCTGCCAAGAAGTTCTTAAACTGTCGGTGTTTGAGGGAATGTGATCTGATGTAGTTCACAGTTTTTACCACTACTTTCATTACTTCCGACACATCAAGGGCTTTTCCACACAGTGCTTGTTGGTGAACAATACAATGTAAAACCATAGGTTTTACCCCACCTGCACTTTTTACAGCATTGCACACATGTCCTACTAACCCTGTTTTATTGCCACACATATTTTTTCCGCCATCTGTGGTCACACCTTTCAGTTTTTTTAAATCCAGTTTTAGTTTTGAAATACTCCCACTTACTTTGGCAAAAATTTTTTCTCCAGTAACGTTACTTTCCATTGAATAAACATCTGCTAGTTCCTCGGTTATCTCGAACTCCTCGTTAATACCTCTAATAAAAAAAAGCACTTGAGCCGAATCGGATACATCCGTAGACTCATCCAGAGCTATTGAGAAGTAGTCAAATTTTTTACATGCATCCTCAAACTGCGTAGTAATGTCGGCGGCAATATCTTCAGTTCGGCGACCTACAGTGTTCGCAGATAGACTGATGGTATTAAACGCGGATTGCTTATCCGGACACAGCTCTTCAACTGCCTTTTGAATACACGTTTTTACTAGATCTCCGTCAGTAAAAGGCTTACCAGCCTTGGCCAGGATGTGTCAAATTTTAAAACTTGCCCTTACAGCAGCTTCATTTTGGTGTGTGTGTCTAGTAAAAACTTCTCTCTGAGATTTAATGGATTTCTCTAAAAACAAAATTTTGTCCGAGCGAGTCTGACCTTTTAACTCAGCATACTTACTTGATAAATGCTTGGTTTGATAATGCCTCCGAATATTGTACTCTTTCAATACTGCAATTTTTTCATTTCAAATGAGGCATAAAGCAGCATTACTGTGCTCGATCACAAAATAATCATTACGCCACTTGTCATTAAAAACACGACACTCGCTGTCAACTTTCCTTTTCTTTGAGAGGGTTGAAAGAGACATAATTATCAAGTAACGTAACCGGATCAAAGAACAATTTAACTCACTAACAAAGTGCCACTTCACCAATAATTGCTGTACAGCAAACTATTCACTGAATGAAAACAAACTGGAAATACGCACTGCACTGCACTGGCGCGGTGTGGGAGAGAGGAGTGGGAGGTTGGCTTTGGGGGAGTCCATCTCGCCGACGGAGGGGTAGAACCTTCGCTAGATCGTGAAGTCAACTTCATTTTTCGATTCTCAGAATTTTTTTATTTTTCTTTTATTGGGATCTCTGCGGGCCGGACCAAATTGTTTCGCGGGCCGCATCCGGCCCGCGGGCCGTAGTTTGGAGACCCCTGCTGTAGATGATCAGTATTTTTTTTGGTTTCTGTTGCTGCATCCTTACCCAACTCTGCAGATCTTACATCTTCTACAATGAGACCAATGGGGATAACTTCAGCAACCACAAAACAGTTGGTTCTAAGACTTGCTGTATGAGGTCACAATCTAGAGTACTTCCTCTTCTTTTATACCACTGCACTATGTATATCATTGACATTCTCCATATTGCAATTGTTGTCCAATTTTGTTGATGTGATTCTGGCACCTAATGATATCAACTTTCCATGTTAAAAAGTGAAGTTACAGCAAAAATTAAAATTTTGAATGTTGAATTTAGAAATGTTATCGACTTGATAAGTGAATATATCAATTTATGAATTAAATACCTGCAAGTTATTTCACTTCATACTTTCACCCTGACCCAAATTTTTTAGAAAAAAACATTGTTAAATTGTTGTTAATTTATAATATATATACTATTTATACATCTTTATTAAATTATATATTTTTCTTAAGCTCTAAGTAGTAAGTTGTTCCGTGAATATAAAAAAAATCAACCTTAAGATTACTTGTCCTGATATTAAGTCCAGGATCATTATTTTAAGGTCTAATAGGAATATAGCACAGGCATTGATAACGATAGAGTGCCTTTAATGTTTAACTTATTAACTGCTAAAAAAAGTATTAAAATACCCACCCCAGAACCAATTTTTCTTCTCCTAAAACTTACTTTATTGCTTTAATAATAAATCTTCTGAATTTCAAAAGTTTGCAATGTTTTGGAGTAGATGGGGGGGGGGGGGGTAGAAGACAATGGAGGCCAATGGATTTTATGGTTCTCCGATAATTTGGGCTCCCAGGAATCATATTATCCCACTAAACTGACCCATGGGCAAATCTCACCTGGCCAGCCATTTTGATCAGACTAAGTATAAAATTAATAAAACTATAACCAAACTAAATATTATATGATGGAAACCTAATTAAATTAACATATCCAGCAAGGTTTGGGAATGGTTTTGACTTGCACAACCTGAACGTGGTTTTCTACTTTAAACCTAAAATTAATCCAGTGTGTGGTTACCCATGCCTGGGCCATATGGCCCTTTCCAAAATGTCCTACCTAGCCAGTCATTTTAGGAGGGTAATTAACCACTTGAATCACATACTTGATTACACATAAAAAAGCCAAGCATCTGCCACGAATTCTGTCTGTACACTGTATTTTTTGTTTTGGCCAGCGTTTGCGCATCTCTTCTTGGTCGTCCGGCCGTAATAATATTTTTCACTTGAAATATTATTGTAAATTCAATACTTGCTAATAAAAACGTATAAGCGGAAAAATCAAATAATTAAAAAATCAATAAATACATGCGTAAGGGCTGAAAAATGAGTAAAAATTAATTTCAATGTCGCATATGCGAGGTAATTAATTTGGAAATTCAAAATTGCAGCAAAAACGTAAAGTCAAGTGAGAAGTCTACGCCCTGTACTGGGAAGCGACTAGGATAGCTCAGTTGGTAGAGCATTGGCGCGTAAAGCCAAAGGTCCTGGGTTCGATTCCCAGTCTAGGTCGTATATTTTTCACTTGAAATATTATTGTAAATTCAATACTTGCTAATAAAATAGTATAAGCGGAAAAATCAAATAATTAAAAAATCAATAATAACCATGCTGATTGGAAGTAAGGAAGGTGCTCTTGAGTAATTTTGTTGTCTTGCTGAGGTGTTTTTGTTGCTTTAAATTGAAGTTTTTAATTGATTATTGATTTTATATCTTCTCGTTCAGTTTTATAATATTTCAAACAAAAAAATTGTGGTTACAGGCAACATCGACGGTCTTCATTATCACGTACACAATGGAGTAAACACAGGATTCCAAAACAAACGTGAGTCTTTAATAATTTATCAATTGCATTTATACACATTTTTTCTGTCCTGTATATAATATTAGATAACAATTTAGTAATCCTGAACAAATGTTCAAACTATTTTTCAATAATATTTTCATTTTGAATAATAAGCCATGAAAATATATATTATCTCTAGGATTGCAGGAATTTAGTAAATTATGTCCTTCTTTCTGCCAACACAAATGCACTTGTTATTACAGTGGAACTTGGTTATAACGTCATCAAAGGGACCGGAAGTTTTTTAACGTTATATCCGAGTGACGTTATAAAAAAGCAGCCTTAAATCTGAGTGAAAGGACAAAGTAAAAACGCAAATGTTCTGCTATATACAGTACAACACTGTTTATTGAAATCTACTCGTACATTGGAATATAATAAAAAAAACATTAATAAAAAAATGATACGTTTTCACAATTAAATATTTTATAATAAAAATCTTACTTTACTGTCGAAAAAAATCTGTGATCTTCTTTTGAACGGTCCTTTCAGAAAAATAAATTCTCTCCGTTGTGCAACAAACGTCTTGAAGCGCACTGAGTGTTGAAGCAGTCGTTTCCCTGAAGCTAAAGAACCGGGAGAGAGTCTCAGCAGCCTTCATTGCTTCTTGAACAGACGGACAAACGAAGTCTTCTGCGCTCTGGTCATCATCTTCATCAGGACTATCTTCGGCATCCTTCTTCTGAACATCTGCGACGATCTCTGCATCACTCAACATTTGGAATGTTTCTACTTGATCATCCACTGAAGCGTATGAATCAATATCATTTCCAAAGTTGCTCTGGTCAACATTAAACTGTGAAATCCACGTTGAAAGAGGCAGTTCATCATCTTCGTCATAATTTTCAAGTGAAGCTGTAGATCCCAATTGAGCTTTGCGGAAGCACTTCGAAATGGTTATCGGCGTTACATTATTCCAGGACTTGTCTAGGAACCTAATGGCGTCCAATATTGAGATGTTCACGGGCTGTGCGGTGTCCATGCTAAGAATAATTTTTTTTAACAAGAATTTCCGGTAGTGACACTTTAGACTTCTTATGACACCTTGGTCCATGGGCTGAAGAATACTTGTACAGTTGGCAGGGAAAAAAACAAGATTTATGTTGGTTAAATTTAATTTCGGATGTGCTGCACAATTGTCAACTAGAAGAAGAATTTTTCTGTTTTTTAAAGATAACTGTTGATCCCACTTCCTTAACTCTTCTTCAAATATGGCAGAAGTCATCCACGCTTTTTTGTTAGCAGTGTAATTCACCGGTAGTTTTTTTACGTTTTTAAAACATCTAGGGCGCAAACTCTTTCCGATCACTAAAAGCTTTCTTTTTTCAGTTCCTGTCATGTTTGCACAAACGAAGGCCGTTATTCTCTGCTTGGAAAGTTTTCCACCAACACACTTTTCGTTTTTAAATTGTAATGTCTTGTCCGGAGTTAACTTGAAGAAAATTCCGGTTTCATCTCCGTTGAAAATGTCTTCGTCTTTGTAACCTTCACTTAGAGTTGGCCACGTCTTCTGCACCCATTCACTCGTAACGTTCTGATCAACACTTTTTGCTTCGCCACAAATCTTAGCAAAGGAGATTGAATGTCTCGCTTTGAAACGATCAAGCCAGCCGTTTGAACATGTAAAATTAGAACCGAATATTTGTCCAAACTCAGTCGCTTTTTCTTTAAGAATTGGTCCACTAATAGGAATGTTGGCGCTGCGGCATTGCTTAAACCATTTAAGCAAAGCCTCATCCACATCACTATGTTGGCACTTTCTTATTTTTTTTACGTTTTCTCCGTCTTCCTTAAACGCGGTTAAAATTTTGTCTTTATTCTTTAAAATTGAACCTACTGTAGAATTTACCAGACCAAACTCACGACACACATCAGCAATTTTTCTTCCACTTTCCACCGCTCTGATCAACCGCACTTTTTCCTTGATAGGAAGCACCTTCCGTTTGACACCACAACTTGACATTGCACAAACAAAACACAACTAACGACGTATAAAACAACTGTCAACAAACGCGATGCTCACACGGAGGTAGGTAGTGATGTGACTGATGATTTACCGTAACTAATGAAACAAACAATACAGTACAGTGTGCCTGTGTCACCACAGTCATTGACCTTGTAGAATGTAGGGGTGGGAAGGGATAAGACCCAGGTATGCGGGACAGCCCCCGCCCCCTCGAGACACCAATTACACAAAAGAGTTTTATCCCGTCACCAGCTCAACGTCCGGCTTGTGACCTGTTTTTGCTTTTGTTGTTTCTACACATTGTTTCTATGAATTTTGGGACATAATACAAGCACACTACCACTTTTGCAACCTAAGAATCGCAAAATGTTTGACGCTATAGCCGAGTGCCGCGATATTTGTTGACGATATAAACGGGTTTTCGTATAACATAAAATGTTCAATTTTGGCCGGTCTGTATAAAATGTGACGTTAAACCCGAGTTGACGTTACAGCCGATGCTGTTATAACCAAGTTCCACTGTATTCACTAAATTAAATTACACAAAATTTTAAAATATCAAAGTACAATTTCTTGTAAGGGGATTGAATGTCATGATTGGAGATGAATGTCAATGATGGGTGATTATAAATATTCATCTACCGGTATGCTCAGACTTGTTGGTCTTTTAGTTCGAGTCAAAAGGCCCCAAATTTTTATTTTGGAAACTTTGTAGTATTTTTTTTTTCAGTTTCAACATGATTGAAAAATGTTGATAAATGTATCGTGAACATAAATAAACATGTTTTGTTTAGTTTTGTACAACAGGAGGAGCTTAGTGCAAAACACTCTCTTTGAATTGAAATAAATATTTGAAATTAAACTCTATTGCTGCTCAGGCAAAACATGAGGAAATCATTTTAATTGTTATTTATTCAGAGTTATTTAATGAACTAAAAGAATTTGATCCTAGTTGGTATATGAATAAGTTCACTGTAAATTATGTAAATAAATGAACAATAACAATAAAAAAAGAATAAGTTGTTGATGTTTTATTTTGATAAATGAAATTTAACTAATACAATCACTATTGGCTAAGTAACATTATCAGTATACATTTACAAAATTCACCTTAGTGAAGATTAAAGAAAATTATGTTCTTGATCTTTAAACCAGCTTTGATGATCACAATGTCTTTCAAATCTTCCTAAATTATAATACAGATGATCTACATGATTATTCATATTAATTCTTCACATATACATAAGTATAGTATTTATATGATGGTTCAATAAATTGATGTCTAATTTTTGTGTTTATATAATGTAATAATTGAAAAAATGCAGAGACAGAAAAGATGAAGCTACTTTGTTCATTAAAAATGCCACACGTTGTGCGACAATTGTAATAATTGTAAAAATATTGCTTGACTTGATGAACTTGAAGAGTTCTTATATATTTTTGTTACAAAAAAAATGAAAATGTATTTTAATTTTATTATTTATAAAGATATGCAAAGCTTTATGGGCGCCAGATGAATTAACATCAATTTTGAAAAGAAAAGAATTAAATTAAATTTAACCTCAGAGTCGTAAGTTCTTTTATTAGTGTACTCACAGTGATTTTGGTTCCTTGAAATGAAAACATTTGCAGCTGAAATTGAACATAATTTATTGAATTCAGATTATACATATATATTCATGACACATTTCTTACCGCTATTTAAAATCTCTATGTTTTTAATTTTTTAAACTTATTTTGCCTTGAAGAGGCTTAAATCCTTTTTTAAGACTTTATATTAATAGTTGCAACTCAAAACAAAACATTTTTTTTATAGTGAATTCTTATCTATTCTCACATAGCAAAGATTATATTTATATTGAAATGAAATTAATTACTTTAAGTTTAATAATGACTATACAAAAATTATTCAATAGAATAAATTTAAAAGGTTCATATAAAAAGTTCCTTTTTTATACAAAATTATTATGAAACTGTCAATGATTCTTTGTTACCGCTTAACCGATCCTGTAGGTTGAGAATGTCCTCGTGGTGAGTTCCTCTCATATTGCGTTGCAATCACCTTGTAGACTCAATTTATACATCCAATGATCAATTGTCCTTTCAAGTTCACAGTGGTTTTCAAGAGATTCATCACTTTATTGAGAGTTATTGTCCAATACTCTTCTCAAACACAAACTACGTTTTACCACGTCGAAAACTGTCTCTAAACTCATTAAATTACTATTTTTCAATGTTCTAAAACTTCTTTTTTAACCAAAACATCTCTAACTGACTCAAATGTCATAATAGGACTATACTTTAACAATTTTTGTTACATTTTTGAAAAAGTTTCTCTCTATCAAAGTACTTCTGATCACTTCAGAAAACACAACCTTCCCCTCTTAACTCTGTTCCACGACTGCTTGAGAAACCACGAGATTCTCTACTTCCCTAAATGAGTTCTTCCGGTTTACCGTTATAAAGGATCAACACACTCCCGACATTTCACTCAAATTTATAAACACTTTATATTAAACAATTTATACTAAAATTAAACATGATTATTTATTTTGTTGTTTTGAAAATCTATTTTCATCTTAGAAATGAATTTATCGAATACTAAATGTTATTTAAACAGCTTATCCCCTCTTACTTACCCGCGTCTTTCAAACATACAAACAAACTTTAATTTTTCACGTTATTACAATAATTATAAGGTTTTCAGTCCCAAAAAGATTGGGATTGCTAAGTTTTCAAAATCAGATCTAAAAATTTGAGTTAATGTTGAAGATTAATGAACCAAATAACTATGTAATCTCAATTACAAAATGAATCATTAAAAAAAAAACCTTAACGGTCATCATTAAAAACTCAATTTTATAGAATTATGGTTTATAATTATTAAGAGTTTGTAACATTCACAATTCTGAGATTTTTATATCAAGATATTTGATTGGGAGAAATGGAATAGTTGCAAGTAGCGTGATTAATCTAATATTTAATGAAATCGAAAAAGATTTTATTGCATGGATCATTTGCGGACAATAAAAAACTATAATTCAGAAGTTGAATGTAGACAGACAGACAAGATTTCAGAGTTGTTAAAATTACAGGACTATGTATGTGTGTGATTTAGAAACAATCAGAAATCTTATAAGAGATGTTAGTTTAAGATTTCATAATTGTAATAATTTTAATAAAATTATGTAATTTGATATATGTAATGAAATTAAGGAAAAATTATATATTGTAAAATGATTGGAAATAGTTTTGTCAGAAATCAGAGTGTGTGGTATTAAACAATAAGAAAACCGATAGAAGGAAAGAGTTTAAAATACGGACTACTAGCAAATGGGTCTCCAATAAGAGTAGTTCTGGATTAAGAACACTCAAACTCCATCATAAGCTGATCGCTTGATCATCCAGAGCGGCGATTGATGTCCATTGTGTAATTCAGTACTGAAATATAGTTTCAAACATTTAAAGTAAAATCAGTGAAAATCACACTCCTTAATATGAGCGTAAAATTGAGTTTTATAATTATAACAGGAACAATTAAGAAAATTGAACTTTTTACTTTAAGAAGCTGAGACTATTAGCTTTATAAATAAAATAAAGAAAAATCATGTAAAATGTAATAAAATGACTTTTGTAAAGAAAACATAGTTATAATAACTTAAATATTAAAACTATTGTTCCAATGAGTTTGAGTAAAAATGAACTTTCAGATGGAATGTCATAAGTAGTGTGAGACATTTCTATTAGTGAAATTAGAAAAGGAATTTTACGAACTTTTATTTAAATTTGAACTTTATGTAAACTTTAATATAAAATATGTTTGTAATTTACAAGAATCTTGTTCTATAAATTGGTTATTATATATAAATTTATGTATTTCAGGAGGAGTTAAGCATACCCTTTAACTAAAATATGTATGTATATATATATATATATATATATATATATATATATAAATTTTTGTATTTCAGAAGTTTTTCATATGATCATTAGTACATTTTCCCGAAATTCATGACCTAAGAAAAGAGTAAAATAAATAAATGTTTGTGCTTTTCTCACAAACTGGCGCCTGACAATTTAAAGTAAATTAACTTCTTGGATAAAGTAAATTCTTCCCAACATAAAATTTAAAGTAAAAAAAAAAAAAAAAAAAAAAAAAAAAAAAAAAAAAATCAAGCCTTCGGTTTTAATTGTAAGGTATAGAATTTTATTATTACAAGTTACACTTATCAGTGAAGTTAGTTTAAGCTCAATTAAAAAATATACTTTAAAAAATTTGTTATAAATTTGATGTTGTTATTGTTCATTTTCACTGTTTCCTAACAACTAACTGTTATTTTTGGTGTAGGTTGATAGTATAGGTAGGTGTATCAAAAGGTTTGTGCAATGTTTTTGTAGCATTTATTTACAACTTTTTCCAGGGGCACAAGAGAAAATGACTCAAATGTTGCACAATCTCTCCATAATTCTACAATGACTCTAATATCAACCACTCCTACAGACTATATTTCAGTTGCAGAGTAAGTAGTCCATGATTTGAAACAACATTTCACTGATGAGTTTTTTGTTTTAAAGTTATATAGGTTTAGGTGCCTTGTAAATAATTTTGTTTTTAGATTACGCTGAGAGGTTAAAGGTTAAACCATCCCTGGGCAGTGTGATCATTGACCTATTGTGTAATTAAGCCTCTAATTGTAGTTCATTATATTAATCCCCATTATGGGTTTTAATAGTCCACTCACTAATTAGTCCAAATGAGGAGAGTCCAGGGACTTTAAGTTGAAAAGTGCTGAGATGGTCTCTCTAATGTGTGGGGATTTTCAAAAGACATACTGAGAGAAAAAGCTTGGAGAGAATGCTAGAGTAGGCAATAATTATGGTAAGTTATTGTTTAAATTGAATAAATTAGGAAGAAGATGTAAATAAGAACCATGAGTCTCTGCCGGACTCGTGGGGCTTATTGTAAGGACAAGAGGCACAGGTAATTTGGCACTTAGAATAGTTATTTAGTATAAGTTTCATTTATTGTATATTATTAATGTTAAGTATTATTATTGTTGAAGTTCTTGGTAGTAGTAATGCATAATAAGATATCCATTGGCAAGATGTCTATGTGATGTCTGGGGCGTCTAGCTAGCAGTGGATGTACATTTTTCCTCTCTATGATGCACGCTATATTTAACAATTTATGGTGTTTGATTTATATTAAGTTCTTTAAGAAGTTGTAAATACTTTAATTTTGATGAATTTGCAATTTGTGAAGTGAAGTGTTTAAATGTTGTAAAATCATACTATTGGCCACAATGTTTCTTCCTGTGGTCAACAGAAATATGCATTGGAATAAAAAAAAAGGAAAAAGTCCACTCACTAGCTCATCCAATGAGAGTTCACTAGGAGTTTGGGAGCCAAAAACTATATTCCCTTTATTACTAAGAGCCTGACAATCAAAAGATTATATGGTTTGCTGTATCCTCATTCATACAGCAAAGTTTTCCCATAGTATCATGTACAAGTGGATCCTCAGACCACAGTGTCCTGTAATAAGTCCCTTAATTTGTCAGAGTTGCCTCTACTTAAGATTAGTACTGTCCTTCCAGGTCTACATGAAGGGACTTCTCTTTGGCCAACTAGTCATACCCACAGGTATCCCTACTGCCGACTCAGGTTCTATGAACTCTAATGCACCATGAAGTGGTAGAACAAGTCTGTCTGAAGAAAACCTTCTTATTTTTTCTGAAGGATGTTAGCATGCTTAAGTCATTATGAAAATGAGATAAGAAACAAAGGTCAGCAGAGTGCTTATGTGGTGATAAAAAAAGACAAAATTCCTGTACATACTACAGGTAGTCCATTAATTGAAACCTACTGATCACATTAAAAGTGTTTAATACTGTCAGTGATTTTAAAATTTTATAACAAAAACCCTAATAAATAAATTGCTGAAACTTGTTTTTAAAATTTGTGGAAGGAAGAAAATTGAAATAAAGGAAATAATGTAATGGAAAAGGGGGAAGATTACAAACAAGATGGATAGTCAGGAGTATTGGGTTTTATAACTTAAAACATATTCATGTATTTTTGTTGTTTTAAACCTTTTAAAAGAAGTGATATCTAGATATCTACCAAAGAGGTTGTAAATGTTGGGACTTTCAAAAGTAAGTTAAAACATTAACCCTTCCAAGGCTAAATTTATGAGACTGTACAGATGCAGTTTTTTATGTAGATGTCAAAAAAATGAAATTTGGTTTTAAACTTTTTTGCAAATACTTGTTTTTGTTTTGGAGCAGGATTGAAGAACATTTTTTTAGAATACAAAATTCTTTATTTGGTTATAAATTGTGAAACATTAAAAAATACTGCATATTTTGACTAAATAATGAGAAAGGATACAATTTTATATTAGTATTAAGCGACAATATTGTAGTGAAATGTAACTGTGTGAATGTGTTTTACATTTTTTTTTGCTTAAAAATAGTTTCTTGGGGTGGATACACTTCAAAGCATACATCTAGATGAAGAAGCGGCTGATCAACACATATTTTGCAGATGTAGATTGTCTCTTTTCGTACCTTTTACTTTGAGCACATATAATACTTGCGAGAGCTCTTCTCAAGTTTTACCATTAAATGAAGATTGTCCATCCAACCTCTGAAACTGACTTTGATTCAAGAAGCCTTCCCTAACCAGGTCTACTATGAGGAATAACAGTACAGGTGTTCTTTCATTATCTTATACATACATTATGTATGTAACAACATCTATTAACTAAAAAAACATTTTCTATACCATTTTTTACTTCTTCTTATAAATTGGTAGTTTGCAATTAAATGTTCACTACAATCTACTCCTTCCGTGTTCTTCATGTAGTTTGTAATGACGTATGGTGTACGAACAATTGGTTTATTGGGAAATTTGCTTGGTACATCTACCAGTGGTTTTTATAAACTTTTTTTTTTTGTTGTGAGGGTAGTTACTAGCCTTTTGTCCTTCCAGAATATCATTGCCATGTTATTTTTCTTACGACCTTTGATCACTTCGACTTCCAATTTTTTACTTAGAGTTGGTATTTCCTTCCTATTACCTAAATCGTTTCCTGTTATAAACATGTTCATGTTTATAAGTTCCTTAGCTTGTTGAGGGCTATTGGATTATCTATCTACAAATAGATTTGAAGTATTTTTGATCAGAATTTGACACAATTGAGTTACAATCTTGGTAGTTTTCAGTTAATAACAAACAACAAGTGAAAGGAAACCATTCACTACATGACTCTATTAAAAGTGTATAAAACACTAAACACAGCGACACCTATATAACGGGATTACGCATATTAATTTCTTAAGGGGGGGGGATCAAAATTTTGGAAAAGGTAAATTCGGAATTTCAACATCTCATTTTTGATTCGAGAACAACTAAGAGTTTTCTGAAATCAAAAGGGTATAATGATATTGAAATTCCAAAGTTATAAGAACATATATGTATAACATAAAACCACTCTATTAAACTATCACCCATTAGAACTATTTAAAACATCAAAAGTAAACTACTTTTTTCCGAGACAAATTATTTGTGGCCTAAAACTAACTTTACTCAATATATCAACTATAATTTCTCCATCTTAGAATTACTTTTTTAGGCCTTTTATGGAAATCGTCAAGTTGTCATATTATTTTCTAACCTTTCATTTCAAAATTTGCTGTAAATCAATCCGTCGTAAAGAAATTATTGTTACTCGTAGAACCTTTTATTTTTTTCCATTTTTTGTAGAATATTTTTTCTAGGTATATATATTTTTCGTTGTATAACATTATTTGCCGTAGCCATCGCAGGACACCATTTGTCATAAATTCGTAGAAACCTTATTTATCACAGAAACCTTATTTAAAAACCAACCATCCACCACTCCTAATAAAAACCCTATAAACTTTTCCTTTAATTTTGACATAATAGCTTCCTCCCTCATTAATTTATCAACTTTAACTAATTTTCCACGAATATTTTTTTAAGATTAGGAGCCCCAAGGTTAGGTTGGTTAGAACCAAACAAGAGGAAGAGAAGAAGAAAAAAGCTCTTCAATAGGAAAGAATAGAAACAGGCAGACAGTATGTAGAGGAGGTATGCTGACTATAGAAAGAATGGCTCCCAGAAGAGGGAGAAGAAGAGATCTGGGATAAGCTGTTTGCGATTGGTAGTCCAATCATGCGGAGGGTTCGCCAGCCCATATCCCAGGTCGCAGATTCCTAGTACACATAATTGCCGGATGTGGTCAGTTATAAATCCATATATAGTAATGCAACAGGGACTACATAATATAAAAGTTATAGTTTGGATGGAGATCTCTTCGAATTTTGTAGTTGGGCCATTCTTTCTTGAAGAGGTTCAAAATGGTGTCATGAAAATAATAAGAGGATGACGTTATTTGAACGTGATTAGGTAATACCAGAACTGCAACAGCGTGATATTGAGAACGTGATATTTACACGATGGAGCACCTCCACACAATTACAATTCACTAAAAGATTATTTATCAGAAATCTCTTGTAATAGTGTAATAGTGTGGTAGGTAGGCAATGGCATGTGTCCTGGGTCCTGAGGTCTCCAGACCTACTCGTTAGATTTTTGGATGTAGGGGTTTTTTAATTATTGAGTGTACTGTATAAAACCAGCAACTATTGAAGCACTGAAAGAAGCAATTATTCACAACATAATTGAGATAAATGGCAACATGTTAAGAAATGCCATTCATAGTATAGAGGAAATATTACTACTTCTCCAGGAAGAAAAAGCGGCCAATTCGAAAACACCTTTCTTAATAACCCTATCAAGTAAAAATTTAGTATGATTTTAAATTTTTAAATTAAGTTTCCTCTTTAATTTCAAAGAAATGTATGTACCTTATTTAAAAAAACAAACAAATAAACTATCATCAGTTAAATTTTTAACTTACTTTTGAAGGACCCAGTATATAAACCATATCCCCAAGGTGAGTGAATTATTAAAAAAAAAAAAAAATGTAATGTTACTATCAAGATATTGGAACATTGAAGCTTGAAGCATAACTAATTGTATAATTTTAGTAGGCCACTATTACTGTTTCCCTTCTTAACTCTGAACTTGGCTATTTCTTGCTTGTATTTGTTAGTTTTTAATAAATAAAAACACAATATTTACTAAAACACCACTATTTTATATTAATATTATTTTATCCATATATATTTACTTTAATAAGTTTTACTAAATATTGTGTTTTTATTATTTATTAACATGGAATACCACCAAGTACCAACGGTCTTTAGCATATATTGGATAGTTATTAATATTTAATTATTTGGTCCATTTGTACTAACATCTTTTATTGCAGGTATAATATTAGCTATAATTTATTTTAATTTTCCAAATCGTCCAATTTAAGCTAATCTGGGCATAATAAAACAGTTGGTTTGTTGGGTCAAACCTATACTGAAATTGACTTAGTGATCTTAAAAATGATTTACAGTTCCGATTAGTATGGCTTATCTTTTTATCTTTTATCTGCCATTCAGTGGTATTTAGAATTAATTAATTCCCGGATTACCCCTATATAACCTTTGTGGTTATAACAGTATACTCTTAAAACATCAATAAATATTTAGTTTAATTCTACAAATGATGGTAAAGTGAATTTCACTGGTAATTCCAAATAAGTTATTCATAAAACCAAGTTATTTTTAAGGTGTAAATAACTCTTATTTTATTGCAGAACAGACGTTTCTTACATAGAACCAGAACAGTTTGAAGAAGTAACAGATGAAGAAGAAATAAAAGAAGAAGAGGAAGAGCTACCAATTTTGGAACCAAACAATCCTGTATTAATATGGAGTTTTGTAGATGATTTAATACCTAAGGTACAGTATAGTTAAACTAGATTGTTTATGTTAGAAATAATTTTTATACTTGAGAGTGAAAAGTTTTGAGAATCCAGTTTTTGGGAGAAAATTCCTCTACATAAATTAACTTTTAGGATCAGCTCTGATATTGCTATGAATATTCGGGAATGTAGGAAGGATATCTAGATTTTTCCAAAAATTTGGAAATCAATAGTTTCGTAACTCATGATTATCAATATTATTTTATGAAAATTAAACATTTTTTTTTCCTTCAGAAACAACATGATAAATGTGAATATCAAAATGGATAGAAAAAAATTGGGATAAGCCCAACACCATTTAAATACGAGGGGGGACCCAAAAGTAACGGGAATCGGGCTGGTGAGGAGAGGGGGTGGGCATGGCCGGTCGGCCAGAGAAGGAGTCTCGAATCACATTGCTACACATCAGTGTGTGACGTTTGTTCACTGTAAGTGAATCAGTTCGACCGTGAGAACTTTTTTTGTGAAAGACCTTTTTCCGTTTTGGCTAAAACGTAAAATGGCTGACTGCCAGGAGATCGTGTGGCTGTGAAATTTTGTTTCCTGTTGGGGAAAACGCCCACGGAAACTCTTGTAATGCTTAAAACAGCTTATGGGGGAACTACTTTAAGTAAAACACATGTCTACGAGTGATTTTAGCGTTTTAAAAATGATATCATGACAATGCACCTGCCCACATCACCCTGTCTGTGAAGCAGTTTTTGACGAATTGACACTGATTGCTCCCCCCCCCTTTTTCACCAGATCCTGCTCTCTGCAACTTTGTTTTGTTCATCTGACTCAAAAGGCATATGAAAGGTAAACGTTTTGAGATTGTGGAAGAGGTGAAACAAAAATCTCTGGATGGACTAAAGAACATTCTATTAAGTGAATATCAACAATTTTTTAAACAATGGAAGAAACTATTAGAGAAGTGCATTGCAGTTCCATTACTGCAATTACCATTAGGTAATTACTTTGAAGGTGACCAAAATTTGGTGTAAAAATATTGAAAAATTAAGGAGTTATCAAATTTTCGTCTTTTGTGTCCCCTTGTATTTCAGTTTTACTGATTTTGAAATGTTCAACCTCCTAAAACAGTGACCATGATTCATTTTCACTTTTTGAGGTTTTTTGTGTTTTGTTTGGGCTAAACATGTATTTATCTCATATTTGAGAACAGTAAATTTATTTTCATTGTGTCAAAAATGTTACTATTGTTAACTTATATTCGAGAAATCCACGTGAAAAGAATTATAACCTAGCCAAATTTCTTTTTTTTTTAGTAAAGGAGGCCTAGCATACTTAGAAAAGTTAAGAAGTATATCCAAGTTCTTGGGGATTTGTGAAGAGCGTAGGGATGTTATGGGGAAATTTGTGATACATACATATATATATATATATATATATATATATATATATATATATATATATATATAAAATCATGAGCATTTTAAACACTACTAAGCAGTCATTTTTTGTGATAATATTATATTATATTTTTTAATATTTATAATAGGCAAAAAACAAATAAATCAACTACAATACTCTTTCTCTCTCTCTCTCTCTCTCCCTCTCTCTCTCTCCCCCTCTCTCTCTATACATTTTATGTTTTTCTCACATATTTTGATTATACTGTAGATGTGAGAAAATATTATTGTGCTATTACATGAACACAATTTAAATTCTTATCACTCACGTAAACTGACTTTAAAAGGATAAATTTTCTTTCTAATATTGAATGTTTTTTTGCTAGAGCTTATAATATAAATAAACTTTTACAATGTAATCTTTCATAAATGTTTCATAATTATTAAAAAGTGTACGTAATATTAATTTTTTAATTTTTTATTCACATTCACACATACATATTATTTATTTAATTCTTCCCCACCCCCGAGCAACACCATTATTATCAGCTATATTATAATGTTAGCTAAGATATTCAGGTTGAAAAGAGACATGTGAGACTACATAATATAACCTTTATGTTATTCTACAGCTTCGACTGGATAGCCCTTATGAAGTAAGGTGTGTCGAATTCTGCCCTCACAATGGGAATTATATTGCAGGAGGGACAGTTAGTGGACAAGTTGTCATATGGGACATCACTGGACATATAGAACAGTTGGAAAAACCTGAGGAGCTTACAACACATCAACAGAGGTATAGGAAAACAATGGTAAGTGATGAACCTAATCATTATTAGTAGGAGTCATAATTAGATGTGGTATTTGGTTTCATAGTTTCAACTCTTTAAAGCTTAACCCATTGCAGATCCATATAACTCTGTGCAGGCGAATTATTTTGGCCGAAACCATGTACTCACATGAACATATTCTTATTAAGATTATATAGCCTGTTAATTGTTTTTAAGTTGTAATAGTAAGAAAATGATATTATACTATTATATTATTTATAAAGTAATATTTTTACTTATATTTATTTGCTAAAATCAAAGTTAGTAATAATCCAACAACACATGAAACTTGATTTTATTACTGTAATAGGATTTATCGTTAAATTTATTAAAAGAACTTAAATTAAACTGAGCAGCACGTTTACACATGTTTCCATTTGTTTTCCTTTTGTGGTTTTTGGATTTAGTAATATAGTTATGAGTGTTAGGCTTTGAAATACACTGTGTCCACATGCAGGTGTACTTGGCAACATTCGTAAAGCCACCTAGTCTCAGATCGGATCCTATTTGAACTGCACACTATGCATCTTTTGCGTGGATTTGCCCTATGACCGTATTGTTGTATCTGTAAGGGAAAATAATAATAGATAGAGGCTTAAATTATACAACCGGTAAAAGTCGCTGACTGTAATTGTAAAAGTAATTGTTCTGCCAGATTTATTCTGAAATCTGTGTAATGCTTTTTTAATTTTTGCTGTGGAGGCTTCCTTTGTTGTAAATTGTAAAAGAGTTATAAATTGCCATATTAAGTAAATAGAAGAACATTTTCTTATAAGCCTTTAATGTAATGGCACATTATAGAAAAAATTGACAGCCTTTGATCCATTCTTTGTAGTCCATAATGACTGTAGGTTTTATTAATTCCTCTTTATACACCAGGTTATGTTTTTCGAATCTGTGTATCTTCAAAATATAAGTCAACATGACATGTAGATAAGACTTTGTTGTCCTGCCATATTATTGCTCAAACACCTTTCGTAAACCTCTAAATTAAATGGCTTCATGCCTATTGAGAATC
Organism: Aphrophora alni; assembly: GCA_963513935.1. Taxonomy (NCBI): domain Eukaryota; kingdom Metazoa; phylum Arthropoda; class Insecta; order Hemiptera; family Aphrophoridae; genus Aphrophora; species Aphrophora alni. Next base: position 37,736,834 of record OY740769.1, read on the forward strand.
ATTTTTTGAATCTTCAGGTATATCAACTCTGGTTTTCACCACAGTGCCGATAATGTGGTGTTTTCTTTTAGAAATTCAACAAAAAGGAAAGGGGTGGTGTATCAATTTTCAACCAAAACTTTATATCCCAAACCAAAAAAGCTGCATTAGGTCTAAAACTATCGATTCAACTGCAAAATTCATCATAAACATTGTCCTCCCCTACATAAATTTTAAATACAGAACAATACCGAGGGTATATCTCACACACCTTATATATTTTTATTCCCAACCTTGCTTTTTTTTGGATTGAACTGAATGTATTATAAGCGAGATTTCATTTTTATGAGGCTTTTGTCAAGCAAAACATATTGTTCTGGTTGAAGAGTTTTTGAAAACTTGACCTAAAGATACCGAATTACATACCTAATTTATTTTAGCTTGTCATTTGAATGGTTTTCTATTGAGTCATCAGAAAAGTATATAAATCTAGCCACTACAATTATTCAATAATAATTATCTTACTCAGAACTTTGCAAATCTTGCTCCATATTGTACACGACATGGTTGACATGGACATATTATAAGGAAATCACATAAGATCTAACCAATAAATTGGCTTTCAATAACAGCTCTGCTACATAAAATGTGTAAACAAGCTAAAATGTGGTCATACCATTTAGCAACATAATTTAGAAGTATTCAGAGAACAAGTTCTAAATACAGAAACAAACCTCAACACCGGGTTCGTGCTCAACACGGGGTTGTGCTTCTAGTCCAATGGGAGCACTGCGTACTGGGCATGGGAACAATCCGCAATGGGTTAAGACAACTTTTGAAATTTCAAAAATAAAACTTCATTGCTTTTCAGTGGACATAAAACTAAAACAAAATTCATAAAAAAATATGATGATGTTCTGATGTTGAAAAGTATTGATTCTACAGTCCAAACAGTTGAACCTATTTTCATTCTGTTTTTCACAATTTTTTTCCTCTAGTGGTCTCATTGTTCACTACAATCCATATTTTTACATTTTTGTTGTTTTTAAACTCCTATCAAAATTTTAAAATCCTCAAAAAATTTCACAAAAAATGAAAAGTTGGATAGAAATGTAAATAATGAAAATTTAGTGGTAAATATTTGTTCAGGGCCTCCAAATCATGGACATGGAACAGAAACACAATATTTTAAAATTTTACAATTTATCGAGTCATGCCAACCATGGTTTCGCCAGAAATCCATTTACTCGCCAGGTAAACACTGACACAGATGTTGTAACTGCTGAAATCATGGTCTGTGAGACTCGTTAATAGTAAAATTTTACAAAATATTGTGTTTGTGTTTTATATAACATGGATATCTACTAAGTATCTTTGGTTGTTAGCTTAAGTTGTAATCATGAATCACTTATTTTTTTTGAAAGTGGTTTTTTCTTAATGTTATTTATTTCATTTCTGAGTGTTCCTCGCAGACACATTTCTTTTGGTCAAAAAGTTGCTGTAGAAAAGTCCCCATAATGTTTTGTGTAGCCTCCTGGATTGTGTATTCAATGAAACCAATTTTGTGTATTTAATAGGTTAATTGCCTTAATTTTTCCATCAGACAAACCAGTTTCGTAAGTTAAATCGTAATCATCAGATCGTGAAGTTGTTCAGCCATATGAAAGTCTATAGATATGATTCTCTAGAATGATTCGTAAATAATCCAAATAAAGTGACTGTGTTTAACAAGAAAACTCAAAATCCTTGGATAAATTGGTTTTATTTCAGTAAGTATTTATACACTCTTAAAGGCTAACATCTCAAGAATTAATTAAATCAATATTTATTAACCCTTTCGCGGGCAATGCATTATCAACTGTGTATACGAGAATGGGCAAGCCTTTTTTTTACCAAATACAACACCTTTACAAAAAAATTTGTCAAAATTTCAATTTTATATAGAATTTAGTGAAAATAATGTCACTTAACAAGTACACTCTGGAGAATCACATGGTGTTTAAGTTTTTTTAATTGTTAAATTTATAAATGTTGAAAAAAAATTTTTCTAAAAAATGAATAACAAAAAACTCAAAAATTCTCAATTTGAACTAATTTAACACCATAAATTTATGTTATGAATTTTTGTTGTTTTATATGTCTTAAGAGTCCAATTAATTTCAAACAATTTAAAAAAAAAATCACTTAAATTGGTTAATATTTACAATTTTTATATTAGTTTTTATAAAATGTGTCAGCACTTGTGTTTTGGAAAGCATTCCGGGTGTAGGAATTCTATAACAGTCTAACCTATCATCATTTAGGCCTAGGCCTAAGTCATTGGTATTGTCAAGAGAATCATTGTTTACATTATCACTATCAATAATAAGTTCATCACCAGTTTCACTGTCCGAATCAAAAGATAAATCACTTTCACTGTCTTCATCCAAATATTTGTCAATATCTGAAGTGTTGACACTAGGCCCTGCCATTACACTGCTTGTAACGTAACCAACAACACAAATATTTAAAAAATAATGCTAAACTAATATGAAAAAGTAATAGAACTGAGTAAAGTAAACGATGTAAACATAATAAGTAACTAAGAAACTAATTTAACTGTTTAAAATAAACACACAACTTAAGACCACTACCAAACAATGATGCTGCAATAAACATAACCTCCATAACCAAATGCAATCGGCTGTGAGCATTGTAGATCGACTTCAACTTTAAAATATCGATATAAATCGATGTTGAAATATTCCTTTATTCTTTATAAATAGAACAACATAACATAGAGCGCGATCTGTTAGCTAATACTTAAACTACGTGCAGTTTTAAAGGGTACCGATAGATCGTTACTCTGCCCGTTTTAGCAAGTATACTGAGTGACGATAGATCGTTACCTTGCCCGCGAAAGGGTTAAGCTAGTAAAATATTGGAAGGTCTAATTAAGTTGCAAAATTAAATAAAACTTCTAAACATATCACGAAGCAACAACAAAAATATGCAAAGGAACACTCAAACCAAATTTAAATAAAATGTATGTTTACTTTGTTATGGTACTTTAGATAAAAAAAGGCTTAGGTCAGGCACTTGCCTGTCATAAAATCATCTAGTCACTTATTATTTTTTCTTATAAAATAATAAACACGCAGAACTGCCATGTTGAACTTTTAATAAAAATATTAGTAATTACATAAATACAGGGTGTTTCAAAAAGGACTTCACAACTTTGAAAATTCATATAAAATTATTCCAAAAAGGTACAGAGCACGTTTTAGTGTACACATCAAGTTTTGACTTGTGTAGTCCGCTAGTGCCTATTTACCCAAGTGCTAGCGGCAGTTACGTTAAAGATCGCTGCCTTCACTGGACCCGAGCGTGCTAGCTGTGTGTTTTGGTTTGAAGAATCGAAGTCGGCGACAACAGTTCAGCGTAATTTTCGTACCAAGTACGGTTTGGCATGTGTTGAGAAAACGTTTGCATTTGAAACCTTACCGATATTTGCTTTTACAAGCAATTAACCCTAGAGGCGGCATGGTTAATTTTCTTGACAATTCTTCGTTTGTTTAAAAATTAATAAAAAATATTTTTATACAAAACCAAACTTAAAAGACATCATTTTTCTCAGAAAGATGCATAGAATTCACCTATGTAAAAAAAAATTGTTTTTGAAACGGTTTTTGAGTAAGTATGTTACATGTCAAAAACGGATGTTATCATTTTTCAGAAAAACCTGTATCATCCAAAATCAATAGCTTACCACCTTTTTCTAAGATATACAAAAATTTTGTGTATTATTTGTCAATATATTTAGGAAAAAAAAAAATTGTTACATTTTCAAAATTTAAAAAATTATTTTACGAAAAACGGGACATTGGTCATTTTATTTTCAACAATTTACCAAACATAGTAATATATATTTTATACAAAAGTTCTATATATCATTATGTTCAGAAAGGTGCATAGAATCTAGGTGTGTAGTGAAGAAAAAAAAAAGTTAGATGTATCACATTTAGAGTTTTTTGGTCAAATACCAAAAAATCGGAGAATAAAAAGAGAATAATTTCACAGATATTGTTATGTACACCATACAAATAGATTTTTCGGATTTTTTTCAACGATTACTAGAGATTTGTAATATATTTGTGAATATATTTAGGGGGAAAAAATTTGTTACATTTTCAAAATAAAAATAACGATTTCCTCTAAAAATTGATACTCTGACGGTTAGGTTGAGGTTTGACACCTCGACAATTTAGGCGTAATTAGTAACTTTCTAAAGCTAGGCCTAAGACAAAATCATTAGATTTCACTAAAACAATATACTTTACAAAGAATAACACACATATTCATTTGCATAATCAAATAAAACACTCAATATAAGAAAATTTGCATATAGGCTAAATTCACAACATACCATTTAGGTTATCCCAAATATAAACCGTTCACAAACTAGAAATTCACTCAAAAATATAAACTTCAGAAATAAAAACATATATATTGTAACTTGTATACAAAATTTATATACAATTTGTATATACAAACCTTCAAAATAACAAATATCTAACCCCAAAACAATTTGCGCTACGTCATTTATTATAGTATTTACGTCGCACAATTGCATATGTTCCGAGATCAAAACAAAACCTTCTAAGTAAGTATTGCCTATATCAAGTGGTACCAACTTGAAGAATGAAATGTCATCTACAACATACTATCAATATCGAAACAAAAAAAAATCGAAATGAAAAATCGATTTAGTCATTTCGTTAACTGCACCTAATGCCAATTGAATTTCGTGCCGTCAGGTTTCTTCTATGGTCAAGTAGAAATATCTCTGGATCTGTGAGACGCAGAAAAATTTGTAATCTACGGTTAGAAAGAGAAACATGTGATCTATAGAACAGTGTTTTGGTTGACTTAATTGACAGATAAATAGATTTGTAATCATATGGGGAAAAATGACGTCGCGTTTACTAAAAACCGCAGAGTTGAAATTTACGATTTTACGTGTCAAAAATATGCGAACTTCACCAATTTTTGGAATATTATTTATAACGTTTTGTGATATATATATATATTTTTTTGCATGATTATGCATCTACGGAACATTAGCTTTCCAACAGTATTTTATTTATTGCGATAGGACGATTTTAAGTGGGCGTAATGTTGAATTGCAAAATACATGTTTTCCGGACGTTAGACTAGACCATGCATTAAAAATCGACCCGCTGAGAGGGTCGGTGCCGCTTCGTGGGTTAAAGACACTGATAAGATTGCCCGTAAGAACTTCTGTGTGGATATGTTAAATCGAGTGGATGATGATGAACATTTCTTGGACAACATAATCTTTTCTGACGAGTCAACTTTTCACTTAAGTGGCAAGGTTAACACACATAACTGTAGGATTTGGGGCAGTGAAAATCCACATGAAACATTGCAACATATTTGTGATAGCCCTAAAGTGAACGTTTTTTGTGCGTTGAGCAAGAGGAAAATGTACGTCCCCGTTTTTTCCAAGAGAGAACCATCAACGGGATAGTGTACCTTGATATGTTGCAACAATTGATTGATACCACAGATCGATGAGGATGACCGAGAACGAAATGTTTACTTCATGCAAGATGGCGCACCACCACATTATCTGTTTTGATGTCCGGGAATTTACGCTGCCGCTGAAATGCTAGGGCGAGTCTGGGAAGAAATCAACTACCGATGGGATGTCTGCAGGATAACCAACGGAAGCCACATAGAACATCTTTAGTTTAAGGTCAAAAAACTTAGTGTTTTTCTTTAAAACAACACCAAAACCATGTACCTTGTTTCATTAAATTTATATGAATTTTCAAAGTTGTAAAGTCTTTTTTGAAACACCCTGTACAACATCTTAAAAAAAAATGTAGTCTTCCGAAGTCAAACAAATCCATTACGGACGTCTTTCTTTTACCAGCCCCAAGGTTATAAGGTAGTTTAGCCCCAACCTATAATATATTCAAAGTCCCCATGTTTTAACTTCAATAATTTTAACCCTTCACACGCTGAATAAAATTTGCCTTATTTCACCTCAATGCTGAAATAACTTAAAAATAGTGTAGCCGTTATCCGCTCTGTAGATGCTATAGAGTGTGTGCGCCGCCGGGCAATTCCAGACAAAATAGCGTCCCCCTCCACTGCCTTGAGGCGTAGAACTTTCAACAAAACTTTTTCTATTCCTGAATAGACAGCTTACATGCCTCTGCATTCTACCAGAACTTTGGTGAACTAATTAACTAACCGCGTTTGGGTTAAAGTCTACCATTGCGGCTATACTTGTTTGCCGCGTGGGAAGGGTTAAAATCAGGCTTCTTAGTGGACAACTAGATCCAAAGGAAGAGATTACTGGAAACACTATGCAAATAGTTCCAGGCATTGAACAAGACATCTTCTAATTTTGTTTTAGACCTGGTCTGAAGCAAATTTTGTTGAAAGGTAGTCTCACAAGCCACATCAAGAAAGACTAAAGAATCCTGAGCTGATAACCTAGCTAGTAGTTGAGTAGTAGAAAACAACTTTATATATATGAGACATGTTTTATAAGTAAAGTCCTGTTTGAAATAAAAACAAAACTGTAAAATATAAAAAAAAAAAAAATAATAACATTTCACAATATGAATCAGCTGTCATAATATTTCCGCAATCAAAAATTCAACAATCAAGACACTCCTTTGGTCACAAAAATGCCATGAGCTTCTGAACATTCTTGTTTAAACTTCTTTGGTCTCCTTCTCAATGTGATTCATCACCTTTATTTTGGTAACACTGCAAAAATTCATTTGGTGCAGCAAGACCTTTCTAATTGTGTGTCAGTTAACATCTTTGTCACCAATCTTGTACACAATTTCTTATAGGCCAATTTTTTAGTCAAAAATACATAAATCACAGATCATGGAACATTGTGACACATTGAATGCGACATCATTGATTGCAACGGTAGCGAGAAATGGGCGATTGCTGGGGGTACTATTTGGGTGGTCCGTGGATCTATTTTGGTAATGTGTTACCGGGTCCCGATCGTGTGGTAAAATTAATATAAGTACACTGGGCGAATCTTAACTTAGGCTAGCCATTTTTGACGAGTATTACTACAGACTTATTAACTAAAAATAAGAGAATTACACTAATACCAATATCAATATCAACTACACTGTATTGCAACAACATGTCGGTCTATAGCAGGGCCTAACATAGCCGCGTATAGTTTGACTAATAATTTTATGATAAGCCAAAATCGCGATGCGCCCAGATATAAACCCTAGGGCCGTACCGGCCCTATTCCTTTGGGTTTAGCACGGCATGTTTGGTAGATTACGACACTATAATAAATTTAAGAACAAGGCTGTCAGACGTCTTGACTCACAGCTGTCTCGAGCACTACTCTGGCTTATCAGCTCTCGGGCGGATACAGCCAGATTCATGAAGGGGAGAGGGAAGTGGTGAGCAATCACCACACGGTTTTTCACCAATTTCATGATTTTTTTCAATCAATAATTAATAATGGCCTACCATTATATTCTTCGTTGTGAAGAACGGCCTTCTCAAAATAAATGGCACCACTGTCTGACTTTTGTGTCACTCATAATCGGCCCGAAAATGTCACAAATTTGCCGTTGAATTTAACTGCTAAAATTTTTTGTCAGAAAAAAAATTGTATAACTACTCGTATTTCACTCATTACTTGACAGAATCAATAATTGTAACATTCATTACAAATGGATGATTATGAACAACTAATCATAAAATAACTAAAAAATTGTTGTTAACAGTTGACTATTGAATATTGTTTAATGTAAATATGCTATGTTAGGACCATCTTATTTCCATAGAGTATATAGGCGGCAAATACAAACTGTACCTTACGTAAAAAAGATGGCTCATAATATACAAAATAAATTATCAGAAATCACAATTTAAACTGCAAATTTAAAAATCACACAATGAAATAGTAGTATATTAGAAAATTTCTGGTCTAGTTTTATTTAGTATTAGAAATAGAAGTAATCATGGAAGTTAGTTCAACATTTTAGTTGAGAGTTTTAATAATCATAGAACTACAGAAATCATTAACATAGAAAAGAATTAAAAAATATAATTTTTTACTTTCTCAATATGTTGTATTTATTTTGCGGTACATTGGATCAGTACAATTCTGCACACCTAGACATTCTTTGCCTAAATACAAACATACCTCCAGGTATATTTATTGTTCTGAACATCTTTGTATGCCATTCCATAACATTCATTCCAGGACACTCCTTAAATAAATAACTCATCGTCCTATTATCCCTATATTTATCAAAAGTATGTTGAAACATGTGTTCAGGAAACATTGTCTGTTAATATACCCATCATCATCCTTAGGTTTCCTCTATACGGTGAGATAAGTTCTCTTCTTCTTACAAGACGACCTCCCTACAGCATATTCATGCATTAATGCTACTGTGACGGTTTATGTGAGCCTAACTTACAAGCAATCTTCTGAACATGGTCTCTGGATACTTTATGTATTATCTTTCTTATGATCAGTCATTGACATTTCTTTATTTAATCTACACATAGCTTTGAAAATAAATTGTATATTTTTGGTGAAGATTATTAAAATGAAATTGAAAAATGCATGCACTCTGCCATTTTTGATTTACAGCAAGCATTATTATGAGACAGACAATATTGTGAGTTAAGGCAATATTTGAAAAGAGATTGCAGTTTAAATTGGCTAAATATTCATCACCAAATTTCTCACCAGGATTGATCATGTAAAGATGCCTGTTGCATGTTTTCTTCTTGATATGTTCTTCATCAAATCACAAACATTGACTCCTTCATCTACTTCTAGACCTTTACCTTTCCACTCTTGATGATCTGACAAAATTACGTCAAAACGATCGTTAAAAATTAAGCCTCTTTTACCAAGCCTAACACCATAATGTTGTGAGACTGCATGGTCTCTGACCATATCTTTTTTTTTTGAAAGGTGGGGAAATCCTCATGGATACTCTTCACAGCAGGGTAATACTGGATTCTTACCGGTCAAAATCCCTCCTCAATTCCATCCCTAACCTGAAATTGCAAAGCATTACATCAAGCTTAGTGATTGCCTGTATGTTTATGTTATAGAATTGATTCTCTGATCTTCTTTTTCATTCTTATTCCTATGCTTGTAATCCTTAAGTTTTAATTTTAACTATGATATTAAAGAAATGGTTGTTTTAAGATTTGAAATATGAAAATAAACCGGGAGATTTATAATTTTATTGGTCTAGAGAGCAGACAACGTGAGTCAAATAAATGACTGTAAATAATATTGAAACAAGGGGAATAAAAAATTTGAAAATAGATTTCCAAAATATTAATTTAAGGTAGAAAATGTTAGTTGTAAGGTATAATAAATTTTATAGTGATATATTGTGTTGTGAGAATAGACAGGGCCTGTTGTCATATGGATGATTAACGTAGTGTCCATGTTACAAAATATGTGAATGTTGGGTTTTGCTGACTATGTAAATCTAAAAAGGACACTTAATTGTGGGATCTAGAGAGGCTGGCAGTCTTAAGGAGGCAGTCTGAAGGAAACGTCTGAGGTAATAGGATGTGTTTTTAGAAAAGTCTTAAGGTGGCATCTGACTTGGTCAGACGTAATTTTGTTATGAGATATTTGTGAACAATGTAGTGTTAATTATTGTAAAAGTTACAGGGTAGCGTTCAAGATGGACAGATGTATTTTAGGTTAGAGAAAGAGTTAGACCTAGAACAATGGAAGTAATATCAAAGTGATTTTTATAAAATCAACTATGTAAATTACTAACAGTTTAAAGTCAGTTAATCATAGAGTGAGTTGATTAGACAATGATCGCGAGTGACAGACATTTTTTCATTTGTAATCAGAACAATGTGCTTTTTGCTAAAAGAGACGCTTTCAGAAGGTGAAAACGAGTAAGGTTAATAAAAAACAGTCGTTGAGAGTGTTATTAAAAAATGATTGCGATAGTTAGGGGTGTTTACATTGGTAATGTAGAACATTATGCAAATAGATAGCTCAACACGTGTGAACAATGGCAGAGCCCTCATCATGTGACCAACACATCTGCGATCTTCAGAAATAACCATCTTACAACAAAGGACTGGTAACATGTGTTAAAGAACACTCATAATTAAAATTTTGTTAAACTATTCAGAATTTATTATTATTATTCCATGTATTAGCTGTAAGTTTTGTAATTGATATTTTCTAAAATAATTATTTTGTTGTTTGAAAATCAAGGATGTCTATAGACATGAATAATTTGTTCAGATAAAGTAACTTTAAGATGTGAAGAAAAGCAGATAACATTAATCTGTTTGTTTTATCAAATAATTTTATAAGAGTTGCAACCTAAATAAAAACAGTAAATTAAATTTTTTCAAGATTTTGACCTTCTTAAAAGGTAAAATATTATGATTCTAAGTAGGATGTATAACTTAAAAAAATTTATCATTGAGTTCTATATGTGTGTATGAATAATTTCAATAAACTAATATGTTCAGTTTCAGCACTACAAATAAGGATTTTAGTTTACCAGACAACCACTATTAGTACACTTTTAAAAGAAAACACGACCCTGAGAGTAATTTAATTTAAAATCAATATTTTTTTTTTCTTCTTCAAAATTGGTAAGCTTCAAGCTTCCTGGCGCACTTAGCTGAGCAATTATTCAATAAATTGTTAATGTTACACAGTGTCAATTTTAAGATTAATTAAATCAATATTATTAAACTTCCCCGGTTTATATATATTTACATGCTCCATAAAAATATATTATGCATATACAAAATTACTAGCCATTTATCATTATTTTATAATATTTGATCTATAATAATATTAGCATCCAGTGTGGTGCTCAATATGCTCAATATTCTCAATAATTCATTCATTTCATTTTTAAATATATTCCATCTAGAGCAATTGAACTTGTGCTGTAGAATATCAAGAAACCCACAATACTGACAATTTTGGCAGTCTGTCAACTTGAATCTGTGCTTGTAGTAATTGAAATACCCACATCCTGTCAACACTTGTAATATTCCAACTCTTCATGTTTCCTTTTTATCCAATCTTTCAGGTCTGGGATGAGTTTTCTCATCCAACTTCCTATATTGATAGATTTTACCCACCTGACTTGCCACTTATTCACCATTACTTATTATTATTCACCATCTATTTCTCATTTTGTAACCGTTGTAACATTTCACATTTTGCGTCTCTGAGTTGGATTAGTACTTGGTTCAATATGCGACATAAGCGAGATATGACTTTGGGAAACTTGAGTCATCTCGTATTTCAGTCGTATATTCGAAGCCTTTGTAACAATTAAGAAATCTGCACTTGTAATACTTGAAGAGTACTTATTTTTTATTAAAAAAAATTGAATTTTAAAAATAAGAATTATCTAAACTTGAGGAGTTTTACGTTATTTTTTATTGAATTTAATTATTAATTCATGAATTTATTAATTTGCTCGACTAGGGCGCCAGGTAGCCTTAGCTTACCAATTTTGAAAAAAGAGAGGTTATTTATCGTTATTAAAATTTCTCAGGGGTCATGAATTCTTTTATCAGTGTACTTACAGTGAATTTGGTTTCTGAAATGAATACACTTGTCTCTGAAATATTAACAAAAAGATTTATTAAACATAAACATTATTGAATTACACATAAACATTCAAAATATATATACTGGTTAAATTATTACTAATACCTTTGAAGAAGGGTTTACTACTTTTTGAAATGAATTTATTATTTATATTTAGTTGCAACATTTAAAGAAAAGTTTTAAAGAATCAAACAGACTGAAACATCTGCTTGTTATTATTTAAATTACTTTATTTAAGTAAAATTTATGTCTTCTGAATAGACATTCTTTATCTCAAAACATCAAAACTTATTATTTTAAAACAAACAAAAAACTTCTAATATTAAAAAATCCTATTATTAATATTTTTAACAAAAAAATACAATTATGACTTCATCTATTCTCACAACATTTGATTAAAATTGTTTTTTATACAAGTTACCACGAGGTTGCATCTGATGTGTTTTCCCTCCACTGAATGCTGTCTTCAAGTTGATTAGAAAAAAGGTCATCCATCTTCTTGTCGATTTGAGGTGAAAGCGGTTGTTCTTCTGTTGAATTCGATATTGGAGAAATTCCACATGTCGACTTTAGTTCTTTTATAAAACAAAATAAGTCATGTTACTATACTGTCCATTCATAGAACACACCTTTTTTGTAAATAGTTCATACAAAAAGCACTTAGACATGTGAGTCACGTCTCGTATTATCATAAAACCGCCCGATTTACGTCCTTATTCTTTAAAAGATTACTGTTCATACTTGTTACATTTAAATCATTTTTTATGTTGCGATTCATAGTCTTTTAGAAAATGCCCGATCGAAACATAAACGTCTTTTAGCACAAAGAACATTTTTCTTATTTCATAAGAAATTACGTCCGTCGTCACCTTTCAACTGTCTCTGATTAACCGACTTTAGACTTGAATTAATTTACATTGTTTATCGTGTAAAAAATCACTTGACTACTGTTCTTTATCAAAGTTTCATTATTTAACGAATCAATCTCACATAACCACTCTCTTCCAACTTCTGACTAAAAACTGTTTAAAATTACATCTTACTCGACCAAGCTCTGATCTCAGACTGACTATTTGCCATGAGGCCAAAATCCTACATTCAGAGGCGTTACTTCCGTCGCTGTTCGCACATTATAACACACTCCCGTAAACACAAAACAATTTACATATCATAACAATTAAAAACAAATTATACTAAAATTGACATAATTATTTATTCTGTTTTCTTGAAAATCTATTTTTCTTTTATTAATGAAGTTACTAAATAAATTTATGATTTGTACAGCCTGTTTCCGGCGCTAACCCGCGGATTTTAAACCTATTATAAACTCTGATTTTTCACATTACTACACCTTGTATGGATGGACAGACCAGAATTGGTTAATGTTATAGAATCGTGAGTAAACGATTTGTAAGAATGAAAAAGAAATGGTATTGTAATACTTATACAATACCATTAGAATAAATAAATATTGTAAACTTTTATACTAAATAAATAATTTTAAGAAAGAATAGTTTTCTCCAAAATTAAAACATATTAAGAGAGTGCAGTGTGTAGTGTGCCGTATAATCGTGAGGTTATCCCCAATTGGGCCAAAAGATCCACAAATCACAGCATTTTGCAGTCAGACTGGTACAGAAGACTTCTTCTAGTTTCATTCACTCATCTTCCTTTGGCGAGAGTGGTCGTGTAGACTCTCTCGTTAACACTAGAACTTCTCGTTACCAGAACAATGCTAATCGTCTAGATAAATGTTTCAGATGAACATAGTTTTTTGATTTGAATTTAAGTAAAATCAGTGGTCAGCGTCCTGGTAGACGCTTAAGTGGTATCAAAACTTGTCTTTTCACATGAGTATATATTTTCAATTATCGTAATGTATATTAAACGATAAAAAAACTAAAGAAACATTCTAGTGAGAAATTTGCATTTTTGAGAACAATTATACTCTCTTTTGAAGTTGGTAAAATAAAACAGTTATCAAAACAGTTAACCAAGAAATAATGAGTAAATTATAAATTGACATATTTTTCAAAGTGGGAGAAACAGTAAAAGTTAGTTTTAAAGGAAATAAGACAATAAACTTTGGAACTTTCTATGTTGTTTTTTTTTCCCAAAATGACATCATATATAATGTGAACTCCATTATTTGAACTATTTTTATACTTGTTTTAAATTTGTATATTTAGTTTTAAGAATTGTCTATTGTTTTCAGGAAGTACTTCCATAGTTGGAAATTATTCTATTATATTCATGTATGTATATCAGATGTGAAAATATCAAATCAATATTCTAAATTGAATATTTAATCAAATCTGTGGTTTGTTTGTGACTGTGTATGCTTACGTAAAAAAATCCACGATCTTGATTCTAAATAAATTAAAAGTGTCTGTGCTTAAAATCACAGAATGACGGCTAATGAACTGATTAATGCAATAAAAAATTAATTCAGGTAAATAGGAGGTGTGTGATATTAGTAAATAGCATTATGACTTTAGCCAGTGCTGTTTTATATACGCTACATATTCTATGAATTCTTTATCTTTGCAGCTTTTCCAACATAATTTTATACTACTTAATCCATAATACTTCATGCAAAATCTGAGCTCCATATGAATTAATTGAATTCACTAGTATCATTTGCATACATCTCTTACTTGCCCTAATGCCACCCATGATAGGCATGATAGTTTCAAGGTTTTTGATTAAGTTTTCTGCCTATTTCTTACTATTTTTTGAAATGATCCACTATTCTCATATTATGCTCAAAATCAATAATTAATATTTAATAATAATATTAAAATTATTTCAAAGTCTGTTCTGTACTTATGAATGTATTGTACATATTTACAGTAATGTCTCGAATAGATCTGTTTGCTATCAAAAACACTACCTCCATTTTCCGTACTTGTAATTACAAGTTGTAATTTTTGGTATTCAACCCACAATAATACACTCTACAGCTTGTCTGCATTTGTTGTCTTGTCTAGTAACCATCCAGTCTTAGCCCTTGCTACTATTGCCAGGTAATCTGCATACTCCAGGAGGTCTATTCCTTATCCAACCAGATCTGATTTATAATTTTTCACCTCCAACACCCTCAAAGTAATGAGTAAAGACACCAACAAATAAGTGAAGAGGAATTCCAAATATCATCCTCTATCTCTGATGAAGGATAAATGCATGACTGATTTTAGCTACTGAAGCTTCTGTATGGCACCTGCCTGTTTAGCTTTCTGCCAACGCACAAAAGTGACTCATTGATTTTTTTCGAATAAATGTTTAAACTTTAACCTGATTGAAATCTAACAAAGATTTTTATATGACATTGTGCAGGTAATTTTCAACTTTTCCAACTCTTTCTGAATGACTTACACCATTCATATATACTTGACTGTGAGAAACACTATTCTCCAAACTGATTTTTATATTTAACAAACATTTAGGATGAAAAGACTCTTACATTAATAATAAATTGGTTAATAATTTGGTGGTTAACACTAATCAGATGTTAAATGAAACTGTCAGAGAAAATAGGAAGAGCAGCTAACCCTACTAATAATGACTTCAGATATACAAGTATTTCTTCACTGTCGTATCAAGCTTACTCATCCTACCATAAGAGAACATGAAAGTACTGGTTTTTATTTGAACATCCCTTGTGTATAATATTCATAATCAGAAAACATCTATTACAAGGCTTATATATAGCGAAACCAATGATTATAAACTTTAGGTTATTTATGGATAATAAGCCGTTTTGAACCCATTAATAAGTTTACAAAATATTGTTTGATTCCAGGAATATTTAATGGAATGGAGACGAGATGTTAGGAGTAAAAGAAGAGTACGGGCTTGTGCCATAAGCAGCTATGAGGATTCTCATAGTGATAAGATCACGTCATTGACTTGGCTCACACCATTTGTTCAGGTACTGTATGTATTTCATTGAAAATATCAGAATTTGTATGCAAGAACATGAATACTAGTTGAATAGACATGAGAGTGCTATCTGCTATCATAGTAGTGCCATGGTAAAAGGACCTTCAATACACATGTCATGAGTTGAAGTTATTATATCATGTCCTAGATAATGCCATTTGCTTAGTTAGTGACCTTCTGGAGCTCACTTTAGTGAGTACTGGCTTAGCAATTCTGAAGGAACCTAACTGGATCTACACCTTTGTTCATGTAGTGAGTTAGATCCCTCTTTTTCATGTTTTCTATCAGATCTCTATTGATCAACTCTTGTTCTTTTCTAACCTTGATGCTATTAGATTGTTCAAGGGCTAGGAATCTTTATGTTATGCTCTTTTCTTCTTCTCTTTTTTTATAAGGTATGATGACCAAGAGGTTTATTGCCTTTAAAACAACAAGAAAAAAAGAAAAATTTAGTTAGTGTAAGTACATGTCCTTCATTTACTTATTATTTAGTTATTAGTAGTAGTTTATATGAAATAATAGATGAATGGAGTTAACCGAAGAATATAAGGTTATGTAATTTGTTCAAAAAATTCCTATTAAAACACCTTTATATTATAAAAATATACCATTAAAATATTTTATAAAACATCCAGGAACTGAAATTTTCTTTTTAATTCATTTCGTTGTGTAGAGAAAACTTTACAGATTATTAGACTGCGGAAAGTTTTGTATTTTTAATTATACTGCACCTAAAATTTTCCTCCAAATGAAATTAAAAATTGTGGAAAAAGCAAGTTATTACTAAAAAAACTTTGTTTAATTAGTTAGTTTAAACAATTAATATTGGCTTTTAATTACAATAAATTGTCCTGAAGTATTATGAAATTGTGCAAGATTCTGTAAATATAGGTTAATATGGAAAGTGTGTTAATTAAGTTAAATTATTCATCTGTCAACATGACAGCACTCCTTACACCACTTCATTATCTTATTTCCTTACACCACTTATTTATTACTATTATTATTCTTTATTATTAACGTTATTTTATATTATTTTGTTTTAATTTTATGGCAAAATTTATTAAATTATGTTCGTCTAGACTTTACCACCTGTGCACCTATCTGTCTCTTGCTGCTCAAAAGTATTGGTAAAATTGATAATATAATGGTTTATCTATGGTATCCCTATGGGGATACCTAATTCTGAACTCAAAATTTGTTATTTGGATTTAAATTCATTGTTTGTTATTTGGATATTTTTTACTATTCTTTTGTAAATATTTATTTTTGTTGTCTTTTTCATCCCTGCTGTTTATTAATTTTAATTACTATTACTAACTTTTATATAAATTGTTAGGCCTAGAACAAGTGTAAATTTAGGTTATTAAGAAAAGAGTTGTTTTCTTTTGGTTATTACAAATTTTTTGCTTTGGTGTTTTTGATTCTGAAATAAAGTAAAACATTTACTTACTTGTGCCATCAAATGTTTTATTTTAATTTTACTTGTGCTCTATTGTTTTTTTAATTTTTTAAAATTATTTTAAAAATTTTATTATTTTTTTTTTATTTTATCACATTTGTCTACAAGACTCATGTTAGATATCAAAGTTTAATTTAAAATTCTATAAAAACTGAAATATACATATAAATGATACATACAATGCACATATTACATAGTTAATAAAATAAATACACTTAAGCAAAAAAACATTTTCTTTGAGGCAGTATATGAATGAATTCTGGAAACTCTCAAAAGAACCTTTGTTTTAAATACTTTTCAGAAGAGTATTAAAAAATGTAATGCAAAATAACATAAATATATTTTTAAATGTCAGTCTGTACATGGGATCCTGAAACTATCTTTTATGCTTAGGATGCTCATTCATTTCAAACATATTCTAATTCTCTGTTTGAAGTTATTTGACTGTTTCACGGTACGGACCCGGAACTAATAAAAAAATCTGTCTTCTAGAAAAACTCCATATAAAACTAGCCAAACATACCAATCACCTGACATTTTTAATTAAGTGTAAAAAAGAGAGCATAATATCTACCGGTTTGATTGTTAAATCCCCTTTCTATAGTAAAAAAGCCAGCAAAATAATGTTACCTACCAGTAAAAGTCTGATTACTGAACAGATACTATTCCATCGCCGTGTAAAGTTTAATATCACAAATAAAATTAATAAATCTCTTCAAGAACTTTCACCCCAGCTAAATTCAGAATTTGACAACATTTATAAGAGCATCAAAAACAAGTTTAACCAAGAATTAGAACACACTAAATCTAAACAAATAAACAAATTTTCTCATCTCAAATCTAAAATCCCAGAAAACAAAACTGCTAATAAGTCTGATGATGCTTTAAATTCTGTCCTCAATCTTTCTTCTAGACCCCTTAATAATCAAGAAAAGGATATCTTATCTAAAGGCCTAAACTTCTCTATAATGCCTAAAACAGTAGGTTTGTTGGAGTTTATGACCGAAATTGAATCGGAGTTCCTAGGTTATTGCCGGAACAAGCTGAGCAATTCAGGTGTGAAGCCAGCATTCTATTCAAAAAACTAAAATTCCCAAAATAAATGTAAATAACGAAGAACTAAAGGCCATTTCTAAATTGAAACGCGATAAATCGGTGAACATCTAACCCGCGGATAAAGGTAATGCCACTGTGGTTCTAGATGCGGACGTCTATGAGAATAAAATTATTGAAACTCTTAATGCTGGTAAATACACCTTACTCAATAAAGACCCCACAACTGGTTTCGAGAACAAAGTTGCTATATAGCACTCTCAGGAAGTACAAGGCTTTTTTCTCCGATCAACTTCGTACTTCACTAACACCGAATTATTCTAAACTCCCCCATATGTATGGCTTACCAAAAATACAAAAAACTAACAACCCTCTAAGACCTATTGTTAGTTCCCGTGGTTCCCCATCCAGGGCACTATCCAAATACCTTTTTGCGCATAATTAATCCACTTGTAGGAAAAAATAACGCATTTGTAAAAAACTCTAAACAATTCGTGGAATTATGTAAAGATATAAAACTAAACGAGGTAGATAGATTAGTCAGTTTTGATGTAGAAAGTCTTTTCACCAATGTACCCGTACAAGAAACCCTTAACATAATTGAGCATAGGCTTTTAAAAGACAACAGCCTAAATGAACGAACTAACCTTCCCGTTGGTGCCATGATGGAACTCCTTAAACTTTGTATGGAGTGCAATTATTTCCAAGTTAATAATAAAATATATCGCCAGGATGACGGTATGGCAATGGGTAGTCCACTCAGTTCTGTTTTTTGCCAATATTTTTATGGAGGAATTCGAAAAGAAAGTTATTGATTCTTCAGAATTTAAACCGAAAATATGGCTCAGATATGTGGACGATACATAAGAAATTACAATTCTAACCATCCTAAGTCCGTCAAAGAAGGAATTGTTCATTCCTTACTTGACAGAACTTATAATATTTGTTCTGATAAAAACAGTCTAAACTTGGAACTAACACGTATCGAGCAGGACTTAAGTTCTAACGGATATCCTCTATCCATTATTTCCAAATGTAAAAAAGCAAAAAATAATAAAAATAATGAGTCTAAAGATGAAAATAAACCACTAGCGTACATGACAATCCCTTATCATGCTGGGATTATCGGAAAAAGTTAGACGCGTTAGACAGAAAATATAAAATTTGTACCACTTTTAAAATACTAAACACCATTAGGCAACATCTCGTCCAAACTAAACCTAAAATTGGCACGCAGGATACTAAAAACTGTATTTACAGTATCAAATGCGAGTGTGATAGACAATATATTGGAGAGACAAAAAGACCATTAAACATTAGAATAAAAGAACATAAAAACAATGCGCGGTTAGGCCTAGTCGATAAATCGAAAATTGCAGAACATATTATATGGTCCGAAAATCACAAATTTAATTGGGAAGAGGCAAAAATCATACACCGGGAAAGTAACCTATACAAACGTAAAATAATTGAAGCCTCGTATATGATACTAATGGACAATCCTATCAGCCAATCAAGTATAGAAGTAAGGCCTTTATGGCTCCCATTATATTAAAAAAGAACTAAAATTTGATTATAATATCCCTATTACTAATAAACAAGCTGAAATTTTACCTGTTAAATCGCCACAAGGGATTGTAACCCGTTCTCATGCTAGGAAGCTTAATATAACTAACAATAGGCCACTTCCCTAACAGTTATCACACCTTCTGGACCACATCACTTGTTGCTGTATCTTTGATATAACAACAAGTACGTGCCGTTAGTTGTGTGTTTACCGTGATTGTGTTTTTTGACTTCTCAGATTCAGCTCTGAGATGCATGCTTAGATATTAAGGTTGGTGGTATTTTTATTTAATTTTACTTCTCACATAGGCTTAGTTTCTAGTTTCATGTTTCTTTAGTTTTTAGTCACTTGATAACGGGAATTGATTCTCATTCCCGAAACGTCGTGTTTTGAATTTTTAACACACAAATGATGACAAATGTCCGAAAAATGTATAATAATAAAATATTCTAATTATAAAGACATGGAAAAGTCAAAATTTAAGTTTTTTGCAAAGAAGTGACCTTGCCCCACTTATATATCTTATATTATTTCATTATTAAATTGCTGTGTGCATAAAAGCTATTCATAGTTATATTGCTGTGTTTATAACAACTGGCTAGGAATTAGTACAGTAGACTCTCTTTAATCTGACAGTTGCTTCTCTGACATTCCTACAAGTCTGACACACTTGTTTACCCACTTAACTCAGTGATAAGTTATAGTTTTCCAGTTTTAAAACAAGAATCCCTTGTTCTGGCTTAGAACAATTAATCCAAATCAACTGAATTAATTATAAATGTCAATTGATGATTTTCAAAGATGGGATATGGAAGCTGAACTAAATGCTGACTTAACTTATGTAGAAATCGTTGCAGAGATCACCACGGAAATCAAGAACTGATAAATGATAATGAAAATTCATGAAATACTAAGAAGTTTTAGTTTCAGCTGTGATGAGTTGATGTCGGCAGCTAACACTCTGCTGTAGTGGACTGAGAAGAGAAGTTTTGATTATGAGAAATTCTAATGTTTAAAGATATTCAAGATAAAGCAATACCTTTAAATGAAAAACGAATAATTGATTATTTCAAATCTTGACTTAGTACAGTAGAAGTGTTTATCTAATGTGTTTTAGCATTTCAATTAATTTTCTATGGTAATGTCATCATGGTTCTGGATTGAAGTTACATTCTACATATTTATGATGATTTAAAAAGGTTATTCACATATATTTATTGTGGATTATTGTTTATTTTATAACTTTTATTTAGGGAACTTTTCAACAATTATAACTTCTAAATTACTTTTTCTTGAAGAAAATATTAATTTTAATTATTTTTTGTTCATTGCTAGGTCACGAGATTTAATTATTCCTTCCATAAAAACTATAAAAATTTATAAATCTTTCAACATTCAAAGTCAACTACATCATTTTGAGAAATTTGTGGCCTAAAACTACTTATACTTAAATATCAAACTTGTAAGCGTGGGACACTCTCCAACCAGTAATTAATAAAACATTATTTAATATTAATAATAAATATGAACTAATTATAGGATGGTAGAAATAATAAGTAATTATAAAATGTATTTGAACAATCTTCTAATCAACAATAATCGTAACCTAATGATTACTAATAAACAATTTAAAACTATTCAAGTGAAAACGTAATTTCAAATTGTGCGCGTGAGGTGACACAGACTTGTAACTTCAGATAACACGGTGCAACGCACCCCCCCCTCCGGCGAACAGACGGACGCCGGGACTTTTTCACGCTGCAAGACCCTATCCCTTACCAAACGCGTTATAGAGAGTGATTCCCTCGCAGTTTAATAGTTTTGATAAGGCTCTTGATTCTTATGTCACACAAGAATAATTTATTTTAATCAACTTATGCTAACACAGGAAATTTTACTATATTAATATATTCACTTCTTATACTAGCTTACCTTTCTTAAAACTCCAGACTCTTTTTCAAAGGGTGTGCCCTTTGGAGCTCTTTAATTCATTAACACCAAAATTTGCTCTTTTTTGAATTTTTAACTTTATACTGGTGAGCACTTACTTTTTCTTCTTTCTAATGTAATGAGTTTCTTTGAATAGGTTAGTTTTAATTAAAATATTCAACAGTGAAATTTAACAAATTTATTTAAAAGTCTACAATTTAATTTTTACTGTGAGAAACAATGGATTTCTTTCGAATCACTTACAACAATTAATGTCGCCTTTTCTGACAATTTATATTAAATGCTTTCCTTTTTAACAAACTGAAAATCTACTATACTAAACAATTTTAACATTAACTAAAACTAACAAATTATATTCTTATTCTAATACACATAAATATAAATCCTATTATTTATTCCTTTCCAATCTGTTACTTGATTGCTTTATTATTTGACTCGAATTTTATTGTATTTTATATCTCTTTATTTGAATGAATTTAAACTTGGCTTTATTTTGACTTTACTTTGTCTTTAAAATGTTATTATTTAACTTTATTGAGTTTAATAATTTTGGACGTAATTCAAGTTTATTAAAAAATATTTTATTTATTAAAAAAGCTTGATTTATGCAGTACCTTGTTTTTGTGAAGTGCACAAGTCCGCTCGTCCTGATTCTGAGAATGTTAGAAGATCTTGGAGATGGTTTCTTAGAGTTGTCTAGAATATCCCGAAGTCCAGTTCTCGATGAATCTGTTGATGACGACAAGTTCTAGAAGAATGTTTGCCGGAGTCCGTAGTGAAGATCTCTTATACTAAGCTGTTGTAGGATGTCACGTTGTCTCCTGCAAGGCCGATCCTTTCTGTGGGCACCGTTATTAACCTGGCGAAGTACAGAGCGTTGACAATATATTTTCACGACGATTTCCTGTTCAGACTTGAGTAAAGTTGGTGATCTTTCCTGGAGCTGCTATTAGAAGACTTCCCTGGAGCTGGTACTAAACGAGACTGTCGAATTAACTTGAAGAAAGTTAACTCGTCGAAATTTAGGCCTTTCAGTGTGGCCAACCTTCACTGATTATTGTTACTGTTTTAATTCACAATTTAATTAATTTTATTTATTTATTTGCACTACGATGAACTTTCCTTGGCTTATTCTTCTATTGTTTGTCTATTTTTTCCATTTTAAATTATCTATTTCTATTATTATTTGTTATAATTAGTTTAATTTCTTATGGTGGATTCGTTTTGAAGTTGGTATCTTTCCCTCTCCATGCGTCTACTGCCTTCTCTGCGCACGACCTTCAAGACAAGTTGATTCCTGAAAATTATAATTTTTTACTTGCGAATTCTTCTTTTCTTCATATATCCCGTTCGCTTCGCTCGATCTTCTTCTGGGTGATTTCATTTTGAAGCCCTTCTTTTCCTGATGATTTTCCATCTTCATTTGTAGCGATACGACGTATATTTTTACTTTTACGGAGATTTGAAAATTTCGTAGTTTTTCAAAATTTAGTTTTTCCAATTTTGGAAATTTTGAAAATCTTCTTTTTGTAAGTTGTTCCTCTGATGCTGAAAGTTCCAAAACTGCTTTCCTCTTCTTCCTCGCTTCTGGGTTTCACAAGTTACGGTACTTTCTGCATTTTTGGTTATTTATTATTTAATTACTTTATGGTCTTTTATTAAATTTTGATTTCGAGTCTTATTTATTTCTAGTTTATATTATAGTTATGCGTTGTTATTATTAGATTTTGGAATTTCTTCATTTTAAGGGTTTTTTATGTTTTATGACGTTTTATTATGGCTATAACTTTTTTATTATTAATTTGACGAGTTTATTCTCTTATTATTTATTATTAGGTTTTCCTAGCTCTACACGATTATATCATTTTAATTTAAGTTTTCGGATTTTGATTTTTTTTGCATAGAAACATATGGACGTATTCCTGTTCAATCCGGAACGCTAGATATTTCCTGTCAAGGCGCGTGACCTTGGCTTGGCTAACCTACATATTCCCTTTAACTTTACATGTGTTATTTTATATTTAGAAATGTTTTTGTCATTTCTACAATTATTATTTGATTTAATTGAAATTTTGGAATTTGGCTATTTTCCAAAATTGCTCCTTGCAGGCGGTTCAATTAAACCGTTGCAACGGACGTTGCAAAAGGCCGTGCTAACAGGAAAGTAAACCCCGGAGAGATTTCCCATGAACCTCAGCAAGGAGCCTCTTCTCGAAGCGTGCCTTAAGCAGTCTTTGTCAGGAGTCAGAGAGTAATACAGTCACGTTATGAGACGGCTGGACAGACTCAGTTTTCAACGACAAGATGGAGGATTTTAAGTAGTTGTGGTATTGAATGAAGCTAACACGATATCACGATATGGACTGGTATTTTGTGAGTAAAGTGATGAGCATAAACAATAAGTAATCATTAGGGGATGAGTTGTAGTGAGAAGGAATTGTAAAAACTTTTAATTTGGACTTTAGCATATGCTTGATAATTTGTATTCTATAAAAATGAATCTTAGATTTAAGTAATTTGTCTGTTGATATAGTAATGTTTTTGTCCTTCATTTCAATAAAAGGAGATTTCGTTATAATTAAAATGACTGGCTAGATTCACTGTATATACCATTACACGTTTATAGAAATAACTGCTAATTACGACCAGAATGTAACCCTTCCTTAGTTATATTAAAATAATAGATTGAATAATAAGTTTGTAAGAACGCAGACTTGCAGACTAAAGTAACTTGATTTTTAACTTAAAGCATAATTTTAACTTAACCCCACTTGCAAACTGTAGCATCTTTATTTCAGAATCTACTCTTTTTGGTCTTTCATGAAAATCATCAATTTGTCATAAAAATTCATAGAACATTAATTCATGTTAAAAATGCACAGAACAACTTTTCACCATAAAATCGTAGAACATCAATTTGCAAAGAAAATGAAAGAAAGCAAGAAGTATCCTTGTAAGTATTAAGCCTCGGCAACGATGGATAAAAACTGCTTTTGCTCCTCCAATGTCAAATGTTGTGAAAAAAATCACTAAATAAACATGCAAATTTGAATGTAACAATGTCTGCCGAAAATAATCTTTACAAGATCTTAGGAAATCCAAAAGACCAAATCCAGGAGCATGATAAGTCAGGAATTTATTGTATACATTGTGAAATGTGTCCGAAAAGATATGTAGGCCAAACAAAACGGAGTATTAAAACAAGAACCAAGGAACATTTTGCTAATTTCAAATATAATAGGCCTGATAAATCAGCTATGGCTAAACATTGTTTAGATGAATGGCATTATTTCAAAAAAGAAAATTCCATATTGTTAAAGAATGTTACAAAATTAAATACTATGGATGCTTGGGAAACTTTTTATATTAATAGGCACCAGAACGTAATTGTAAATAATGAACTAGGACCTATACAAAATTCTATATTAATGTAAAATATAATGTATAATGTTAAATGTAGGGTTAGTTCGATTATCTTGTTTTAGCTATTTATTATGTAAAATCTTAAGTAGTTAAACTGACACGAGACGCGTACTATTGCCTTGGCAGTGTAAAATAATAAGCCACGGCCCCCTTCAGTTGTATAAATATATAGACTTTTAATATTAATAAGTACCAGGACATAATTGTAAATAATGAACTAGGACATATACAAAATTCTATATTAATGTAAAATGTAATGTATAATGTTAAATGTAAGGTTACTTCGATTATCTTGTATTAGCTTTATGTTAAATCCTAAGTAGTTAAATTGACACGTGGCACGTACTATCACCTTGGCAGTGTAAAATAATAAGCCACGCCCCCTTCAGTTTGTATAAATATAGGGTTCGGCGCAACGTTAGATTCAGTTATAGTTTGATTGGTGTAGCTCGTGTATCACTGAAGAGAACGACCTTGTCGTTGAAACGCGTCTGATACTTAGGCGTATTTTTTGTGAGAATTGTGTTCTTTGTGTTTGTTATACTGTATAATTTTTCTCATAAGTCAAGCTCAACATTTAATATAACATCAATATGTCATAAAAATTCAGAGAACGGTATTTTCCCGTAAAATTGTAGAACATCAATTCATCATAAAAATTTGCAGAACATTATTTCGCTGTAAAATCAACAAAAACTTTAACAAAACTTAACACTATGCTTTCAAAATCAGCAAAAACATCAATTAATGTTATGGTACAAATTCTATAACTATTTTACAAAATAGATAAATAAAAAAACAAACTTTTAGTAAGGAACAAATTTTACATAGGAATAAATCTTTCTTAATAGTTTTATTCTTTACAAATGTACATGCCTGATATGTAAAGTTATAATAATACATAGTACAGCTTAGCTGACTAACAGTTCTGTTTTAAAAGTCACTGACATAGACAAGGTTGGATAAGTGTTAGTTAACTTGCATTAAATATTGTTAGGTCAGCTTTTTGTGAAATACTGTTTTTATTTTATGATGTGTATTACATCACAAATATTCTAAATCTACCTTCACAGGCATAGGTACTCAAGTCGATCGTTAAACACTTAAACTTGTTTAATAAGTAAGACGTTCAATGCACCATTTATTAGGAATATTCTTATTCCTATTTGATATTTAATCATTCAAATACAATGTAAAATATAATCTGCCCTATTTAATGTAACAGCAGATATTTCTTGTTGAAACTCCAAATTATAAGATTACATAAAGCATTAAAACTAAAGTTTTATATAGGAGCTTCACTAGCCATTCAATGCTAATGACCTGCAACATAAGCAGTTGCTACACCTAAATAACCTACCACACATCTGATATTGAAGACCTAACTGGTGCTAACATTTGGCTATTTATTGTTAATAAATAAAATATTTTCTAAACTTATAATAAATATCTTTTTATCCTAACAATTCCTAATAGTTTCTTTCTTGACTCTATGTAGGCTGGACACTCTGAAACCTGATATGGCTTCTGTCTCTTAAATGTTAAATTACAAAAAGTATACTGTATTGCTTATCATAACTATATCTAATAATCTATTTCAGAACAACAACTTCTGTACAAACAACTAAACATTTTGCAACAAACATTCATTTTAATTTATTTATATATGTGAGAGAGTTAGTGTAATTAAATTGACAATTGCATAATATCAAAAAACATTCCTGTTGAATGTATTACAACAGTTAAGAAAACCAAAGTTATTAAAGTACCAAGTTTATAAAAACACTCTGCTTCCATTTTGTTCTGACTTCCATTACAGTTTAGCGAATTTATTTCCATACTATAGTTTAAGATTTAAATTCACTTATTTTTTCATACAACAAGAATAAAAACAAAAAACTATTTAGTATTTATATTTACATGCATTATTAGAATCAAAAATTCAATAAATAATTTTGGAATATATTTAGGGATATAGAATTATTAAAGAAAAATTATATTTCTTCAATTTTCTTTACAGGTGTCTAGATTAGGAGAAATCGCACAAATTCCACCGCCAATGAGTTTCTCGCTTCAAGTCATTACGGGAAGTTTAAATGGTGATATAAAAGTATGGGATTTGAAAGCAGATCCTTTTATCAAAGGAAAGAAACAAATACAACGTTATAAGACAACTGCAAGATTCGGTCGTCCTGAATCTTTGGATAAAGGGATATCTCCATTTAGTAAATTGTATAGGAATTGGAAACCAGTCATAACGGTAAATATATATATTTTTTAGATTAAATAAAATATTTATTATAGAGTAGATTTAACATTTTCTTTGGTATGTTCTAAAGAATTTAATTATGTACTAGAGTAATTTAAAGTATACTAAATCCTATTTATTTATAATTATTTTTCATAATTTAAAAACATACATATCTTACAGCTCTGACATAAAACATGGCCTCAATTTATAAAAGTTTTACTAATACGAACAAAGTTACAAAAACTCAAAATTTTAAGAATAATATAAAGAAGCTCTGGGAACTGATGTGTGATTCACAGACAGTAGTAAATGCCTAAGTTAGTGAGGGTCACGTGGTTTGTTCTTTTGGAAGGGAGAATTACAGAAAATACAGTAGGTAGTATAAAATTATTTATAATTTTGGAACTGATGAGTTGATCGCATTATTTCATAATATATGAGTTATGGAATTTGTGGTATTTGTTTCAATTTTGCTATAAAATTTACTAATATTTAGTTATGTTATTATATATGTTATAATTAAGTCGCTTTCTAACCCATTGGCACAAGATCCATTTAAGTCAAAGTGACATGAGGCTGTGCAGCCTTAGACCCTGTAATAATGTGGAATATTTGAATATTGTATAGTTGAAAGGAAGACATGTGATTGGACCAAGCACAAGTAGGTCATAGATTTTGATTGGTTGTTGGAGCATGGGGGAAGTGTTGTAAATTAATTTAAAAGCTTTAAACTTATAAATAAAAACATCCAAGAAGATAATATTGTAAAATAAATAGGTTTAGAATGAATTTACAATTAATGTTTTGGTATATTATAATATAAATGTGTGTATGAATGTAATTAACAAAATTTTGCTGTGTTAGTAGATGTTAAATAGACGCTTAATTTTGAAGCGAGGGAAAGAGTTCAGTCTTAGGGAAGTGGTTGAGTTGGTAGGATGTGTTTTAAAGCAGTCTGAAGGGAACGTTCAAAGTATTAAGATGTGTGTCGAACAGTCTGAAGGGAACGTTCAAAGTATTAACATGTGTTTTAAACAGTTGGTTAGGAACGTTTAAGATGGTGGGAAGTGTTTTAAAAAGTTATAAGATCTTGTGAACAATGTAGTGTTAATATGAGACGTATTTTTGATGAGAAATTTGATAGACCGATGAAAGTGACAATTTGAACATGTGTTTGGTGATAGAACTAAGTGTACAAACATTTTAAAATAAATATTCTTGCTTTTAAACATTAATCCTGTTGGACAAAGAACTTTTGAAATAAATAAGACTGTCGTGTGAGTCAATAGAAATTATTTTCTTTAGAACAATTCAGAGAAATGTCATGTCCCGGTGTTTTAATACTTTCTAGATAAGTCAGAACTATTTTAAAAATAATGAACATTTTGTTAAATCCTTATAAAGGATTTTTATATCATCGTGTATCGGAAGTTGGAGACTGCACGAGCTTTGAGCACTGGAAGAACTGCAGTTTGAAGACTTCCTTGGAATCACAGGACATCAGGGTTCATCGCTACGGATATATATATATATATTTTTTTTTTTTTATGTGTAGATGTCGTGGTATAGACATCATAAACAATTTATCATGTTAAAGATGTATATTATGAATAGAGTATGATTTTGCTAGATGTATGCTGTTTTTATATTTTTTAGGATAAATTTTAAATAATTATTTTTTTTATACATAATTAAGTCTCTTTTAAGACACAGAACATTACTTTTTAAATGATTTAAATTCTGTTGTTGCAACATTAAAATGCAAAGTATGAAATTCATAAAACTTAACTTTTCGTTTTTAATAAGAAGTAAATTCAGATAAAAGATTTTTTAACCAGTATTTAGTAATAGCATACCAATGATCATTTATGTTTTTTGACGTTATTTGTAATATGATATGTCGATTTAATAAATATTTTATGTACAATTTCAGCAAAACAAGACTTAGAATCTCTTTACAATCACCTATTGCAAAGTACCTCTTAAAAAGAACTTTTGACCTCAAGAGACTATAAATTCAATTAAACTTTTAACTTTTCAAAATTGGTAAGCTAATGCTACCTGGCGCTCATAAGTTGAGCAAATTATTTTCTTCTCTTTTTATAAATAAATTAAAATTAAACCACCTTCCTTTTTTAAATATTTACAATTGTTGCATGAACGTGGGGCAATTATGTTACAAAAGTAGTTTACCTAATCACTCTACCTTCCTTTTTTAAATATTTACAACCCCTTTTTAACTAACTAACACATTGGTCCAGACTTACAAGATAGTGTCATATCTATGACTATTAGTAAACATATGAGATGATCTCGTACTCATTAAACCAACTACATTTTAGCCTATGAATTTTTAAAAAAATATAAATAATATGGCGTTAAACAAAATAGGTTTAAAGAATGTTATAATTAATTAACAGAGATAGTAATTAGTTATGAAAAGAATTAAATATGTTTTCAGTTAAAACTAACCCACAACCATTTACCTGTGATGCTGACAGGGTTTGCTCCAGTTACTGCTGTTTATTCTCGTCTTAGAGTTCATCCTCCTAATCCTGCAATCAAAGAAACTTTGGAAGACAGGGTAAAGTACATGTTTGGTAAGTTATGCAAATTTAGAGCTTTGTTTTTGCCTAAATTTGCTACACAAGTTAATGTTCTCAATAGTGTTCACAAGTTCATTTACCAGGAAATTTAGATGATCTGTTTGAAATTTTTAACATATTATTTTATCATGTTTTTGCACAATATTCTGATCCCAAATTTGAAGGTAAAATTAAGTTCTTATCTAAATTAAAATTTATTTTAATTAAGATTTTCTTGGATACGAGACACAGGCTTACCTTGGAAATTAATTTTAAGTAAGCCTGTTTGGAGAGGAAAAAGGATAAAGGATCATTTACTTAAGATTAAGGTTAGCGGTTTCTCTAGATTTTGTGACCCATTGATGAGACCATTCTCATCTACTTAGTTCTGAGGGGTTACAAAATCTAATCTAATAGGCTTATTAAGCTCTAACTTAAAATTTACATTTTCAGCCCAAAAAATTAAAATCGGTACAACCATAAGTTAGAACAACTGTTTGTGAGAAATAATCTCATTTGATATATTAAGGCCAGGAGATTTAGATTAACAATATATGTTTAATAAGTAATGATCATTGACTGTATTTGGTCGCACTAATTATGATGCATTGATAGGTAACTGACATCAGCATTCTGAATGTTATCAAACAGCTATGTGGCTGAATAAATCAGAAGATTGTATCAGTAACTAAGCTGTCAAAATTTAAATGTCATCTCTCTGATGGCGTGTCACTGATCTCTGTATCAACTTGAGAAGGGCAAATTTTTGTTTAAGCCAGACTGTTTATAGCAGGAAACAGCTGACTGCTTAGCTTGGTTGAGCAAACTATGCTAGTCAAACTAGGAAGAGGAATCCATCCTTAAAGGCAGTTAGACAAGCTGTGGAGTGAAGTGTAATTTTTTAAAGTTTTGGTTTAATTTTTTTTTCCAAATTGGAATTGAGTTGGTTATTTAATTTTGGGTCATGGTGTTAGTGGTTTTGCCCTAAATTGAAGCCCTAAATGGAATCCATAAATTGGACCAGTTAATTTATTATTTCAAATGAGACGAGTTTGAGAATGGGTTACGCCCAAGGTCAGCTTTATTCTTAACTGGTTTGGTGTTGTGTGAATATTTAATTAATAATTAGCTTTAAGTTGGTAATGAAATATTAATTAAATTAATCTCTCTGTAATAATTTTGGACTCAAAAAAGGGATGAGCCAAATAACAGTATTGTTCCCAAAATGTTAACTGTAGGCTAGGGCTTAATATAACGTTATTGTCTCAAAAGGTTAGCAATCATTACAAATTGGTAACAGAGTAATGATTTGCGCTACAAATGGGAAGCTGCAAATTTATGATCCACAAATTATTTACTTAGTCCGCTGGGATCAAATTGAGTTTACCAGTTTTTTAACATTTGTATTCTGTGAATTCCTATCTAGTAGACAGGCTAGTACAAAGCCATGTCATGGCTGCTAAATCCTGTCAAATTTTGTTGACTACATCACAACTTAAAATTGTCTTTTCCAAATTTATAATTCTAATTCACTAGACAGCACTACACTTTTCTTTATCAAAATTTTAAGTACTCAAAATTAAATATCATGATTGCCACAGTAATTCTTTCCTTTTTTCCCATTAACTTAACTCTACTTAAGTGTGTCCACAAAATTCTTATTTAGTCTTTGCTCATTAGTGCTGATATAGTAAGCTGATTGTAGAATAGAACACCCAGTTATATCTGGTGTGATGATTATTAGTTCTGATTACAATAAAAGATAACAACTTAGTTGTTGAAGCATCATCTTCATGGAAATTGGAGTGCTTCATTAATTACAGTATTGATTAGAAATTTAGCACAAATTTTGCTTAATATATTTAAAAGATTTTGTGTGATTATTTATATAAAACATTTTTAGTAGTCATCTGGTTATAACTAACAGTAATAATTGTTCGGTTTTCATTAGATATGAGACGACCATGCTTACCTTGGAAATGATAACCAAATTTTCTACCAATAGTGTACAAAAAAAATTTAAAACACAAATAACATTAAAATATTTCGTAATTATTGTTCATGAAATATTTCAATGTTTTTTTATGTTTTAAAACTTCCCTGCTTTTGACGGAAATATCCACAAATAAAAGTAAAATTGGAAATTTAAGTAATCAACAATTAATGTCCAATTAGTGCCAAACTTTACCATAAGTTTTAGTTTTATTTACTTTGAGATTTCTTAGTTATATTCTATTTTTACAGCGTGGCCTTTAAAATTATTATCTATACCATTGTAAATAATTACAATTAATTCAAAACAAATCAAATTTGATTTAACATTAGAAAATAAATGGGTTTTAATTCATCACATGGGACTTAAGTGTGATAAGTTGCCTTTCTTGGTATTAGGTGCTCCACCGCCTTTGATAAAGAACGGTATCCTCACCATCAGGATCGAAGTTCTAAGCTCATATAGATTAGCAGGCCACACTGTATGCTCAGCGATCAATGAGGAAGTGCATTACCACTCATGGACTGTCCCCTTCGGAGTTTGGACCCCTCACGCACATCTAAAATATTTTTAATGCGGATTAGCTTAATCAAAATGGTCGATTAGACCTATGGTGTTTAGACCTTGTGCAGTAATCTCAATGATACCTTTAAAAATTCACGTAAGTCTAAAATAGTAGTACTAATTAGAGCTTAGGTTAATTAATAAATTTGTCAAAAATCGGCTAGTCAGGTGAGACAAACCAACAGCACAGGAGCATAAATTTGCATGTTGGGGCGGGGTCAATAGTCAGAGAATCACGGTCATGGCCTTGTATATTCGATATTTGAATTTAGAGATGGGTTAAATGCGACTCTCACAAATGGGCACCCAGGCATCGCAGGGTGAAATCGGTAATATTGATGATCTCTCTTAAGGGTATAAAATCTAAAATATGAGTAGAAATTGGCACTAATTAGGCACTAAATTGTTGAGTGATTTTCAAGTTTTTTGAAAAATGGGCGGCCAACTCCCTGACACATAATATATATTTACTTTCAACAAGGACAGGTTCCAGATATATCCGCATATGTTTTTGATTTTATGGGTAGTAAGTAGTAAGCGGATATATCGGTATAATATTGTAGGCCTACTTTAAACAAAATCTTTATGTATGCTTTAACTCATAGAGCTTTTAGGTTTACTACTATATAGTGATAATTAGGTGACATAACCAACAAACAGGAGTGTTGTTAGTATTTTTCTTTTGTTTATTTGTTTGCATGTGATCAGTGTTTGTTGTACAGTGACAGATTGTATTGCGGATTATATGACTATTGTGCAGATTGCAATTGCAATGGTGTTTAACCTAAATGACACAGATTATTCAATTATTGCATAAGTTAATGTATGAAGGTGAGTGATACTGTTGGAGGTAATGAATTTTGATGAAGTATTTGGTTGATTTGAATTGACACTTTGTAAGCGTACTGTAAGTACCTTAGATATGTTGGGTGTCATTTTGTAACATTAAGTGTATACTTAACAAAGGTACTTACTAATTAGGTATTATTAATTTTACTTACTAGGTTCTTGCTTTACTTCCCAGCCTCAAAATGTCCAACGTGTTTAGCTAAAAAGATGCTCTTTTGTAATTTTTTAGAAACTCATCTTATTTTTTTAAGTACATCAAATTTTATTACAGATAAAAGAAATTCTAAATTATTAATTTTCAACAATTTACATCTGAAACAAGAGTCTCAATTTTAACACCTATACACCTTAAAAACTATCAATCGTTCATTGTCATATCTTTATAAAGTCTGGTTATTTTAGTGATTACATAACTTACAATTTTATTTTGTCCATATTTTTAATTACAGTAGAACCTCTGTTAACCAGCCTCGGATTAACCGGTCCTCGGATTAACCGGCCTATATCGTAGTGTACTGGTTGGATGAGAGTTTCCGAAAATAAATTGTAATTGAAACACCAAAGCGGCGGCAATATCAAATACTTTGTCGATAGCGGTATCCCAATGTTGGCAGCGTAAAAACACCGCGGTACCAAAGTGGCGGCGATATCAAACGACTTTGTCGATAGCGGTATCCCATTGTCGGCGACGTAAAAACACCGCAGCACCAAAGCAGCGGCGAGTCAAACGACTTTGTCGATATCGATATCGCATTGTCGGCGGCACCAAAGCAGCGGCGAGTCAAACGACTTTGGCGATAGCGTATCCCATTGTCGGCGGCATAAAAACACCGCGGCATTGGCACCCGTCGGTATAACAGACATATACAGACAAAAACGTTTGATGGGCTGCTTTTTTTCCACGAATCAATTTAGTATAGCCTACATTATGGAAAATATAACATTTCTTTTTCTTGGAAGCTTGTGTTGTTTCGTTTGAGACGCGGTTAAATGTGTCAAAAGACTTGACATGGGGGAATCTGTAAAAAAGCTTTGTAGTGTTTAATTTTTTCATGTTTGATGTATAATATACGTAACATAATATATACGATACATTTATGTACAATAAAATGAGTTGCAATAACATCTTTATTGCATAATTTTTAGTGCTACCTAATTAAATAAGCTTTCTTTGAACGAAAACCGATTTTTCACGGGAGCCTCGGATTAACCGGTCAAACGGGTGTCAGTCCCGACTAGACCGGTTAAGCGGGGTTCTACTGTACATAATTAATTTTTTGTTTGTTTACCTTTATAGGTTCATAAACACCTTTATTTTATTCAATTATGTCACACTTACTTCTTCTTTTAACTTCCAAAATAAAACATTTTTTAAACTTCAATCATCTTATACCAAAATTCAGCATATAGAAACCTCCAAAAACAAACAAAAATCTTTAGATACCATTTTTTAGTACATCATACGAAATGGTATATCTACAATCTACACCATCTATATGTTTCGTGTAATCAAGCATAATATCTGGTTTCAGTGTTGGTAGATTGTTAGGGAATTTACTTTTTAATGATATCATATGACCCATGATAACCTTGTATTTTGTAGTTATGATGGTGATTGGTCCCATGTCCTTCCTTTCCCTAAATGCCTTCAGCTTCTCCCAGCTTTATTATTTTTTTAGTTTTAAAGTATTGGTATTCCTTTCCTGTTTGACATGACAGTCCCTGTAATGAACAAATTTTATTTTAACAACACTTCAGTAAGTTGTACTTGTTTCTACCTATCAACATACACATATTGTCCTGTTGGTGGGTTTTGTGTAACTTAAATGACAGACTACCACTACTTTGACACTATCTAATATGTTTTTAGTGTCACTTAGGCTATATGTTTTTAGTACTTTGGAAACAAGATTTATTTCTTGACTTTCTAAACAAATATAGCTAAGAAACAATGTACATTTTCTAATAGCAGGATTCACTATGAAATCAAACGAATTAAACTACGGGTTTGGTTATTTGTCAGTACAGCTGATATGGTTCTAAAATAGATTAATATACAAGAGGCCAATAAACTTTTATCTTGCATCAAATATCTAATTGACTACATCAGGGTAAATTATTAATAAGAAAAGTAATTTAAATACTTATGGATCTAAAGGCTGGTCCGATCTCGTTACGTTGTGCACTATAACTGTGTTCTTTCTTGCCACTTTGGCGCATACCAATTAGCAGGGTGGGGCAAATGCTAAACAGACTAGGATTTAGGTAGGTAAATCTGTAATCTGGTATGCGGAAACTCACAATGTCGCAGAACTCCAAGATCTACTACACCCGGGATTGAAGGGGTAAACGGTGGTGTAGAAAAAAAACACCACAAAATAGACTTTGCAAAACGTCTTCATTCTACACTAGTTGAAGATATTACATTATTAAATAACCAACCTGGATTTTAAAATGATACCATTATGAAAAAGTAATATATGCATTACATATAACAATACAGTGCATGAAATTAACACCCATAGAAATATTCTATGGAGACATAAATACAAACTCAATTTTGGACATTAACCTGAAAAACAAAATTGTTAGCAATTATATAAATTCACATCGGTGGCGGCGATAAGAACCCGCGGGCCCCCCCGCAAATTTTTCATCGGGCCCCCCTCCCCCAATAATCTTTTCCCGGATGTTTATCTTTTCGCCGGCCGGCGCTGGTGAGTCACCGCGACGTAGCGATAGCTGCATTACTTATCGGCCAATGGTAAACAATACACATACTTCGTATCATGACATTAATTAAATAATAAATACTGCTCTCTAAAAAATAATGGTTATTGCCGTTTTGGATGCACGATGCACAATCTTGTCTGAAAACATTTTACCTTATTTTAGTAATTTCTTGACAATACTCATAAAAATATTGTTATGATAGGGGGGGCCCGTCGCGGGTCCGGGTACCGGTAAAATTTCCCGAAAAATCCCGGTCAAGGCTCGCGGGCCCTCCCAGCTCACGGGCCCCCCGCACCGCGGGCCCTGCGGGCCTGCTATCGCCGCCACTGTTTCACATGAAGAAAGAACTAAGAAATTTAGATAAGGAACAACTTTTAAGATTAGATTAACAACGTCTGGAAATACCAAAAAAAGTTTATGTTAAGACTGTAAAAATATTTCTAATTATTTTACAAAATATATTGTTTCTTAATTTCATTAGACATTCCAAATTACTTAATTTTATTATAATTATTACAATTATGAAATCTTAAACTAATATTTCTTATAAGTTTTACAATTGTTTTTAAATCACGTCTTCTTTTAACAACTTTGAAATCTCGTTTGTCTGTCTACATTAACTTCTGATATATTTTTTTTTGTCTTTGAAAGCAAATAATCCATGTAATAAAATCATTTATAATTTTATTTCATTTATTGTTTAATCATGTTACTTGCAACTCTTCCATTTTCCCCTATCAAATATATCTTGATATAAAGATCTCAAAGTTGTGAACGTTACAAACTTAGTATATTATTCTAATATTAATAATGTTATATGTATTGTACAAGTATTTGCAGATGAAAACTTTGAGTTCACAGAAGCTTGTACCCCTGCATGCCTTTGAACGAACTAACAACCTACCTCTAAAGTTCTTTTAAGGGATAGAGAAGTTACTTTATGACATATGTAATCCTCAATTTTTAACTTTAGCTTTCACACAAAAGAAATAGTTGCTTTGAGATTTGAAATATGAAAATAAACAGGGAAATTTAGAATTATTGGTCTTAAGAGAAGACAACGTAAGTCAAATTAATGACTGTAAATAATATTTGAAACAGGGGGCAATAAAAAATTAACATAGATTTCCAAAATATAAGTATAAGGCAGGCAATGTTTAGTTATAAGGTATAGTAAATTTTAAAGTGAAATATTGTATTGTGAAAATAGACAATGCTTGTCGTCAAGCAAATGATTTGGACAGTGTCCGTGGGACCAGAGATGTGAATGTTTTGAGTTTTGCTGAATAATTAGATCTGTAAATAGGACGCTTGGTTGTGATGCTTTGAGTTAGTTGGCAGTTAGAGTTGTAAGGAAACATCAGAAGTAATAAGATGTGTTTTAATAGAGTCTAAAAAGCAGTTGGTCAGGAACGTTTGAGGGGTTAAGATGTTTTTTAATACAGTTGGTCAGGAGCGTTCAAGGAATTAAGATGTGTTTTAATTAAGTTGAAAGCCGGCGTCTGAAATAGACAGATGTATTTTTGAGTGTCTAGAGATGGTGTTCGGAGTAAACAAACCTGATTTTCACTATAAATCGGACAATGTGCTTGTGTTGAAAGAGACAAGTTCAAAAAGGTGAAAACAAGTAATTTTGACAAAGAACCATTGGTGGGAATGTGGTTGAATGGTGATTTCGAGAGACAGACAAAGTTTCATTTTGAACATTATGCAAACTGTTACGGAGTTATCATCAGGAAGTTAACACAATCAGCAAACTGCAATGAACAATCTTTTCTACAATATCAAATTGATAATGGGTGCTATAAAGTGCCCAAAACTAAATGTTGTAAAACCATTTTAGATTAATTATTGTTTGATGTATTAGTTATAAGTTCAATGATTTTGATATTTTCTTTTTATAATTACTTTGCTATTAAAAAAAATTAAAGATGCCTACAAATAAGAATAATTTTTGTTGAGATAAAATAATTCAAAATTTAAAATAATAAGTCTAATTAACTCGTTTTGATGAGTAATTTTTCCGAAGTTGCAACTCAATATTTAAACTAAAGTTTTAAGATTTTGAAAATAATAAAAAGTAAAATATAAATATAAAAACTAAATGTAGGATGTTTAATATAATAAATTGATAATAAATTTTTGTATTATTTGTTTTAAAATGAGTTTAATAAAGAATGTTTAGTTTCAGGAAAACAAGTAAGGATTTCTTATTTACTGAAAACCACTGATAAGTACACTTAAAAAAGGAAACATGACCCTGAGAACATGTTAATTCAATAATTTTTTTTTATCTTTTCAAAATTGGTGAGTTAAGTCCACCTGGCGCCCTTAGCTGAGCAATTTTTTTCATAAATTCTTTAATGGTACAAAGTGTCAATTTTAAAATCTATCAAATCAGTAGTTTTAACCCCGTCTTTTTTATTTAATATTTACACATATTGTTTAGGTTGTAGTTTATAAGTTGATGTTAGAATAAGTTTAGCTGAGTAAGCATAGTTTAGTATGTAAATATATAAAAAATAACGGGTAATATTACTTTATTAAATTTAATTTTTAATAAAATGATTTGCACAGCTTTATGGGCGCCAGGAAGCGTTAGCTTACCGATTTTGAAAAATTAAAGTTTAATTATTGTTAATTAGAAAATTCTTAGGGTCATGTTTTCTTTTAAAAGTGTACTTGGAAGATGGTATTCAGGTAAATTAGAAATCCTTCTTTTGTTTCTGAAACTGTACAAGTTTATTAAAGACATTTAAAATTAACATGTATTGTTTTATTCTTCTAAATTAATTTAAATTTGCTAGCTTTCCATTATTTCATTTTTTGTCTTGAAGAGACTTAAAATTTTTAAACAAAGACTGACTTTACTGACTAAAATTGCTATAGAGGCATCTTTAATTTGATTATGAAATATCTTTGGATTCATCCATTTAAATTAAATTTTCAAAATGTTTATTATTGACATCTTTTATCATAAAGCAATATTTAACTTTCTTTTCATATCATTATTTTAACATCTTACTATTTAAAAACACATAGTTTATAGTTTATATATAGAGTGAATAATTATTTACTTATAATTATTATACAATTGAAACAGAATTGTTTTTATACATATTACCACGAAGTGGCGTCAAATGTACTTTCCCTCCACAAAATGGTGTCTTCAAGTTGGTTAGCAACGATCAGCCATCTTCCTGTCTGCTAAGGCGAAAACAATTGTCTCTCTGATGAGTTTATGATTGGAGAAATTCCACATACCGACTTTTATTCTTTTATAAAATAAGATATTTCCTGATACCATACTGTCCTTTCATAAGAAACACATTTTGTAAACACTTCATACAAAAGAACAAAAGCATGTAAACCACATCTCGTGCTATCACAGGACCTACCAGTCTTTGTCTTTATTTATTTAAATTACTGTTCTACACTTGTTATAACACATTGCCTATTATTGTTCATGATACACATTCAATTGATATTTTTTCACTTTATTATAAAAGCGTTTTTTACATGAAACACATTGTCCTACAGAATATGTTCAACCGAAACATAAACGTCTTTTATCACAAAACACATTCTTCTTACATTTGATTAACATAAACTAGAATACGTCTACCTCTCATAACGACTGATTCTAGAACCCTCTATTATTGTTTTTCTTAACATTACTCGTTTTCATTATTTAAGCGTCCTTTTAGCACAAAGAACAATGTTCTACGTTACATAAGAAGACACGTCCGTCTATTTTCAACGTCACCTTCCAACTGTTTCTCCTCTAAGACTGTTCTCAGACTGTCTCCTTAACCGACCGCTTGCACGCTTTCAGATTCTGGATATCACACACCTATCACGTGACTATAGCCTCAAACCCATAACCACTTGACAACAAGCAAATTTACTTCATTTAAACACTATTATACACTCAAATACTAAGCTTATCCTAAGACTAAACATTATTATAAATACATTTTTGGAAATTTATTTTAATCTATCTCGTCATTTTAGAAACAGCAATAAAGCCTATTTTCACTTAACATTATTAGCTTTTCCGTTTTCATTTTAAACCAATGACACTATAGATCTATTTTACCGCAACTTTCCATCTCATATTCAAAAATTCAAAAAGTACATATCACAAGTATTAGTCAGAAGCTCACTCCTATGATAATGTAAAAATTAAGGTTTGTTTGAATGTTTGAATAACGCGGCTGCAAGGGAAGGGGTAAATCGGATTAAGTAACATTTTGTATTAAACAAGGTAAATTCTAACATAAAAAATAGATTTTCAAATCAACAATATAATTAATACTGTATAATTTTAAAATGAATTGTTTAAATAATGTGTTTGTTAAATTTGTGCTGTGTATTTTGAATTGGACGTACCAAGGGGGGTGTGTGAACTATAGAAACTGTTTTTAGGGGGGATGAACAGGTTCGCAAAAGCGAGAGACAAAGCATTAAGCTAGTCTATTCTTAGAGAGGAACTTGTAGATGATAGACCTGTTTTTGGGTTGTGCTTTAGAATGTAGTTAAACTTTTCTAAAATGAGAAAAACTCGTAGAAATAACCAAGGTGGACGATGTAAAGTGAACAGTAGTGTTTTCAAATAATAAACTCTTAACGCAAAAGCGAGAAAACGTGTTAAGGCGAACTATGTTGTGCAATCTCATGCACGTGGTTTCGAATTTTGGACAATGGACAGTTAGATTCACTAGTTAGTGATATGAACTTTAGATATTACGACCTCGACACCTTAAAAGAATACAGATATATTTCAACTGTACTCATATACTACAACTACGATATCAGCAATGATGTTACAAAACGGACAATGAGTTTCGACAGTCTGGTGAATAAACACGTATCACAGGTTTTATTGTCTTATATAAACTCTTTATAATATGTTATATGTATCTTTCTTTGTAAGTAATATATGCAAATTTCATTTATTTCATAAAAAATCTATATGAGTCCAGATATCATTTAGATGAGGGACTAAGTTATTTTTGTCTTCTTTTATCTTTTATGCTAAAAAAGAAGAAGTAAAGTAGTTATATCTAAATTCTTTAATTCAGTCAATGGACTAAATACTTGCAAGTTTTATTATTAAATAATACAATTTTCAAATTAAAGTTAAATTTTAGAATTGAAGAAATGATCGATCTTTTTCAAAGATAGTAAAATTTATGAATTAACAAGACTTAATAATCATTTATATTTATCATAATTTGTGTGTAATTGATGTATGTTGATATTTTGTTTTTGATTTATGTTAAAACTAATCATAATATGCTTAATAAATTTTTATGTTAAAATTTCAGCACAAGTGTGTTCATTTCCAACCAGAATTCACTGTAGAAGTACACATATAACAAGAACTTGCGACCCTGAGATAAAATTCATTAAATTCATTTTTTTCTGTTTAAATTTGACGAAAGTCTGGCGCCCTTATAGCTGAGCAATATTTTGAAAATAATAAATTCCTAAATTCAATTTTTAATTAAAGTAACGTAAATTCATGAACTCTTCAAGTGCATCTTTTTGAATTATTACACTCCATACACTTTCTAAATGAATATAAGTTGTGATGAAAATACAATTATTGTTAAAGTCTAAATGTATATTAGATTGTTAATAATAATTAAAGGTTTTTATTTAAAAGAAGTTCTTTTTTTTCCCAAGAAACTTAATGTTCCGTAAACGAAATGTAACATGAGTTTTGAATAGTTTTACATGATATATAAACAACCTTAATAAAGACAAAAAAGTTGATCCTCACATACAAAAATGTAAGTTTTAAGTTTTGAACATCCAACTGGGAAGGGTTGAGTGTTTTTCTTTGCTTACTATTCAAAGCAAAGAAGCTACTGGTATTAGCAGAAGCTACCAATTCCAAAGAAAGCCTGTTTGTCTCCTATCCAACGAAAATTAAACTCATAACTGTAATAATTGTTTGATTTCAAATTGCAGTTCCTCCAAAAGATATTCCAAATATCCCACATCACTGTTTTATTGCCACTGCATTTGGATATCCTGGAAATGTACAGTGGGAACCATTGGATGAAAAAACACCAGTTGGTAATGAAGGTAAATATAACTTTAAAAATAATTCCCTAGAATATTTCAATTAAAAAAAAGGGAAAAACATGTTTGTTAACTATTGAACTATGATTAGTGGAAATTATTACAGTAGAACTTGGATAATTCGAAGCTGAAAGAACCAATGAAAAAATTCGAATTATAAAAGTTAAATTTTTTTCAAGTTTTGGCTCCCAAAATGCTTGAAATAGTTATAATACTGTATGTGTTAGGGTAATTACCTTGTATAACCTAACTAACCTAACACATATTATTCTTAATATACAATCCAGGAAGCTGCACATACATTATGTCTAAGTTGAAATAATAATTACAGTGTATGTGTTTATTATATAAACTTTATTTTCACAAATCAAAAGTTAATGAAGCTCTTTTATTACAGTATATACTGTACTGTAAGTTTCTAGGCATATGTATAGCATACACTAAATTAAAGTTTGACAAAGTATTGTGAAATGTCCGATTGCCTTGCAGAATTAATTTTTTTAAGGTTTGCAAAATCCTCAAGTATGTTTAAAGAATGAAAAACAGCTTCACTTACCTTGGTTTGTCCTTCAATGTACCGCCGAAACTCACACAATTGCTGAAGAGCCTCGACATTGTAGGGATTGGAGACTCTTCAACTTCAGCTTGCTCTTCTTCTAAATCCGACAATTCGGCACTATTTTTGTTTTTCACTTCTGCTAAAATGTCTTGATCAGAAACTTCTCTCCACACACTTCTACTTGTTCGTCTAAATTAACGTACTCCTTAAAGGTGATGTGCGCATTGCCTTCCCATCCGACAGGTAGAGGGGGAACATCTTCGTCTAAAAGTTCATTTAAAAGCTGGTCAGATTTCTTAATAAATCCAGCTTTTTTAAAAAAAAACGCTATTGTTGTTTTAGTAACTTGGGATCTGATCATGCATTGTGACACATTCTTGCTGCTTGAAGGTCTTTTTGTTGCTGTTATCCAATGAATCTGTCAAGAGCGTTTGTACAATACGTCGACGGCATATTGCTTAAACATTTTTATAATGCCCTGATCCATTAGTTGTACAACTGAAGTCATGTTAGGGGGGGAAAAAATAACCTTAACATTGTTCATTAGTGGGATAGAGTTATGAGCTGTACAATTGTCAATAAAGAAGATGATTTTTCTGTTATGTTTACAGAAGGTTTTGTCAAGATTTAACAGCCAATCTTTAAACAGCTCTGCTGTCATCCAAGCTTTTTTATTTGATCTGTACTCGAGTGGTTTGGACTTTATGTTTTTAAAACATCTAGGATTAGCAGATTTGCCTATCATTAGTAAAGGCAACGTTTGGTGCCATCCATATTGGCCCCAACCAATAAAGTCAGTCTTTCCTTACTGTTTTTTCCCCCACTACAGCGATCTCCTTTAAAAGTTAACGTTTTGTCTGGAGTACATTTAAAAAACAAATCCGTTTCGTCTACGTTAAAAATGTCTTTTGCCGGGGTTTCTTCAATCATTAGAAAAACATCGCATTTCCAAACATTTGCAGCTTCTTGATTCACACTCACACTTTCACCACACACAGACTTAAAAGTAATGTTGTTTCTTTCCTTAAAACCATCCAACCAACCAGTACTCGCCTTGAAACCACTTTTTTCCAAACCAACAGCAAACTCTTCTGCATTTGTTCGAACAAGGGGCCCGAATGGAATGTTTTTTTTCCCGAGCTTGCTTAAACCACTTTAGCATACATTCATCCACTTCGGGATTATCTGGTACTCTGGCTCTTTTGTGGTCTTTTCCATTTCCACTCAAAGCACTGTTTAATATTTTCTCCTTATTTTTAAAAAAAGTAGACACTGTTGTGGGTACTATCCCGTACTCCTTAGCAAAGTCATATTTCTTCTAATACCCTTCTCCACCTCACGAATAACAGCGAATTTTTCACAAAATGTTAATGTTTGTACTGAACGCGTGGTTTACTCAAAGACATTGTGATCATTTGCACAAACTAAAACTTTTAAAACACAAATGACTGACAAGCAGAGGCACACTACTGTAACAATGAACCGAAACTCAGCAGAACATCGATAATTTTATTTATTAATTGTCTGCAGTAAGGCTCCGCCTACAGTCGGGCAAAGACTAATTCACAGTCGGGCAAAGGCTAGTTCACTCAGACTGGTAGCACGACACTAACTGTGTAACAGAGGTACCCCATCTCCTGACTGCATGTGAATCGGGGTGGTTTGACCGCAATAAATGCGTCAGTCAGAAGGCTCCCAAAACTAAACTATTGGTTGAGGTAAAGTCGCACGTGCCATTTTTACTGCAGACACTCCATAGATAATCTTCGGAAGGCGATAGCGGGCCTGGGAATTCAAACGCTTGTCGAAACAATAGTGGCTAGGCTTTGATTCTCCCGCAGTGTACTATTTCAGTGTACAAAATAATTCTTGGAAGTCGGTCCCTTTG
Organism: Aphrophora alni; assembly: GCA_963513935.1. Lineage (NCBI taxonomy): Eukaryota > Metazoa > Arthropoda > Insecta > Hemiptera > Aphrophoridae > Aphrophora > Aphrophora alni. Next base: position 37,781,378 of record OY740769.1, read on the forward strand.
ATACAAAAACTTCGAATTAAAGAACTTGACTTCGAATTATCCATAATTTTTTTACATTGATATCATATAAAGTTCATGGGACCAACGCAGAACTTCGAATTAAAGGCAATTTTGAATTAAAGACGTTCGAATTATCCAAGTTCTACTGTATTAATATTCTGAATTCAATCAAATAATCGTTTTTGTATTTGACATAAAATTCCTACTTAAAAATGTACTTTTAACAAATATTTTAAACAAGTTCGGATACTGATACTTTCTATTAAAGTTGTTCTTAGATTTTAATAGTAAATGGATAATTTCAACTATTTTTAAAATACACATTTATTATTAACTACTACGCTATTTTAATAGTAACTGTTTAAATTAAGTCATCCAAATCCATTGACTACATATTCATAATCTAGATTCCAACCTAAAACCTCCAACGATAAATGGTGCACACACTTTCTCATAGATCTATACACAATCCAATTATCAACCAAGGTCAAATTTGTTTGTCAATATATAAATCATATATTATTAAAATCTAGTTTGTAATGGCTGTGTTCAAGGTATATTTTCATTTTTATCAATAATTCCTCAACTGTAGTTTCCTTTTCCTTGGAATTTGTCACTTTGCTTTAGGTCTAAATCTATTATGAAAATGAATAATCTATTAATTATTAATAAGAAAAAGAAGTTATGAATATTTTTTAAAGGTTTTATTTAATCTCTATACCAGACAAATTATTTTTATACCTTGTGTGTTTGCCTTGATGTATGGTATTAAAAATTTTTTTTTATTGTTCTAGGAAATATTACTGGTAATATTGGATGGTGGAATACTTTTCATGATGGTCCAATCACTCGCATATCCCGACATCCATTCTTTATTGATATTTGTCTAACCGTCGGAGGTCATGTATTTGCAATATGGCACTCAGCAGACAAAGTATGTTATAAGTTTGTTATAACCCATAAATAGTAGACACAATTTATTTTTAGTTTAAAATCACACTTCTATGAAGAAGTTTAGTAAAACCATCACTACGAAGTATACTTAGCACGCTTGATGGACAAGATAATTAAAAATGGACATAAAATCAACTTAAAAATGCATGGGGTATGAAAGTTTAACAAATTTAAAATTTGATCCCATTTTTAGTAGTTTTGATTATTAAGTGAAGAAAAGGGAAAGTAAAACCATGTATTTATTATTTATAATATCTAAGATGCAATCAAATAAATATAAACAAAACAAGGTCATATTTTAACTTAACTAAACAGAGTATCTACAAGATTTTTTCTTATTTTATTTTAATTTCTGGTTTAAAATGGAGACCACTTAATCAGATATTGCACAGTTCTAGAGATGAACATGACTACACCAACTAAGAATAAAATGCATGCTCTGAAGTATTAAATATAATGGCGTGAACATTCATAAATAGTTCAAACATAAAAAATAGTTTGAGCAGTCATTAAAAAAGATATATGAGAAGTGGAATTTAATGGTTTTTTTTTTTTTAAATTGAAAACTTATTATTTGGGCAATTTTTACACGATCAAAAAACTTTTCCACTTACTTAATTTTTCATGTTTTCATTTATATGACTTAAAACCTTTTTGAGTTTCATAGCATAACATGAATATTAAATAAATAATTATTTACATAATTATCTACCAACTGGAAAAATCCAGGGAAATGGAGAAAAAGTGGAAAGTTTTAAATAGTCAGGAAAACTTGGGAAAAAGGTGGGTATTTTGTTAATAGCGAAGCTTTTTGAGACTATATCAGTTAGAACAAATTATGCCGAAGATTTGTTGTTGTTGACTACTTCATGGTAGTAGAACAAAATAATATTCAGAAACGTTTGGTAATTACAAGTATTAAACTAAATAGTTCGTTCATTGTTTATGTCTCCAGTTGCAATATAGTATGAAATTAAATATAGTATACCTATATAAACATATATACATATACCTGGTATTCCCGTCATGCAACTTGTGTTGTAGTTTGCACTACGCATTTCGAGAACAAGTTCTCATCTTCTGGTGAAATTTTTTTACTCACATGTGAGCACGTCAAACAAACATAAAAAGTACAAGCACACACACATACACACAAATCACAACATAAAATATCGCACTGCACATTTTAATAAAATTGTATAAAAATGTTACATTGTAGGTAGGCCTACAAGTTGTCATTGCCGCGGTCAATAGTCAACTAAACGAGAATGTCCGTTATCTCTTGCATCATGTATTTATTTTATTTTTTTTTGTGTCCATATGTTGATATAGCAGTGTTGTACAAACTATTAGATTTGAAATACAATTGTTCGTTGAGTAGTGCATCATTATGTTCTATGTTGGCCTTATAATCTCATACTCCTCTAAAGTTATGAGTATGTCATCCTCATATTCTTGGTACGTTATAACTTTGAACGTTGACCCCACTAGTAAATACACTAAACTCATAAACGCTGGCATCAATAAATGTACAGAATTATTCCATAGTAATCTCAACTATCTTAAAGCAATCAATCCTGTTGCGCCACGTCTTACCGGTTTGCCTAAAATACACAAAGAAAATGTTCCAATCAGACCTTTGATCAATTACACAACAGCACCTGGATACAGGGTGGCCCAAACGTTACAACACATTATCAAAGATAACATCTCAATTATCAATGATTGTAGTATAAAAAACCGTTTTGAATTTGTCGATGAACCAAGAATATCGCAATTAAACAGAACTACATTTTGGCTTTGTTTGATATCGTGAATTTATATACCAACATACCGATTCAAGAAATCGCATGTATCCTAAAAGATAACCTCATTAAAACCGGGAAAATGAGTAATAATACCATTACCCAAATCATCGAGTTATTGAACATAATATTAAAGCAGAACTATTTTGAATTTGATAGCAAGTATCATATACAGAGTGAAGGTGTATATGGGATCCCCATTAAATTCTCTACTTTCAGAAATATATCTTAACCATTTCGAAAATAACTTTTTGTTGACAAGCAACAATAAATATCACAACCGAATAGTATTTTACAAAAGATATGTAGATGATACATTTTTAATATTTAATGGAACAACCCGACAACTAGACATGTTGCATAATTACCTCAACAGTATAAACTCTAAAATACAGTTTACAATGGAGGAAAATAATCATAGGATCAACTTTCTCGACTTAATGGTCATAAAACACATAAGTAATCTGAAATTTAAAATATACATAAAACCTACCACTACTGATATTATAGTCATTCAAGCTGACTCATATCTCCCGTGGTCACAAAAAATGGCTGCCTATAGTTCATTTATACACCGTTTGGTTACCATACCGATGGATGAACCAGATTATTTTGAAGAAGTGCAAACCATCAAGCACATTGCAAATATGAATGGATATAGCACAACAATAGTTGATAGATTAATTCATAAGCACTTAAATAATAACAAAATTAAAGAAATCAAACAATTGAAATTCATATCTGCTGAGTACACCAATATATTACCAATTTTTAAAAAAAAACGCATTCAAGAAGCTTTATGTAACTGTATCTGTCAGAACTCACAACAATATAAAGAAAATATTGCAACCGAAAACCATAAAAAACATTGACAACTGTTCTGGTGTCTACAAACTAACATGCAGTGATTGTGATAAATTTTATATTGGCCAAACTGGTAGAAAATTCAGGGACAGATTTAAGGAACACTTACCCAAAAATGATATTGCACAGAATAAGTCAAAATATGCATTACATTTGATTGATAGTGGACATGTGTATGATAATTTATCGACTAGTTTAATCCCTCTGCATTTATGCAACAAAGGTCGACTGATGAATGTGTTGGAGGAGTATGAGATTTATAAGACCAACATAGAACATAATGATGCACTACTCAACGAACAATTGTATTTCAAATCTAATAGCTTGTACAACACTCGTATATCAACATATGGACACAAAAAAAAAAAAATCATGATGCAAGAGATAACGGACATTCTCGTTTAGTTGACGATTGACCGTGGCAATGACAACTTGTAGGCCACCTACAATGTAACATTTTTATACAATTATTTTATTATAATGTGCAGTGTGATATTTTATGTTGTGATTTGTGTGTATGTGTGTGTGCGTGTACTATTTATTTTTGTTTGACATGCTCACATGTGAGTAAAAAAATTTCACCTGAAGATGAGAACTTGTTCTCGAAATGCGTATTGCAAACTACAACACAAGTTGCATGACGGGAATATCAGGTATATGTATATATGTTTATATAGGTATACTATATTTAGTTTCATAAATAGTTCGTATTTGGCCAGTTTATACCGGACGTCTGGTTGCAGTTCAGCATAATTGTGTTCCGATATAGCAAGAGGAAGAATGAGTTAGATGTAAATGCAGCTTCATACACAATCATTTTAACACATACTCATAGTCTTTGTTCATAATAATAATTATTATTATCAGAAATGATAATAATTATTATTTCCTCTATAAAACTGAAATAATTTTAAAAGAAAAGACACTAAAGATAAAGTTAATTTTTTTTTTTTTTTTAATGTTAACTAATAATTTTAATCATCTAATATCTCATCTTCAAGTAGTCATTCCTCTGTTTTTGACGGATATTCACATTTCAGGATCAGTTTTTGAAAGATTCACCTTTCATGGCCCATTTTTTACTGATACGCCCTACATCCTAAATTATACACCCTACATTATACGCCCTACATCTACCACACCCAAAAAGATTATCATAGTACCTACACAACTCGATGAAGTATTTTTAACCTTCACACAATGGCGTTTCATTATACTTACCCAACCCCAAAAAAGTATTTTTAACCATTTTAGCACTTACCATTTGTTAAATAACTAAATATATAAAGTATGGCTAGAAAAAAAAACGAGATTTTTGCTGTAATTTTTTTAATTTTTGTTCCTTAACAACTTTCACATTATCCCCTTCAACATACTCCCCTTCATGATCCCTACAATGCTGCACTTGAATTTTCCATTGTTCAAAGTGTTTCAGGTCATTTTTATTGTTATTATTATTTTCTGAAATCATTTTCATTGTGTCCATAGCTTTTTCTTTCACAGCTTCAACTGTCTCAAATCTAGTTCCTTTCAATGCTTTCTTCACTTTCGGGAACAAGAACAAAAGTCACATGGGGCTAGGTCTGTTGAGTAGGGTAGATGCTCCAACACAAGGATCCCATACTTAGCCAAAAATGACATAGCAATCAGTACATTGTGAGCTGGAGCGTTGTCCTGATGAATAATCTGTGATTTGTTCTTCCTTAACTTAGGTCACTTTCTTCTTACTCACTAATGGAGAGTAGTTAGAACCTCAATATAATATAACTTATTCACTGTTTGACCTTCAGGCACCCAATTAACATACAGAATCACACGGATGTCAAAAAAAAAAATCATCTTGGCTTTAATTTTTGATTTGGACGTTTGAGCTTTCTTAATTCTTGGTGAAACGGGGCTCTTCCAGTGCATCGATTGGCGCTTAGTTTCCTGTTCATAGGTACCATCATTCGTCACATGTAATTACTCTTTCCAACAGTTTAGGATCCTTTTCAATGTTTTTCAAAATGTTCAGAGGGGACTGTTTATCAGAAGAAATAGTTATCTGTGAGTCCTTTTGTTCAGGTGTAAGGATCTTGAGCACCATTTTGGAATAAACTTTCCTCATGTTAAAATGTTTTGTATTATCTGTTGAACTGATTCTTTGTCGAATCCTACAGTCTCGGCAACTGCACAGATACTCAAACGACGATATTGATGGATGGACGATCTTGCCTATTTTTTTCAATGTTTTCATCCTTTTTTGAAGTGAAAGGACATTCTGGATGTGGATCATCTTTGATTTCTTCTTGTCCTTTTAACCCGTTTATGTCACTCAAAAACCCATGTGCGTGAAATACACTCATCACCGTACACTTTTCTCTGCGGACTTGCCGAGTTTCACTAAAAATTTCACGTTAACCTCTTACTCTATAAAAGCGCCTACCATTTTTCTGACGAGCGGCAGGTACATGTTCCGACACAACGAAGGCTGGGACCCGACTGAGCAGGCTACAATCATCACACCGGCTGGAATGTGGAGGGGGTGATGTCAGGCAACTCGACAATATGGCATTTGACCTTGAGGCTCAAGCTCTTTGTCTTACAAAAAATCATTCCCATTATTTTCTAGCCACACCTCGTGTATGGTTTTAAAACCATTTTTAACTAAATGTATGATGTTTTACAAAATAAACCTCACAAAATACATATCCTACAACCCTACATACACAAATATTGTAATCATTTGATTACTATAAAATTTATGTTCAAAGTTATTTACTCATTTTTTAAATTTTATTAATATTATTGTTATGACTCTAAATTTATTAACAAAAATCATGCTTGAATTCTCTATTTTTTTTTAATGTATTTATTCAAATATGACTATTACTTTTGTACTTTGTAAATCAGAAAGGGCGCCAGCAAGTTTCTTGAGTCTTGCACTCATCTGTACTCTATCAAAAGCGGCCTCAGTATCTATTAGACTGTTATGATGACTATCATTTTTGGAACCTTTTATATATTTTGTAGATTAAACAGTAGTGTATCCCCATGAGCCTCTCTGACACCAAATGTAGAAAGTTTCCTAAAAGATCTTCAGTCTCCCATGTTAGTCTGGTGTTTACAACTTTTTTACAGTAGTTTCCCCATATACAAAGTAAGTACAATAGGATAATAGGATCTTATTTTTTTAGTGTTTTTTAGAAGAGGCATGATAGTTAATGTTTTCCATTTTTGTGGGCTATTCTTGATGTCCATATTTCATGTAAGGGGAGTCAACATTCTTTACAACAAAAGACTGGGGACTGTTTTTTATCATTGCATTGTATCTGGAGCTGTACTGCAGAGTTCTGATATTGCCTTTTTTAACTCTGCCATGGTTAAAAGCTTGTGTTTAATGGATGTGAGTATTGAATAGATATTTTAAACCTGGAAGTTGGACATTGTTCCTTAAGAATAAGGTATTTTTTGAAATTGTTTACTTGTAAATAATTAGAAACGTGCTTCATGTACACTAAACTTTTTTACTTATTTAATTAATAAATATATTACATATTCTTTTATATTTTAGGAACAACCAATTATGTCAAAGAGATATTTTGGAGTTCGTATTACTGATGGCTTTTGGTCTTCACTTCGTCCAAGTCTAATACGTATAGCACGTAGTGATGGTGTTGTTGAAATCTGGGATTTGCTTATACAAAGTCATGCACCAGCCAATAAGATTGTTGTATCTGGCAAAGTCATTACAAGTAAGTTATCTGACTCACTAATTATGTATGTGTCTTTAAAACAGCCTACTATGAGCTCTTTTACAAACATCTGATCAATGAAAATTTATTGTTGGGTGACTTCTCAGTTTAAAATGTGAAAAGTTAACTTGGCTTGTAAGAGGTCTAAAAAATTGATAATTGATTTTTGATCAACTTTTTTCTTACGCTCATTTTGGAGATATAAGCTATCAACAGACCAAAAATTAAAATTAGTAAAAATGTTTATAGGCTACAAGTTTTTTTTTTTTTTTTAATGATTTTTAATTTAACAATAGTTTAAATTGTCCTCAGTATTTGGCTTGTTTAAGTACTTGCAGATCCTCTAAATTTTTCAAATAAACTTGAAAATTATCATATGTGGACTAATTTTAATGAAACCATTTATATTTATCTTTTCTTACGATACCAAGTTCGAACTTGACAACTGTTTTTTGCAAGGGTGATTTTCAACAATGTCAACTGTTAATAAATAATTTTAATAATGTTTATTTTTTACTGATATTGATCATTTTGTTTTTGTATGTATTTTGTACTGAAATGAATTTTGTTATTATTCTTTATATAAAAAATAAGCTTGAGTTTCTACTGTTATGATGTTGCATGACATCTGACATCTGAAACCTGACGACACGAAATTCATTTGGCATTCGGTGCACTTTACGAAATGACGTAATCCCTTTTCTATGTCAGAAAAACGACTTTTTCTTTACAGTATGTTGTAGAGGAAATTTCATTCTATAAGTTGGTACCACTTGATATAGGCAAATACTTACTAAGAAGGTTTTGTTTTGATCTCGAAACATAGCAATTGTGTGACGTAAATATTGTAATATTTTGCGTGGCGCATATTGTTTTGGTTTGATGTTTTATTTATTTTGAAGGTTTGTGTATATAATTGTATAAAAATTTTGTATACAAGTTACAATATATGTGTTTTTATATCTAAAGTTTATGTTTTTGAGTGATTTTCTACTTTGTGAACAGTTTATATTTGGATAACCTAGAAGACTATTGTAAGTGTAGCCTCTATGCAAATTTTCTTATATTTAGTGTTTTATTTGATTATTACAAGTGTATTATATGTGTGTTATTCTTTGTAAAGTATGTTGTTTTAGTGAAATGTAATGATTTTGTCTTAGGCCTAGCTTTAGAAAGTTACTAATTACGCGTAAATTGTCGAGGTGTCAAACCTAACCTCACTTGTGAATGTTACCTTTTTTAGTCAAAATCGTTGTTTTTATTTTGAAAATGTAACAAATTGTAATTTTTTTCCCCTAAATATATTACAAATCTCCAGTAATCGTTGAAAAAATCAAAACAATCTATTTGTATGGTGTAATTAACGATTTCTGTGAAATTATTCTCTTTTTACTCTTCGATTTTTTGGTATTTAACCAAAAAACTCCAAATGTGATACATTAACTTTTTTTTCACTACACACCTACATTCTATGACCCTTTCTGAACATAATGATATATATATATAGTACTCTTGTATAAAATATATATTACTATATTTGGTAAATTATTGAAAGAAAAAAGATCTTTTTACATTTTTTTATAAAATTTTTTTTTTTAATTTTTAAAATGTAACAAATTTTTTTTCCCTAAATATATTCAAAAATAATACACAAAAATTGTGTATATCTTAGAAAAAGGTAGTAAGCTATTGATTTTGGGTGATACAGGTTTTTCTGAAAAAAAGTTAATATCATTTTTGACATCTAACATACTTACTCCAAAACCGTTTCAATTTTTATTTTTTTATTACATAGATGAATTCTATGCATCTTTCTGAGAAAAATGATATCTTATAAGTTAGGTTTTGTATACAAATAATATATTTTATTAATTTTTAAACGAACGAAGAATTTTTAAGTTTCAAGCTACCTGCCCTTAGCTGAGCAATTTTTTTAAATAAATTCTTAATGTTAAACAGTGTCATAATTTACAATTGTCGCATCAACGTGGGACAATTATGTTACAAAAGTAGTTTTCCCCACCTTCTTTCATTTTATATTTACAACGTCTGACTCTCATGACGACTGACCAAATAACTCCCTAACAACTAGCTGAAAATACATCTGTCCACTTCAGACACTGCCTTGTAACTCCTTCTTTGCACGTTTTCAGGTTCCGGATATTACATACACTTATCACGTGACTCTAATCTCCAACCCATTTCACATAACAACAAGCCTTCTACACTTTACACAAATAAAATTTCACTTAAATATTGATTCTATCTTAAAACTAAACATTATTATCGATCAAACATATTTCTGGAAATTTATCTGAATCTATTTCTTCATTTTAAAATACAGCCATAAAGCCCATATTCGCTTGACATTATTCATTCTTCCGCTTCTTTTAAAACCAATCACATGACTCCATTTATTTAACCGCTGTTCATTATCTCAATTCAATAATTCAAAAACTGTGTATTATATCTAGAACAAAGGCATCGTGTCTAGCATATGGCGTGATATCTCCATAAAAAGGAGATGAACTTGAAGAAGTTTTCTGATTGGTTAGAATTATGGAAGATTCTAGAACTGTAGTGAGAGAAGGGGGATAGGACGCTTGCCTTTGCAAGTCACTCTTTGTTAGAACGTCAAAGAAGTTAGACGTGTTCTTCTTGTCAGAGCGTTGATCAGTACAAAAGTGATTAAAATGTAAAGAAACTTGTTTGTTTGAATGTCGAGTGAGGAGGACGTGCTAAAATGTAGATCTCTTTCAACAATTACGTGAGTGAAAACACAAAAGTGATATTTTTTAATAAAGGTAGAAAAAATGAAACTGATCTAAAAAACTGTAAGTAATATGTAACGCAGGGCCGGAACTAGAAGATTTGTCAGGGGGGCAATGATCAGTTTGCCGCCCCATCACCCCTCCCTCCTCCCTCCCCCACTATTAAAATACAATACCTCCATAAGCTATTTTTTAGATGCGGTAGTTGAAATTATACACCATATGTATGTTATGAAGAAGTTTCATTTATGAAAAGCACTTATTTATTACATTAATACTCTTATACATGACTAATACAAATATTTTTTTTTTGTATTTGTAACTCAATTGCAACTACGCAAAAAATTACATCATAAATGTCATTTTAGCTTGGTCGGAAGTTGGAATGTTATTTATTTATTTTACACAAACGGGCTTTTAAGCCCAATTAAACAAAATTAACAATGTTATAAGATAACAATTAAATTACAATAGAATTAAAGTAGTAAAATGATTACATTAAAACAAAAATATGTATATACTAACACAATTAGATTCAATTAAGATAATTATCACAATTAGACAATTGATAGTCAGTTAGAATAAACTATAGATATAAATACACATTAGGAATATTTAAAAGGAATAATAAAAAAATATATGTATATATTATCACAATGAGATTAAATAAAGATAATTATCACAATTAGACAATTGATATTCATTATAATTCAATATAAATAAACTATAGATATAAATATACATTAGGAATAAAACTAGGAATTACTAATAAAAAATTATCTAGACATAGTTGAGAAGAAAATAAAAGAACATATCCATGAAAACAATCACATGTCTTGATATGAAATGAAAAATGTTTATTAAATAATGTTATATATTGTACCTAAAGTTGAATTCTTCGAGCCTTCTTTTTTGCAAATGTACTGATGATGTCTTCAAAATCATCCGTCAATAACCTCTAACATGGCTATTTGACACACATCCTCAGCACTTGGAGATTCATCACCACACAGCTCATCAGGCATTTTTTTTTCTGAGAGCTCAGATGGTAGATTCTTTAGCAGCTAATCGGTGGGTCGAATCGCAAAAATGTATAGGACCTTATTTGTTCGTCTTGGCGAGCTAAATCGAATGTGAAAATTAGCGCGGTTGCGCGTGAGCGTGGCGCATTGGGAGACCAAGCAACATCCCCCATTTCCTTCACCGAGTACCCAAACGCTTAGATACGGAAAATGGTTTCTTAATGTCCAGCCTTTTTGGCGTGATTGACACAAAATGAGTGTGTTTCACGCGGGTTCTTGTCGCTTTCACGGCTAATCGGTGGGTCGAATCGCAAAAATGTAAGTCCTTATTTGTTCCTCCTGGCGAGCTGAATCAAATGACACCTTGGGCGGGCAGATCGGAAAAAAATTGAAAATCTTGCGCGATTACGTGCGAGCGCGGTGCATTGGTAGACTAACTCTCTTATGTCCTTCTCCAGGAAACCAAACGCCTAGATACGTTTCGAAATGTCTATCTGTTTTGGCGTGATTGACACACACACAAACAGACACTCGCGCTCCCGACCCCGCTACCGAGAGCTCTGGCCTCTAACTCATATTAGTAGTAGGCATAACACTCAATCCAGATCCACGACCTGCGTTAATTTTGGTCTTATTATTAGACTTAAGAATTAACTTGGTATACAGTATAATAAATTTTATTAATTATGCAAAAAAATCAAATAAAATTAAACAATATTGATTGTATTGTTATTATTTTGAAAACTTTTTAATAACTTACTATTTTTTATAAACTTTTCAAATTTTGCCGCCCTCTGAAATCTGCCGCCCGGGGCACATGCCCCCCTGCCCTGCCCTAGTTCCAGGCCTGATGTAACGACTATATAATCAAACTTTTTTTTTAATGATTACTAGGAACAATTAAAAGATTTCTTTTTTTAAACTTTGGACAGATATTAGATTTAAGATTTGTATTAGATTTAAGGTTAAATAACAATAACATTAATGATTTGTATTTTTAATAAAAATTTATACTTTAAAAAACAGAATGTGTAATTAAACATTTATTAGAGTACATCCTTCCATTTAACGTTTCACAGATAGCCGGCTTGGTAAGTACAGATTAGAGTCAGAACCTTGCTTTTAATAAATATTAGATGAAAATAAAATAGGAGTTAGTGTTACAATTCTTTAAATAATTATTAAAAATTCTTTAAACTTTTAAATTTACATGCTTTTAAAGAAGTTTAATTTGTATGAATGAGTACATAATAATTGATAATACTGTTAACTGTATACAATAAGCTTTATGATATATAAATATTTGTACATTTTTTCCTGAAAATATTATATTTAGAAATCCCAAATACTTGTATATCAAATTCTTCCCATGGTTCTAAAAACATACATTTTACATTCTACTACTATTAAATAGTGAAAATAAAAATTAAATTTATGTTGATAACTTAAATGTATTGTTTTTCTACATCAGTATGTTGCCAGAGGAAAAATATTGACAATATTTCATATTAAATCGCCAATATTTTTTGTTGGAAAGTGTAGGTCTTGGAGTGTAAAATAAAATAAATAAATTTGTACATGTATATTTTGGGTGTTTTCCTTTTGTTTAATGAGGTTAAAGTTTAAAAATTGGGTATTTTTGTAATTATATACATATTACATATAATTACATTTTGGATTTAGGTGTATATGTAATAATTTATAATATATATGTCATGTGTGGGTATTTTGGAGGCTATACATGATACTAAAAATTAGGTACTGACCAGCATCAATTTGTGTATAATTTTTACGATATTATAGATTTGATTAAAAGGTGGTAATTTAATTTATTTAAAAAAATCAGTAGTCCTCAGAAAAAATGCTTCAAGTTGGATAGTGTAAACAAATTGTATGAACTTTCTTGAGAAAGAAATTCTTTGAAGAAGGCAATTATTTCTTCTAGTGGAAATAAATTATTATTATATCTTTGCAGATATGTCTGCTCCCTGTCTACCTGAAGCACATGGACTGTTAGGTATTGCTGATTATAACTCGGCTTTTAGATTGTTTTACATTCCTCGTCAGTTTCGAGTTTGGACCAATGCAGAGGTAATTTAAAAATCTTTTACCTTTTAGGCCTACACTTTTATTGAATAGGTTGTTTATCTTAAATCAGAACCATTTACGTTATCTTTATGTTAACTTACTTTTTCCCAGCTAGCTATGAAAATATAAACATTTATCGTACAGTTTGATTTGAAATTGTATTATAGTAATTTTTGTTTGAATTTAAAGGAGTAAAGAAGTACAGTGATGAAACATGATGTAATAAATGTTTTACCCTCTTTAATTAATAATCATCAAATCAAATATAATTTTAAAAGGGGAATTATTATTCATAGTAATATGTATTATAATGATACCATAATTTAAGTTACAAAATAAACTATCACCTCAGGGTACCATATCGACCACAAGACTCTGATCTCCACCAAAATAGTCGCACACTTCAAGCTGCCCATCATATAACCCATTTCAATTCATGTTCTATTTCATCCATCAAACCTAAACTATATATATATATATATATATATATATATATATATATATATATATATATATATATATATATATATCCAAATGAAATAGTAACTCATATAGTTTAGAAAATATTCAGTCCACATATGTATATTAAAGTGTAGTACTAAATATACAATTTAATAAACAAGTGAAAAAGAAGAAAGAAGAAATAAGAAAACCGGTTGCTACAAAAAGGGAAGAAAAGGAAGGTGAGAGGATTGTTGGTTGGACCATGAAGGAGGAAGGAACACTTTTTAAATCAGGTATCATTAAAACTGTTTCAAAGAATTTTAAATCATCTTGGTGAATGACGAACATAATAACTTTTACTTCACAAAAAGCTATAAGTATCAGCTTTAAGGAATTTACATATTTTAAGATAAAATTAACATTGATAGATATCTTGCCAAAAATTATAAATAACAAAACTCTTAAGTCAAATAACAGTGAACATTTCATAAACTTTTAATACCTACATCAATGAAGTAATTAAATAATTGCCCATCATCCAATTTGTATTTCACACCATAATCATTTCATAAATTCACCAGCTAGACACCCATTTAAAATTAAGTATCAATTGTGTAAGATATTAGTATAAGTTATTTATACTAAAGACCGTAGGTACTTGGTGGTATTCCATTTTAAATAAATTAAAACAACAATTTTTTAGTATAAACCACAATATTTTAATTGAAACTTGCCGACCATGATTTTGCTAGTTAAAGCATTGTCAAGGACTTATACAAGAATGAAACAAAAAGGTTCAGTACATAATATAACAACACAGTATGACAATAGTTGGGTATTTCCCTTATACCTAAATGAGAAAGGTAGAGGAGGGGAGTGGAGAGGAGGGTCAATGACTTGACTTGTTTAATGGTTTTAAAAGTGGGGAATTACTTAAATCTAATTGTTGATTTAACACTACCGCCTTTTTATTTTTAACTAATCTATTAATTTCTAAATTTTCCAGGTTTAATTTTTTAGATTTATTAGCTATGCGTAAAATATCAAAATTTATATTAGCATGAAAATCTGAAACAATGTGTATTTTTAAATGATTAGCAAAACTAGAGTCCTCTTGTCCTAACCTCCAACTTCTGCCATGCTCACTTAATCTAGTTTTAAAATTTCTACCCATGTTATGACATGAGGACATGATGAGAGTTAGGTTATTAAATTTCCTTCCTGAACTTAAATCCTCTTAAAGATCCACCCCTGCCCTTAAACCAAATCCATATAAATATTAGGTCGCTGCAAATCACTTAAGAGCCACGAATCAGTTAGAAGCCTCAGATATTGTAATAGCTTGGTCTTAGAGGAATGTATACATAATTGATGAAATTCCTCAGAAGCACACTTTTTCCTGTTTTATGCTATTTATTTATTGATTGTTATTTTTATTCAGAACCACTAATGAAAATCTTATTTGGATGTAGTTGGAACGTCTCAATGGGTTTCTTCAACGAGAACCACGAAGAAAAAATGAAATGAGAGAGTGGTCAAAATGGTGGAGAGAGAACAATGTAAATCTAGATCGAGAAGAAAAGAAAGAAGCAGAGGAGAAGAAAAAACATGAAGATGAAGAACGTTTAGAACAAGAAAAATTGGAAGAAGCAAGACAAAAATATAATGAAGAAGTTTATAAGTAATTAATTATTGTGTTACATTTAGTTTTATTTACCATTTGACTATAAAATGTTATAAATTGTATTTATAAATTTAACACAATAAGTTAGTTTAGTTGTCTCTTACATGGAGAAAAAAAGATTGATGATAAACAAAATTTTAATTTAAGCAACAAGTTGGTGTTTTTACATGCCTTAGATAGAATAAAGGGTTTTGGCATGAGTCAGTCCATTTGTGTGCTTTGGAGGGTAACTAGCTAAGAACTCAACTAATCTGGCTAAAACATAGTAATTTAATGTTGGCTAGAGTGATCAGTTTATAATGTTTAATGGACCATTAAGTGTCATCATAAGAGACTATAAATCTTAAAATTGATGTATCTAATTTGATTGAAACAAAAAATTGAATAACACAAACCAATACACCAAATTGAATATACATTATTGTAAATAATATATTTAAGTTAAGGCTAGGTGGATATGTTAATGTGTTTCTTATATGATTTATGTAACACACGCTGAAACTAAACACACACTGAAACTAAACATTAGAACTTTTATTTAATAATTTAAAATACTGATATTAGCTTTATCGTGCCCTACAATGTTTCATCATTTGAAACTCTACTGCCCTCAACGTTCAATTAAGTTCCAACACAATAATGAATTTAGAATAAAATATTCATTTACTCGTATGTTTGTAAAATATCTAATCTTTAATGTTTTATTTAAAATCCCTCTCTCAATTTTATTAATTATTTCTGATGTAATGACTTTAACTAGATCTTTTATTTTTATTTATGGAGACACATTCTCAGGGAGTGTAATTGGAAAGAGTATTTCCTAAATCTTTGTGAACTATCTAATGAATGAGAGGACTTGTTACCACGTTTTTATTAGTTCTGTTTCCGTCATATCTGTCTGTCTGTCTATCCGGGAGGAATTTTACAATCGAGTTTAAACTAACTTCCCGATAAGCTAGAGACCTGAAATTTTGAACATAGCTCAGAATTAGATGACAATACAATATTCAGTTGGTTTCTTGTCTCTATATGTGTTTAAACAATAGTTGTTTAAACAAATAAAAATTGGCCAATGAGATGTTTTTTGTATATTGAGTCTCATCAATATATACAAAACCGATTGAAATCTTTCACTCGGACATAAGACTAAAAAACAGAAAATAATAAATCAAATAAATTTTTTTTTTAACATACCACGTTTTTAAAACAGACTAAAAAGTATAAAAAATTTTTCATGACCCTTCTACAATTTTGAGGGAAGATTGGTAGTGGCTATGGATATATTTAAAATACTTGGAGAGAAAAACGTGGGGCGCAGGCAATCTATTTTAGTTAAGTAGGAGTAAATAAATTAAATTACAGTGAATCTCATTTCCGACTCACTGAAATTAGCTGTGAATTCATCCGGATTGTCTACTTGTATTATTTAATGGCTGTATGTAGTGTACCTCTGAAGATGATAGCAGAGCTATCGAAATGTACATAAGGTAATATAAACACATTATACAGTTTTGTGTAGTTGTGTTATTTTGTGGTTTGGGGTTTTTTCCTTGTTCATATACAATCACCACAGTGCTCTAGTGATTTATTCACCTACAGGAAGTATTAGGCTATCTCTCTGTAGGCATAGGTGATAATTTAATGTCGAATATTTAATTTTCTAAATATTCTTTAAACATATTTTTTTCGATAACCTTCCAGTATTTTCAATTTAAATTAGCTCAGTCTGAACACAAGAAATTAATTTTACAAATCGTCGATCTCTGGGTATCAAGTACGCTGAATATAACCTTGTAAATTTCTTTTTTGTGCTTTTGATAATTATATAATTTATCACTGTTGTAATATTTAATCTATAACACATGAAATAACGGGATATTCTAATAATAGGTAACTTAATCACAATGAAAGATTTTATACTGACAAATTAAAATTAAAACTTTATTGAATCCTTTCAAAAACATAAAACAAAATATTCTCTTGTTGAAACCTTTTCAACATATATACAGAATGATGAAATAAATTTATTTCTAATATTTCTTCACATTAGAATTCAGAACAATTCATTTATTTAATTTGAATTTACTAATGAACCTTTTATTAGCCTTTTTCTCCCAAGTTTACCTTTAACCCTTTGTACGAGATAAGCGGAATATTCCGCCACTCTTATATAACCCTACGCGTTTTTAAGCGGTATATACCGCTCTTGGCCGTTAGGAAGGTTTTTATTTATTTTAGTTCACCAAAACACCGATAGAATGTGTGACAATGTTCCTTGAGTAGTCAGATGATGTGTTGTTGGCTGTATGACGCATCACATCTGTTGACAAACAAGAGAAGTCTTTGTTTTGTCACTTGCGCACACATTCAGTTGCCCTTTGTACGCTGGAAGCGGATATTTTCGCTGGCTGGCAGTGAACACTGAACAGTTGAGGATTGCTTCTAAATATATCACACAAAAACTCAGTTTTAGATTTTTTTTTTTAAATTTTGTGTTCTGTATCCTTTATTGATTCTTTGTTTATAACCAATAATAGACTTTCTTTTAATCATATTTGTTTTTTATTCATACCAGACTTATAGAATTTAAAAAATACAATAAATAAAAAATCACCAATTTTGCACTACCAATTTATACTATTTTTATAGTATCGTACATTTTGAATTTAATCATATTTGTTTTTCAGGGGGAACAAACCTATAGAAGTAAAAAAATAAATAAAACTTTAACAAATAATATTTTTAAAATTTTTCGCCTAACTAAGCGCTAGAGTGATTTTTTACTCTTTTCATGGTAGCGTACGAAGGGTTAATCCTTTTAACTGGAATTTAATTTGAATTTAAATTTACTTATAATTCTATTTTATTTTTATTATAATTTATTTTAATTAGACATCCTAAATAACCCAGTATGCTTAATGAATTTAATTCAGTCAAATTTCTAACAGGGACTAACGTATTTACACTCTCTACCGACCTTTTAATCTTTTTTTGGCCGTCTCGACGCTAGTTGTGATGTCAGCAGTTGTTTTCAGGTGGCAGGTTACAGGTGAGCTGGGTGCTGTTCCTAGAGTCTTGTTGATGAAGATGTTGTCATGTTGATAAGCGTGTCGTTTTCGGGGTGACTGGTGCTAGATGTCTTCTTAAAGATGTTTGGTGAATGTTGCAGACGTCTGAAGTCCCGGATTCAGTTTTCCCCTCGAAGTCTCTAAGTCATGTCCTGAAGGTTGCTTATGTAGTATCCTAGAGATTCAGTAATGAAGTTTAAATGACTACTTCATTTAGTAACTACTGTATTGGCTAGTAGTGCTATTTCTGTCAATTCATCCAGAAGTGTGCTTGAAAAATATTTTAGGTCATTTGGCTGGACGTTAGTATCCTATATATATATAAAAAAAAAAAAAATGCGTCTCAGTGACGTAGCTCGTCACTAAAAAAAAAAAAAAATTCTCCCCGTTCCTTCGGTGCAGCTTATTTATACTCTGGTTAGGCACTATTTCCATTGCCAACTTTGCTTTACTAACACTGCTTTTAATTTAGGTTAAAAAATCCTTTTGTTCCAGGATTTTTTAGTATGTATTTGTATCTTTAATATCAGTATGTTTTCCTGTTAGCTCTCAATTCTTTTTCACCTTTTTTTTCTAATTAACGTCGCTTTGTTCTAAGAATTTAATTTGTTTCATTGTTGGTAGACGTGCTTCCAGGCATCTCATTGGCCGCTGAGTTATGCCCCCTTCTTATCTGTCGCCAACTCATTTCTCTTTTGTTTTCCTTAAAATTGCTATAACTTTTCACAGGTTGCTTTGTTTTTCTCGCGAGTTAACTTTCTGAATTCTGCTCGCCCTCTTCTTTCCTTACAAACTTGATTCACACTTCTACGATGTATGGTTCTCTGACACTTTTCACTCGTGTTTTCTTTGCGACGTCTTTTGGAAAAGTCTCACAGTTTTCACTTTTTCCGCCTTTCTTTTTCCCAGTCTTTGGTTCATGTTCTATTGCTTGCACTAGCCGCAGTTTCACTTGGTTTGGTTTTGTTGTTGTTCTTCTTGAGCGTTTGGGAGCTTAACGGTTTTTCTTTTTAATTTGGGCTTATTAATTTCCCGAAATTTATTTTACATACTAAGTTTTATATACAATTCTACCTAAATAAACCTTGTCTAATTTTACAATACATGTTAAAAACTTTCATTTATTCAATTCTTAAACTTTTATAATTATTTTGCTAACTTTTCTAATTTCAACATTAGGCTATTTTGACATTTCACCTTTTTTTTTAGGTGAAACTCTTGTACACCTTGATAAACTTTTTTATTTTCAAATTTGAGGAAATTTGAACTTTGAACTTAAATAATTTTTTAATTACATAAAGTTTTAATTTTTTATATTTGCTGCCAACACATACACCTTTAGCGTAATACATTCCCTTAAACAAAATCAATTTTAAAATATTCCTGGATTTATGGTTCTCCCAAGAAATCAGTACGTTTTGTTATTAGTCAACTTTCAGGTTCTCGCAAGCCAGGGTACAACAGTCCAGCCTTACGGACAACCTTTGTTTTGAATTTACCTACATACCATGACCTAAAAACAAAATTAAAAGTAACTAGTATCTGTTAAACAGTACTGTTACCCATCTTGTAAAATAATTTTTTTCAATTCGATTATTGCAGATCCCCTTTACAGCTGTGTAATATAAAGATTAGTTTTCTATTTAAATTATTTGGTTTGTTTAAATTTTATCTTTGTTACCTTGTTGCAGGGCCCTTTTATCGCCTTGTAATATTTGTTGTTATTTGTATTTATCATATTTTATAATTGTTAACTTTTACAGCCTTGTAACATGTTTTGTTGTTGTTTATTTGCATTTGTGTTAACTAGTTTTAGTCTTGTTATTGTTCTTGATAATTATTGTTATTGTGTCATTTGTAACTTTTCAAGGTGGACCATCTTCGTGCTCAATTTTGTGAAAGCGATGATGACTGCAATGGTTTTTTGCTTTAAAACCACCAAAAAACAATTAATACTGGTATTGGAACTTGTAACTAGATCTAACAAAAATGTAAGCTCGGCAAGAACCAAAAAACCAAAATATAGGCTATAAAAACACAAGGCGATTTGTGTCGATGTGAACAATTTTTAATACTGTTCACAAGTAGAGGTGGTTATTGCCACCTTGTCGTCTTGACGCAGCTACGTCTTGCCATGACATAACTTTCTAATGTTGCATCTTACAGTAAGAAATCTTTTATTTCACAAGGATTACTGAAACGTCAATTATTGAATTATTTCATAAATTATGAGATCAATTATACAATAGGAGGTTAAATTAATTAGATAGATGATATTACTAAAATAATAAGTAATTAAAAAATTTATAAAAATCCTGTGTTTAGGACTAATATAATACTAAAACGAAATAATACAAGGAATAAACTTGTATATTTAATTACTTGAAATATAATTTTTAATTTGTCTTTTTTTTAATGTCATAATATACACGTCTAACTGCAACAATTACAAAACAATAGGTCATGTTCGACAGGAACCCAAATGTTATTGTAAAATGACATGACTCGTTGATAGCCACACAGCAAAGGCGCTTAATTGTTGTATATTTATACCCATTGGTTGATATGTTGATGGTCGAATCGAGACAAACTTCTCTGTGATTCTAGCCATTGAGTAGGGGAAGAAAATTATTTTTCACAGATAGTCACTCCTATTGTTTGTAAAACACCTAATCTTTAAAAAAACCCATTTGTTTCTAGCCATCGAGTTGGAAAATTATTGTTTAAGTGAGTAACATCTACCTGTGAAAAAGTAACAGTTCTATAAATTGGTTAACATCTATAAAGTGCATTTTTAAATTTCAGATTCATACATGCTTCACATGTGCACACACACCGTACATAAATTTAAATATAGTGAAAATTTGACTTTACTGCCTGAGTACATGTCATGCCTCAAGATGATGGATTCATGTCTGAAGTCAATGCAGTTAATGTCAGATTATATATTATAAATAGGGCGTAAAAGTATAACTGTTAACGAAGGAGAGGATTGTTTAAGTTAGTTTTAGCAACAAATAACGTCACATCCACATATGTGTGAAAACACAATTTGGAGCACCCATGCAAGAAGTCTGTGTGTTAACTAGGACTGTGACTTAAAGTCACATATGTTTTATTGGTTTTCTGCTAAGATCACTTCGTAATCGTTGTAAGAATTTAATAAATTATAAAATTTGTTAACAAATACTAATAAAAAAAAAGTGAATTTAAATAGATGATCAGCTTTAAGGGCGCCAGGATTAATTAACTCACTAATTTTCAAAAGATAAAGAAAATTGAATTAATAGTCTCTCGAGGTCAAAGGTTCTTTTTAAGAGGTATTTTGCAATGAGTGATAATTAAGAGATTCAAAGCCTTATTCTGCTGAAATTGTACATAAGATATTTATTAAAATGATATTTCATATTACAAATAAAATCATTTTGTGTCTCAAAAGGAGACTTAATTATGTATAAGAAATTAATTATTTTGAATTTATCCTAAAAAATATTAAAACACACATACATCTAACAAAATCATACTCTATTCATAATACACATAATTAACATGATAAATTTTTTATGATGTCTATACCACGACATCTATACATAAAGAAAAATATCCGTAGCGATGAACCCTGGTGTCCTGTGATTCTAAGGATGTCTTCAAACTGCAGTTCTTTCGGTGCTCAATGGTCGTGCAGTCCCCAACTTCTGATACGCAATTATATGAAAATCCTTTATAAGGATATGACAAAATGTTCATTATATTTAAAAATAGTTCTACATTATTTATTTAGAAAGTCTTAAAAAAACTGGGACATGACACTTCTCTAAATTGTTCTGAAGAATTTTTTTATTTTTTTTATTGACATACGATAGTCTTATTTATTTCAAAAGTTCTCTGTCCACTAGGATTAATGTCCTCAAGCAAGAATATTTATTTTAATATGTTTATACACTTAGTTCTATCACCAAACACATGTTCAAATTCTCACTTTCATTGTTCTATCAAATTTATCATCAAAAATACGTCTCGGCTTCTAACACTTACAAACACAATTGATCATTTCAAAAGTTCCCTTTCAACTTTCTTAAAACCACATCCTACCATCTCAGACTTTTCCTTCCAATTGTTACAAGCATTAACAATACATTTTTCACAAATACCTTTTAACAAAATTACGTCTTATTCTCTTGAACATTCCAGACCAACTGAACTCTCTCCCTCTCTTCAAAACTAAGCGTCTATTTACAGCTCTACTGACACAGCAAATTTTTGTTAATTACATTCATACACACACTTGTATTATAATATACCAAAACATTAATTATAAATTCATTCTAAACCTATTTATTTTACAATATTATCTTCTTGGGTGTTTTTAGTTAAAAATTTACAGCTTTTAAATTAATTTAAACACTTCCCCCATGCTCCAACAACCAATCAAAATCTTTGACCTACTTGTGCTTGGTCCAATCACATGTCTTCCTTTCAACTCTATACTATTCAAATATTCCACATATTACATCATACAGGGAGTAATTAGAAGTATAAGTATAAAGGTAATTTTGTTGTTATAATATATTAGTTATGAAATTTTTTTTTAAATCAATTTATATTTCTTAATTTTCGTATTCTTTCCAGTTGGTACATGAGACGTCGAGGCAAACCATTCTTGTGGCGTGAAGAGGCCGAAGAGAGGTGGAGAAATAAACAAGAACAACACATGCATGAAGTATATATATATATATTTAGATAGTGTTCTTTTATTTAGCAAATTAAAAGAACCCTTTTTTTTCATGATACTACAGTAGCCTCATGATAATCCAGTATATATTGAACATCACTACCCCCAGATTACCGAAAATGACTGAAAATTAATGAAAAATTTATTGGTATTGTGAATTAAAAAACCAAAGATTAAAACATTAAATACCTTTATCTATACAGTACTTTTATTTTAATAAATTAACATATTTAACACGTGAAAAACAATTGATTGGGTTGAAATACTATGCGAAAACACTATAAAATTACGGTTAACCCTCCAAGTGCTGATTATATTAGACCTCAGTGCTAAGCTAATTCAACGCTCTGCGCAATGCTTTTATCATTACAGGAAATAATACAATTTTATTGGCTGAAATATGACATATTATACATCAATATTTTCAGAAAAACCCATAGAACAAAATGAAATAAAATTTAAACATACCACTTTAAAACTGAGGTCTGCTTCAACTCATATCCGCAAAAACAAAATTCTTTTGTCCATTTAGTGACAACGTAGGTAATAACTAAATTATGATAATACAATTTCCAATATATACAAAATGTAGCAAATTTTGTTACAAAACTAAAAATGTAACATATGTAACACTTTATTTTCTTGATAATGTAAACATTCATACATACACAAACTTCAAATTACATCCAACTTTTGCAAATTAGTGTACTCTATTACTGTGTATTTAGAAAGTGTGGCATTTAACCTTTGAATACCATATATTCACTAAAATTAGTTATTATAAAATATGTAATACACAAAAAAAAAATGAAAAAATAAACAATTTATTTTGATTCCTACATAGGAGTTACTGCTTTTATCACTAGCAGTATCACTTTCACACAAACAGTTACGAATATCACTTGAATTGCCAAGTTCACTCATTTTTATATGTGTAATACTACACTAAATTCACTACTGATACACTACATAATCATAAAATAAGTTGTATTAATTTACAAAAATAATATAGACAAAAATACTAAACAACAATTCACTGCAGGTACGACGTAGCAGTAAACAACAGTTGACAGCTGCTGCATAAAAACACAGTTGTCTTTTACAGGCTTGCTAACATTGATTTTTCTTATAATTATCGATAAAATTGTGCAAAATAAATAGAGTGTCTTTTACTCAGAGTTACTATATAAAATACATGTAGTTTGGATAAAAGTTACCATTGGTATATCAATTTTAGCAAACCTTGTTTAATTAGATCTCGATCGCGACATTAGCACTGTGGCCGCAGCAAAATAGATCGCGATCGCGACTTTTAGCGGTTGTAGGGTTAAATAACTGTACTGTACTGTACCTACTTTATAATATTTTGTATAAATGAAAATTATAATTAGATTAGAACTTCAAACTGGTAATAAACCTTAATTAACTGTACATTATTAATTGTTGTTCTTTAAGAAATAATTGTCAATTTTTTTTGTTTTATAGCAGTAAAAGAACTTTTAATTGGTTTTTCTTGCAGTTTTTAAGCACTAAAATATCATTTGTTGTAACTTCATTTTCTTCTGCCAATTTCAATCTTTCGTTGATTGCACTCAGGGCTTTGTCATGCCTAGTTCGGTTTTCATGTCTTTCAACGTCATTATCGTTCATCTGTGTCTCATCGTTGTTACCACATACATCATTTATTATTTCGTCGTCAGTCATAACTTGAAAAGTTTCGTTATTTCCAATAAGCCAAGAGTCAATGTCATCAAGAGTGATTGAAGTTTGAGGGTCACATAATTTAGGCAACTGCTTCTTTTAAATTGGTGTCTGTTTCACCACTCTCATTTGTAGCTAAGTTGTTTTCACAAGTCACTCATATGAAGGGCATGAAGAATTCCTTCCATGAAGAAATTATTGTAGATGTAGAAGTTTCTTGCCAAGCCTGTGCAAGTGCGAAAACCACCTCTTTAGATTGAAGGATTTCCGAAAAACAATGATATTTTCATTAGTCAACAAATTCCACATGATTTTTTTCTTATAATGAATTTTTATAAATTGTACGACATGGTGATCCATTGGTTGTAAAATAGGAGTGCAGTTTGGAGGTAGAAGCATTGCTCTTATTAAACCATCACTTGATTTTATCTGATCTTCATTTGGGTGTCCAGACGCATTATCCAAAATTAAGAGAGCTTTTTTCAAATAATTTTTAACAGATGGTACAAAATTTTTATGAAACCATTCCAAAAAAAAAAAAAATTCTTGTTACCCAAGCTCGCGATTGATTTTTATAAATGACAGGTTGGTTAACATTTTTAATGTGTGAGGATTTTTCGATTTTCCGATAACTAATAAGTTTAGTTTGTGGCTGCCACTTGCATTATAACAAGACATAAATGTTATTCTACCTTTCATGAGTTTTCTTCCTGGTGCGCTTTTCTCAGCTCTATATATGAAATTTTTTTGTGGAAGCATCCTTCGAAATTAACCATTTATGTCATTACCATTATACACTTGATTTGGTCCTAAACCTAATTCATTTACTGTATCTTCAAATATCTGTACGAATGGAGCAACTGTGTATATATTGTATGACAGTTTTGCACCATAAATAGACAAAAACCAAATGCCATAGAATTTTTTTAATTTATCTACCCATCCATCACTGGCTTTAAATTCATCCTTCTTTGCTAACTTTTTATAAAAAACTTTTACTTTTTCACACATTATCTCGCCAGAAATTTATGTATGTCTGTATCTTGTGATGCACTGCTCTATTACTGAAGCCATATGAAATACGAGAGCCGCTGAGTAGAAAGGAGTACAGTGTCTCACAAAAGTGTAGTCAAAGTCTAAATTTAGAACTACATTAATGCCAATGCGAGTATTGTATTGCATCGCTTATTTGGCGCCCGATTCTCATATTACATATGAACACTAAGCATGACGTAGTGACCGACGGATTACTGGAGGTGCCGGATTATCGCAAGGCTGCTGTACTTCATTTATTATTTTTTCTAATTCAATATTAAGAGTTTAGTGAACCAAACATTCTAGTGTTAAATTCAAACTAAGCACGATCAAAAACACAAATAGATAAATATTCTATAAATAAATAATCAAAATTGGTACATAAATAAAACGTTTTAAAATTTTGGGTTTAGCTTAATTATGGGTTGGGAGATAAATAAATACATACAAACTGTTGTTTGATTTATAATATGAACCTAAAAAAACAATAATAACTTTAAAAAATTTTATGAATAATATTTTATGTTTTTTGATGCAAGTGTGTCTATATAAAAACCAACGTGTCATAATATGTTACTTACCACAACAGAGTTGAGTTTGATACTAAAGTTTTTTATTTCAGGTTATAATGCAGAAGAAGAAAGTAGATAGAGCAGAAATGGAGATTTTAATGCGCCCAATTGTGAAAGAGAAGAAAAATGAAGCCCACAAACTGTCAAAAGTGCAGGAGAAATTAAAACAAGCTGATTTAATCTTTAGATCAACTGTTGATCTCATTTTTCCAAAAAAAACCCAGGTATACTATGTCTTTCTCTTGGATCTATCCTTTGGTTGTATAAGGGTACCCTCGAGGTCAATCCTTAAACCTATTTTATATATTCAGGATTAATTACCATATTTAACCCTTGAACTGGCAATGTTAAAGGTTTTGTTTTCTTAAAAATTCATAAAAAATAATAATTTTATGCAAAACCTAACTTGTAGGATATCATTTTTCTCAGAAAGATGCGTAGAATTTATGTAAAAAAAAAAAAAAAAAAAAAAAATTATATGATACGGTTTGGGAGTAAGTATGTTAGGTGTCAAAAAATGAAGTTAACATTTTTCAGAAAAACCTGTATCATCCAAAATCAATAGCTTACCTCTTTTTTTCAAGATATACAAAAGTTTTGTATAATATTTGTGAATATATTTAAAAAAATAATTAATTAATTTTTAACATTTTCATTTAAAAAAATATTTTTTAATGAAAAGACCTAACCTAACCTAACACAAACCTTACCAATTTATTAAATATAATTGTTAACATTTTATGAACTTTTGGTTGTATAATCTATGGGAAATTAGCTTTAAAACAGTATAAAAATTATTGCCGTAGGATGATTTGTACTAGGGTAAATGTTGAATTGCAAAAAAAAAATTTCTTGTCACATAATTGCTATAGCCGAGCGACTTACCTCATAGAGATTTAAATACTAACCGGTTAGTCCATTATGCTGATGATACAACAGTTATGGTTCAGACAAGAAATTGTGTTTTTAACAAAATGAACATTAGCTAATTCCTAATATTATATTAGTAGATATCATAAAAGAGGTAAAAAGTACCAAATTATTAGGTCTAAAATTAATAGACAGTGCTTTAACATAGAGTATTCATTTAGATGTTTATAAAAATTTGTTCTGTTATAGTATACTAGATGTAAACTTTTTTTGTCCTGTAAGGACCTACCTATCCACATTTCTGAAATATTAAATGATCATGTGGGGTAACTTAAGTTGAATTATACAAACACACTTAAAAAGTAGTTTTAAAAAATGCGATTAGTGTAAGTAACATTTTTAGTCGAAAATCTCTGATCATTTTGCGCAGGTGATTAGGGTCATGATGGTATCCACCAAAGTGTCCACATCTCAGAATAGGATGGTTAGGGATTTGAGACCGGAATATATAAAAGAACTAAAACAATATTTACAAAATGAGAAATGGAATTTTTTTAAACATAATGGTAAAGATACCAATAAAATATTTGAATAATTTAATAATACCTTTATGTACCATTTGAATGGTACATACCTCTGACAAGAATGAAGAAAAGGAAGCATACCTCTAAGTTTTTTCTAGATGGATGACTCGAGGTATTTTGGTGTCAAAGAACAAATTAAACTGTTTGCATTATATTTCTGATTTAGACAGATTTCTACAAAGTTCTGGATTTATTATTTTAACCTTTCTGACAACCAGTACATTTATATAAATAAAATATATTCAATAAACAAAATATTTAAAAAAAACACATTTATACTTCAAACAATATATACTAAAGAATAACAATTAATAGAACATAATTCCTGTCAGATATCTACGTTTCTAATTACAATAATACAAATTTTAATCAACTATTAACACAAATTTTTACATAATAAAGTCAAACAGTTTTGTCTTTTTTTTGGCTGTTTATATGTCATGATTGGAATACATAATCATTTACTAAATAAAACATTTTCAGAAGCAGGCCTTCACTCTCTTTCTGAATATTTTAATGTAGATTTCTTTTTTTAATTGAATCTGGTAATAGAATATATAGTCTTACACCCATAACTTCAACTCACTTTTGACTCAAAGTCAGGTGGTGGTGTTTAGTTCAGAGATAATTATCCCAGTAAGTGTTGTATGAGTGAAAGTCTGAATTTAGTTTGAACTTAATATTTTCATCTACAAACGTAACATATTTTAGATTAAGTAGAATAAGTAATACATATTAAGGGAAGTACTTTATATTTTTAAAAAAGATGCTTACACAAAATTTTATTTTTTATACCATGTTATGGTAAAATCATTATATTATGTAAAATAATATAATATAATCATTATAGTTTAAAATTATGTTTAGTTTGTAAAATTAATTGTAAACCATAACTATTAGATTCATAAAGACGCTCAGTCTAGAATACAGCTAGTAAATAATTTGAGGTGTTATTTCTTGGTGTGTAGAAAGATGGACAACTTGTCCTAGCTATAAATTTTACAAAGCCTAAAATGATTTAGGGACTTAATGAAAAAAACTTGTTTGAAGGATAATTACGCACATACTACATAGTTAATCTTTCACTAAATAATTGTAAACTTTTGAAATTTTAACGTGCATGTTTAAACTTTAAATTTTCTGGTGTTCAAGACATCACCAATTCCAAATTGTGCTTCATTGAAAAACTGTGAACAGCTGACTGACAGAATAGCTTTGCAAGCACAGACCACTTGCGAGCGTATAGGTAAAATTAGAATTGACCTTGGCCTTTTCTGTGATAAGAATTGGATTACTCCGATCTCGTAAAACTGATTTTACTTAATTTATTGTTTTATTTTGAATTGATTTGATTAATCACAACAACAAGGTGCTTAATAAAATTAATTATAAACTTTTAAATTAATTTAGAAATTCAATTCTTAATATAACAAGTACAAAATTAAATTCAAAAAATATTTATTTAAAAAAAAAAAGAAGAAAAAAAGCAAATAATAATATCTTTCAATAATTTATATATAAAAAAAATCATACACATAAATATAAAAATATATATTTCAACAATAAAAGTAAAAACTACAATTAATGACATAATAATAGTTAAAAGTTGGGCGTATCCATGGGACTTAGGCTACTATTAGGACTTGGGAACATAAGTAGTTAAAAAAATAGTCCAAGTTCTTTTGAAAAAATCAGAATGTTAACAGTTATTGTGACAGACCTAGAAAGCTGATGGAATAGCTTAGCTTGCAAGTGAGGTGGACGTCATGAAGATGAAAAGTGTATAGAAGCCCTTGGGTGAAAAAAAAAGAGGTAAATTGTTCAGTGTAGGACCACCAGTAGGATTGGAAGATAGCCAGATGTTCTTGGCGACACAGAGAGTTTCTAGGGGAATTAAATCATTAGAAGACATATACAAGAACTGCTAAAAGGGTGAGCAAACTTTATGTGGAGAAACATTGGTGATTATCTAAAATTAAATGAGTAACATCGAATCAGGTTCATCTGTCACAATAGTTGGAATCATTCTAATTTTTTAATTACAATGATAATTATAACATTTGATTGTTATAACAAGGAGAGATTTGAATAGGACACATAAATTGTAAGATTATAATAAAGAGAGATGTAGTAATTGTAGACTGGACTATTGAAATAAGAGTTGTTTAATGTAGTTTTTTAATTGAAATAAAAGAACCGAGGTGGGAATCTTGTTTGATTCCTAACAATGGTGCTTAGGCCGGGGAATTGCATTGTTGGAAAATGTTTGGAGAGGTTGGGAGCTAATATAATGCCTTATGAGAGAGCTAATTACCTTCTAAGATAATGTTAGAGATTCATACTGATATAGAGACAAGGAGTGAGGGAAATAATACGGAGGGCGGGTTTAATATGGCAATGACCAAAGTGGAAGAAGTTCTGCTTAGCAATGATAACACGAGAGGAGAAAATCAGTCGTGTAGGAATCATAGTTTCGAAAAGCATAAAGATGATTACAAGGAGTTGTTTAGCACAATGGGGGGGGGGGGGTCATGAATTTTGAGGAGACAGGCGAGAATATACAACACATGGATTATAATTACAATTTAAAGAAAAAGACTACAGTAGAAGCTCTTTTATCCGGCATTTTAACAACCGGCACTTTCTACTAACCGACATCAGCCGAGCCACTCACGGTCAGTTTTTTCCGGTTATGTTTGGGCGGCTGACAGGCCTCGACTGACATTTCCCGCCAGTGCAGTGACTGTGTGCGCCGGTTTTTTAGTCATCCAGTGTATGTCTGCTTCTGACGCGATACTATACTATAGTATTGTACAGTGATCATTTTAGTTTAGTGTTTTCTAATTTAGTTTAAATAAATTTCAAGCATATAAAGTACAGTACAGTAAAATGTTTTTGAAGCCCAGTACAAGTTCTTCTAGTGCCAATGAGACCTCTAAGCGTAAACGTGTTTTACTCACAATCCAGTAAAAATTAGAGATAATTAATCGTCTCGAAAAAGGTGAAAACGGAAATTTCATTATGCGTGATTTCAATATTGGTTCATCGACAATTTATGATGTAAAAAAGCAAAAAGAAGAACTGCAGAAGTTTGCTGTCAGGCTGAGACAGCCAAAACTACAGAAATTAGACATACCTTGAAGAAACCTAAACTTAAAGTTCTTGATGAAGCAATGTACAATTGGTTTCGTGTTAAAAGATCAGAGGGGAAAACATTGACTGGACCTATGATAATTGAAAAAGCTAAACAGTTTCATTGTGACATGAATATGGAGACTGAATGTCTGTTTTCCGATGGTTGGCTACAGAAATTTAAAATTCGACATGAAATCTGGAAGCTGGATGTAGCTGGAGAGAGCAAATCAGCTAATGAAAACGCCGCTGAAGAATATATGAAGACTTTTAGTAACCTAGTTACTCGGTGGTAATTAACTTGTTGTCAGATTTACAATGCCGATGAAACCGGCCTTTTATGTCGGTGTTTGCCAACGACAACTCTGGCAGGTGGTAATGAAAAGTGTGCCAAGGGATTTAAGAAAAATAAAGAAAGACTGACTGTTTTGTTGTGTGCCAATGCATCCGGTGACCACCGGCTAACTCCTGTTGTGATTGGTAAATATAAAAATCCTAGAGCTTTAAAGGGAGTAATAAACTTGCCTGTTCATTATGATGCTCAGAGCAATGCATGGATGACAGGTGATTTGTTTATGAACTGGTTTTTCCACCACTTTGTCCCTGAAGTGAAGGCAAATTTTAAGAAACGGGGAATGTCAGAAGATAGCAGAGCGGTTTTGTTGTTGGATAACTGTAGTGCTCATCCTCCTGCTAACGACTTAATTTCCGATAATATTTTTGCTGTTTACTTGCCACCTAACGTCACTGCCTAGATTCAACTAATGGATCAAGGTGTAATTCAAAATTTCAAGTGTCACTATAGAGTTTCTTTTGTATTTACCTTTTGAACTCTGATTGTGATGTAACAGATTTCCAAAAACAGTTTAATGTCAAAGATGCAAATTTGCAACTGCCATGGCTTGGAATCAGGTTGTAGAAGTGACTCTACAGCGCTGTTGGCGCAAGCTTTGGCCTATTGATGAAGAACCGGATCAAGATTTAAATATCAACAGTGATGGTCAAAATACTGTGCTAGGTTTGGTAGAAGCTGTGCTAAACAACCCTTTCACCGATGTACCCCGAGAGGAGATTGTGGACTGGATTGAAATAGACAAAGACGTGGCTGTGGTTGAAGAACTAAGTGAAGAACAAATCATACGAAGTGTTTTGAACCCACAAGAAGCTCGGGTTCTATAGGTGGAATCTGACGAGGAAGAAGGAGCCATTCAAAATGCACCTAAAGTCGAGTGGAAAGAAGCTACTGATGCATTAAATACATTTATAACATTTGCTGAATCCAATAAAAGCTACAACTCCACAGAACTTATAAATTTGTGTTTAATCCGAAACGAGTTTTTGAAAAAGAAATCCGAATTACAAAAGCAACGTGATATCAGAGACTTTTATTTAACACACATGTTTATTTGATATGATTTAGTTTTGATATTTGATTTGATTTGGATTTGATTTTATATACAAACTGTAATTTATAATTAATTTTTTCGTCATTTAGTGTTTTTCCTAATCAGTTGAGATTCTATTTCGTTTTATCACGGTGCTTAGTTGTAGGAATTTCCTGTTGGAATATTTCGTTGTATGTGTGAGTGTTATCTGTTCTGTAATATTTATTTTTATGGCAAAATTTGGTTATGAGTATATTTTTGACGTTATATTTTTTAAAATTATCATTCCTACTTTTGAAACCGATTTCTATTTATCACCTTTTTCTTAGTCTATCATGTCATATTATAGTACGATTTTACTTTCATGTAATAATATCTTGTGTAACTACAGTAGAACCCCTCTAATCCGCCCTCGGGTGGTCCGTTACTCCAGTTAATCCGACCGTGCTCGAGCTCGCAATATTGTGCCGACTTTTCGATGACTCACGGCCTGTCTGGTGCCATTCTTTCCGGTTTGTTATCGCTTTCCCGCTTCAGTGCTGTGTCATCCCGCTTCAATGCTGTGTCATCTCTTATGTTGTTTCTATTAATTTGCTATACTACAGTAGAACTTCCTCTTAACCGGTCTAGTCGGGACTGACACCCGGGCCGGTTGCCCGTTTGGCCGGTTAATCCGAGGTTCCCGTGAAAAATCGGTTTTCGTTCAAAAAAGCTTATTTAATCAGGTAGTGCTAAGAATTATGCAATTAAGATCTTATTGCAACTCATTTTATTGTACATAAATGTATCGTATATATTATGTTATGTATATTATACATCAAACATGAAAAAATTAACACTACAAAGCTTTTTTACAGATTCCCCTCTGTCAAGTCTTTTGGCACATTTAACCGCGTCTCAAACGAAACCAACACACGCTTTCGTTTTCCTTTTTTCATAACTCGCTCATTTTTATTTACTGTATATACTGTACGTAGATCATAACCAGTCAAAGACAAGAAGAAAACTGAAAAGAAATGTTATATTTTCCATAATGTATACTAAATTGATTCGTGGAAAAAAAGCGACCCATCAAACGTTTTTTTAAGTTCACAGTATTACGCACAAAGTTCATCGTTCTACTGAAAACTATTGTCTATAAATCTCCTCGAACAAAATACGTCTTACAACCGTCAAAATCCATCTCTAAACTTGTTAGATTATTAACACTCAATGTTCTAAAAATTTCTTTAGATAGAAACATATCTAACTATGTCTGAGACCTTCTTTCAACTGTTTTTTAATATTTACACTACATTTTTAAAACTTCTTTAGACAAAAAATAATACGTCTGACCACATCAGAGCCTTGATTTCAACTGTTTTTTTTTAAATATTTACTCTACATTTTAAAAACTTCTTTAGACAAAAAATAATATATCTGACTCTGTCAGATCTCTCCTCAAGACTGGGAAACCGCATGTGTGAAATTCTAGGTTCAACATAAGCGTCTTATTTTCAATATGGCAAGTCAGCTAAAAATTATTCACATACCCTTCCCCACGGACACTGCTTAAATCATCCATATGACAACTTATTCTGTCTGTTATCACAACACAATTATTACCTAAATATTTATTACAACTTACAACTAACATTTTATACATCAATTTAATATTTTGGAAATTTATATTAATTTTATATACCCCTGTTTTAACATTTACTTTCAGTTATTCATTTGACTCACATGGTCTCCCCTCCAATTCAATTACAAATCTCCCGGTTTATTTTTATGTTTCAAATCTTAATATAACCATTTCTTGGTTGTTGTTATAAATTTGTTTTGTTTTTGTTTATTTTATTTATTACAATGTAATGTTTATTGTTACAACTTTTCTCTATTATTAAATATTAATATAGATTCTATTTTGATATAAATTATTTTATTATCAATAAAGTTGATTACAGTCTTTTAGTTGTAATAAATATAAAATTTGCACTTGTTGTACTTGGAGAGTACTTATTTTTATTAAAAAAAAAAATTGAAAATAAATTTTTATTATTATTATTTATAAAATTATGCCAAGCTTTTTATGGGCGCCAGGTAGCGTTAGCTTACCAATTTTGAAAAAAAAAGAAGTTAATTGTTATTATGAAAATCTCTCAGGGTCGCAAATCCTTTTAAAAGTGTACTTCAGTGGTTCTCGGTGAAATAAAAAAATCTTATTTTGTTGAGCTGAAATTAAACATAATTTATTGAATTAAGTATTAACATTTATACAAGTTATTCATACATGTTCATAATATATATCCTACTACTATTTGATATTTCCTTATCTTTTTAACTTTAAAATTCTGCCTTGAAGAGACTTAAATCCTTGTTTGTGATTCTAAAATTTGTAGTTGCAACTTGAAATAAAATATTTTTATGGTGAGTTTTTTAAATTCTCACTTAATAAAGATTATTAGCATTTAAATTTAAGATTAAGTTCTCTAGTTATACTAATTATTGAACAAAGATTATTAATTTGAATAAATTTAGCAAGTTCATACAAAAAGTTCCTTTTATACAAAAGTATTATATAATTGTCTATGATTCAGGATTACCGCATAACCGTTCCAGTCGATCTTAGGCTCCACATGTTGAGTTTCTTTCATGTTGCAATGTTATCACCTTGTAGACTCTATTTATACAGCTGACAATCAATTGTCCTTTCAGATTCACAGCATATAAAATTTATATCACTTTACTAAGATAATTGTCCGATTTATTCTTTAAACGCATTGTACGGCTTACCGTGATATAACTGTCTCTGCACTCACTAAATCGTCACCGTTAAAGTTCTACAACTTCTTTTAGATCATACTATCTCTCACTGTATCAAATGTCACATGAAGGACTCTACTTTAACCACACTTGCTACATTTTAAGAATGTTTCTTTACTCTGAAAATACGTCCTACCACCTCAGACCCCTCTCTAAGACTGACCAAAACCACATGTGTCTTTGTCCAGCTTCCAAACCAAGCGTCCTATTTAATATGCAACGTATGCGAGAATTATTCTCACACCTAGCAACACTGACTCTGTTCAAATTATTTTGCCCAACACAATACAACTACTACCTAAATATTTATTACAACTTATGATTAATATTTTATACATAACATCAATATTTTGGAAACTTATATTTAAATTTAATTACCCCAGTTTTAACATTTACATTGAGTCATTCTTTTGACTTCTGAAACCCCCTCCCTTATTTGACTTTAACGTTTCCCGGGTTACTTTAAATATTCAAATCTTAATATAACCATTTTTTGGTTATCTAGGTTAAAATTACCATTTTTGGTATTACATAGTTAGTTATCATAAAAGCTTTGTCTTAAATGACTTCAATTGAAATTATAAATTTTATATTATAAAAAAAAGTTAAATGGTGTAAGAGTTTTTAGATATATATATATATATATATATATATATATATATATATATATATATATATATATATATATATATATATATATCTCGAGTAATTGTTATAACACACATATAAATGGAAAAACACAAGCAATTATTGGAGTCCATATCTCTGGGAATTATTTTATCAACACAATAGTTCATATACATATCGTAGAGTATTATTGCAACACAAATACCAATGGAAACACAATTAATTAGGCTATAGTCTATATCTCTGGAATTATTTTATACATATAATAGTTCATATCTCTTAATCTCGGGGTACTAGGTTAGTGCGGCTTTTACCAAGGAAATTAGGTATAATACCATTTAATATAAAGGACATAAAAGGAAAACAAAATGAAAGAATTAATTTTAGTTTTAGTACATGGAGAAAAATAAAAAAAATGAGATGAATGAAGTTGACAATTTATAGACTAACTGTTCAAAACTGAATAAGCTGTTCAAGTTTGTTATATTTTTTTATATAGATGTTCGTATTCAGTTTTATGCTTTTATTGATTCCACTTTCAACTTGTGAACACTAATATTTATGAAAAAAGAACAGGCCACATAGGGTTTATGATTTAAAAAAAATAACACAATGGAATGCAAATGGAAGGATCTCACCAGTTCATAGAATCTGTCTTGTCATCATCTTCATATCAGATCAACTTTAATATATATATTAACATTCGAAATTTTCACTCAATATTATTTCTTCTTATTATTTTCATGATGTAGGAAATATATTTTTAATTTATGTAAATTTCTTCAATTACTGTAGTAGCAGAAACTTGGAATGCGTCTTATTTGCCTCCAATTTTTAACTCCCCTCCCTTTTCACTCTCAATCATTGTTAGACCGTGTACATAGAGGTTCGAATTTATATTTGTATTTCTTTGAAATGATAATGTAGGCTATATTTGGTTCACTAATGATATGAATATATGATTCTACTTTATTAAATGAGAAGTTGTTAATAACTTCATTTATATTTATTTCTTCTAATTTTGTAAATTAGGTTGTTAAACTATATTAAGGATCCAAATAACTTCTTTTAAAATAATATGTTGTCTTAAAACTAATATACATATTTTGATTTTAATCTTAAATTTATCGTAAATTCCCGCATCTCAATTGTCTATGGAATCTATTTGAATCACGTGATTTAGTTGTCGGTGGGCGTGTCTTTTAAAATGTCTGTCACTTGATTTCTTTCGTCCGCCATTTTGACTATGACTTTCTGTCGTAATTTGAAAGATTTTACCTTTATTATTGATTCTAAGTAAGGACTCAGGTGACGTTTTATATTCAGGGATATATGGTTTATATATAGGCCTGGTTTGTTTGGTCTCTAGGCTTTCTGTATTTCTACAATCGGCGAAATACTGACACTGTATTTCAAACTGGCAATTTATTTGATTGACTTTGTCGTCTTGATAAAAGCAGATTATTTTTATTTCCATATCTCTGCCTTTGAGTTGTTAATTTTTTTTACGGGTAGATCGAATATTTAGGCTTAATTTTTATATAGGTCTTCCTAGGTTTAAAATTTGGTAAGTTACGTTAATTAATTATTGTCCGGTCGAAAATCTTGAATTTGACATTGTTTTGGATTGGCGTTTCGCATTCTTGCCGCTAGGCGCGTGTATGTCGTCGTTTGAAATGAATGGAATTAATATAAATTTGCATGATAAATTATTTATTGACAACATCTTTTTCGAGTTGTTACATTGTCCAAGTTAAAATTACCATTTTAGGTACTACATGGAGTTTTTTCTCCTTCTTTTCTTATCTAGACTGTGTATGTAACCATTTTGTTATCATGTAAATTTTGTTTTGTATTAACTAAGCCAGATTTCGGTTTGATTCGATTTACTGTATTATTATTTTACTTCTTAACTATTCTTCTTGTCTTTTCTACCGTTTTTGTTCACATTACTTTAAATTAAATTAAAGGAATGTTGAGTATTTTGTACTCTGTTTTTCTTCATACAACCTTGTCATGTCAAATATGTGTTTCGTTCATTTGGGTTTGTGTAGAGTTAATTTCCTTAGGTATCCCCTCCAAGTGCTGATTATTTTAGTCCTCAGTGCTAAGCTTGTAATAATTTATTAAAAAATGATTCTTCTCTTGTCGTACTTGAAGAGTACTTATTTTTTATTAAAGAAATTGAAAGTAAATTTTTTATTATTATTATTATTTATAAAAATATGCCAAGCTTTTTATGGGCGCCAGGTAGCCTTAGCTTACCAATTTTGAAAAAGAAAAAAATGAATTTGATTATTTATAAAATCTCTAGGGTCGCAAGCTCTTTTTACGGTGTACTTACAGTGATTCTGGTTTTAGCAATGAAAACACTTGCAGCTGAAATTTTGACATAAACATTTATTAAACATAAAACACATTAAATTCATGTAACAGAAATCAAAAGAAAAGTTCATATAAGATATCTTACATCCTATCCATATTATTATCATTACTTTAATTTCCAAAGTAAAAGAATTTATTCAAATTATATTAATAAATTTGTATTATTTAGTTGCAACTCTAAAAAATGAAAAGGATTCTACTTTTTATTTTCTTTTGGTAAATTTCTCAATTAGTAAAAATATAATTTTTACTGAAATTAAAAATTAATTGATTAATTATAAGAAAAAATACTTTATTTTATCATATTGTTATACTTTAAGACTCCACATAAAAAATTTGCATCTTATTGATGAAATACATAATTTTACAATATCAAAAATATATCTTAAAAAAAAAAGTCTAAATTGTTCAAAATACATACATATGGTTTAATAATGAAAGTCTAAACGTGTTATACCAAATCACGTTATATTCTTTATTTAAGAAGCACTTTCCCTCGAAGGATGATTCGTCTCCTCCCATGTGACTGCGTGCTAATACTGCAGAGATGCTTGTCCATTGTCAAAAGAATTGTCGTTCGTTCATATATCACAAGATTTATTCTTATTTTGTTGTACCTGTATTAAAACCAATTATTAATGTCTTATAATAACTTTAATAGTTCCATTTTTCTTATAGAAAAGTTCTTTGTCGAGAATTCGAAAATCACGTGGCAATGATTGCACAACATAACTAAAAATTGCGAGTTCTCACGCTTTTTCATAAAAAAAGTTTATTTATGGAAAACAATATTGTCTTAGCTCTTTTAAAATTGTTAATACACCATGTCTTTTACAGATTTAAAACTTCCTGACACTTTTCTATTGTTCTAACAGAACTTTGGAGAACTACCTCTCGTAGGTCCTAGAGCAACAAGCCCCAATTGATGACTGATCTAACCACCTTTAACGCTGGACTCTGACCGACGTTGCCATGAGGCAAAATCCTACATTTTGCTGCCTTCCTTCCGGCGCTGTTTGCTAATTTCACACACTCCCCACAAAACACAAACAATTTACATATTCTATTTATAAAAAACAAATTATACTAAAATTGACATGATTACATATTTTGTTTTCTTGAAAATCTATTTTTCTTTTTATTAATGAAGTTACTAAATAAATTTATGATTTGAACAGCCTGCTTCCGGCGCTAAACCGCGGATTCTAAACCTATTATAAATTATGATTTTTCACATTATCACAAGCTAGTTCAACGCTCTGTTCAAGGCTTTTATTATTACAGGAAATAATACACTTTTATTGGCTTAAATATTATACATCACATTACAATATCAAACTACACATTATTGAAATACAACTACACATTATACATCAATATACATGTAGTTTGGATAAAAGTTACCGTTGGTATATCGATTTTAGCAAACCTTGTTTATTAGATCACGATCGCGACTTTAGCACTGTGGCAGCGGCAAAATAGATCGTGATCGCAACTTTTAGCACTTAGAGGGTTAAAAACTAGATACGCTCATTTATCCGGCAAAATTGGATATCCAACATGGCCGTGGTCCCGACCGTACTGGTCTACTGTAAGAGCGTCTACTGTAATTGACAGCCAAATTCAACATATACGGAACGATAAAACAGAAATGAAAAAAGACGGGACAAATTTCGGGAACCTGAATGTTATTGATGTGGGCGGCATGGACATATTGCTAGATATGCAAAGAGACTAATCAAAAACTAGTATGGCATAGATTACTCAATACGTGTTCCAATTGGCCTAAACATAATCGGTCAACTGACATAATTTTAAGTAAAAATAATAATAACGACATAATGAGCACAGAATAGAACAACAACGACATGTGCAGTTTATTAAATGGCATTTCAACAATTGTGGAGATAGAGATCCTAGTTGTGTGACAGTACAAAAACAAACAACAACAAAGTTGTGGAAATAATAGCAGAGTAAGGATGACACATATTACATGCAATGAAATTCCTAAACCAATGTTGACTAAGCAAAAGATGAATACTATTGCAGTTAGATCTACAAAGGTTGTTTTACAAACAGTATTGGGAAATAAAAAAACTTGAATTTAACTTTGTCCATACAAGGAACAGTCCACCACACTAATATGACTATTTTGTTAGATGCAGGGTGTAATAAATCATGTTTGAATAAAAAATAATGCCATTTTAACATGTTGATAAAGATAATGTATGTATAACTTCCATGAATGGTACACCTATGTATGTTACTGTAACATTTAATACAGGTTGTAATATATCTACAGAGTGTTTATTTGATTAGAAACTTAGCATGTGACATTTTAATAAGTAGTGATTTTTTGTTAGCAAATAAGCCTGTGATAAATTTTAATGAAAATATGTGTCATTAGGGAGGGATGAAAATAGTTTTTTTCGATACTAATTTAGGATAATTACAAGGTCAAGATGAAATAATTACAATGAAACAGGAGGTTTATATAGTCTTTGATTTTGTTTTGCGTTAAGACCCGATTAAAAAATTCAGTTCCTATAGGGTTGAATTATGAGTCTCATTTGAAGGAGGATATGATATCTCACCTTTGTGAGATATTGTATGTGTGGGTACACAGAAAACACCAGTATGTTTAATCAATATTAATTCAACATTGGTGACAAAGTAAATTTTGAATTCTACAAATTTGGGTCAGGTGTTGTTACAGGTGCATAATGGGTAAAAGAGATTAGAATGTTTTAAGCAAGATTTTCTGATGACGATGAATCTGGCATAGGTGGAGTGAACATGGTGCATTATCTCATTGTATCTTAAATAAGTTTGGGATGTAGAGTTAGTTATAGTAAATAGGTCTCCTGTGATTTCCTTTACCATGGGTTGTCCTTTGCTTGGAGAATGGTAGAATGTCCATCTCTTGGCTATGCTGTGTATATCACCTCTATTGAGTAGTTGTGCGACACACCCTTCAGATATCAACCTTGATATCCACTGTCATGGTAGAAAACCCATCTCCATGTTCATTGGGTAACAATCATTTAATTGTTCTCCAATGATAGTTCCAATTGATGTTCCGTCCGTGTCGATGATTGTTCTCTCTGGTGATAACATCCATCTATTGTTCTTCCAATTTAATGGTATCTGTATCTATTCATAGAGTTTACAGAAGGATGTCTTGTAGATGGGTACCTTGATGGTGGAAATCACAGATTGTGTGGTTTTAATCCAGGAAGTAAAGAGGAGGTGAGAGTATTGGTCTAAATTTGTTTTAGGTGTGGATAAGGTTATTTGTTTATTTATGGATGTTTGAGGTCGCTTAGTAAAACATTTGGGGGTATGGTCGTATGTGTGGTTACATGGTTTGTACAGTTAGTTCTTATAGTATCTAATAGCAAATTGAGCATTATAAATTATTTATTTTTGTTGTCTGAATAAAAAAGATTCAGAAGTAAGTTGATACATTTTCTAGATATATTGGAAAGTATATGATTTTTTTTTGTCTGTCCAACTTTTTGCTAAGGATACGTGTTTAAATCGTGTAACGTGACTCGAAATGTCTTCTCCGAGAGTACCACAAAATATACCTAGATCGCAAAATTGTAAACATTTGTGACAGTGTGAAAAGTCAGATCTTAATATACAGTAGACTCATTTAAAAGACGCGGTTAAGCCAAAGAGATAAAAGATTCAAATAATAATTTTAATTTAGTAACTTCATTAATAAAAGAAAAATAGATTTTCAAGAAAACAGAATAAATAATTATGTTTATTTTAGTATGATTGGTTTTTTATTGTTATGATATGTAAATTATTTGTGTTTTACGGGAGTGTGTCATAATGTGCTAACAGCACCGGAAGGAACGCTTTCGGAAGTGAGATTTGCCTCATGGCAACAGGTCAGTTGGAGTCCACCGCTTGAATGGACAAGTTGTGTTTCTTAAAAAGTCTTAGATCAAAATTGGAGCGGTAAGATGTATTCGTTGAATTGCACTAATGAGCTTAACTTAACAAAAATGTTGTTAAAGTGTAATTAAAACATTGAACTATAAAAGTAAAGAGTGTTTTCAAGTGATAAGTTCTCATTACAATACAACTGAACAGTTATAGTGGACAATAGACTCATGTAATAGAACGATTATTCTATACGACTGTGTTAAAAGAAAAAACTATATACCGCGAGATAAAAATGATTTCAGAAAGACTGAACGTGTTAGTGAGTTATGAACATTCTCAAACTATTCGAGAAAACGACTTTTGAATGAAGGAGAACCAACGAGGAGCTGTAAAACTTCAACTTGCCGATCATCAGTTTTCTCCTCGTGTTCAGACAATATATTTTTTTTGTCGGCGTTTTGGTATAGACGCTATACATTACCTATTTGATTAATAATCTGTATTATGTTGAAAATTAATTTTTGTATATGTTTCTTGACTTAAAAAATCCTTTATATTAGATTATTTCAAGAAAAAATAATAAGAAAATAAAACTTTAAGTAATAAATTAGAATCCTTTGTTGTAGAGAGCTGTAAAGTTACTCAAAATTTCATAAATTAAATTCCTGTTGCAACAATTTTATTTGTAGAAGCATTTTGAAGATAAAGTTGATTAATTTAAAACTAATAAAATAAAGGAAATATAAATCCATGATTTGTTATTAAAACTAAATGATAACTAGTATTTACAAATATGATTTTTTGTTAATAATATTTGTAGGATGTTTCTTTGAATGTTTAATAAATCTGTATGTTAATATTTCAGAGACAAGTGTTTTCATTGCAATACCAAATTCACTGTAAGTACACCGTAAAAAGAGCCTGCGACCCTAGAGATTTTTTGTTAATAACGAAAATTAACTTCTTTTCCTTTTTCAAAATTGATGTTAACACATCTGGCGCCCTTAAGTCGAGCAAATTAATAAATTAATAAATTCATAAATAAATAATTAGATTCAATAAAAAACATAACGTAAAACTCTTCAAGTTTAGATAATTTTTATTCTTAAAATAGCTTCACTATTGAGTATAGCCTCATTTTTAAATTATTACAATTGGCGCCCAACGTGGGGCGTTTTTGGTCGAAAAAACAGTGATTTTGGTAATGGGAACACTTAAAATCAAGGTAAGGACTCTCTCTATCATAATAAGAAAGATTCTCTAAAAATTTTGTGTTGGTTAAGTAATAGATTGTGTTGTGTTAAGTAAAATAAAATAAAATGGGTTTAGAAAATATAAATGTTAATAATAATGAACAGGTTAGGATGATGATTTTGGTAACTAAAATTTAAATTTAAAACTAAAGTTTAAATAATAATAATAATTAAAAATGGAGGGTACAATTAATAATAATGTAATAAGTGAGAAAGACAGAGTAATGGTAGAATTTAAAATTATGAAAAAAGAAGCTGATAAGTATTTTGGTAAAGTTAGTAAATGTTTTAGGAAGGAAGATTTGAAATTGGATGATCTGGGTAATAGAACTGAACTATGGTGTATAGAAATAAGTAGGGATGATTTAAATGAATATTGGTATAAAGAATTAGGAAGGGATGGAATAAATAAAGAATTAGAGTTAAAGGAAATAATTAAAATGTTACATGCTGTTCTCAAAGTAAGAAATGAAGTTTATAATAAAATGTTAAATAGATTAGCTGTAAAAGAAAAAATTAACTTCCAATTAAAAGTTTTTATTAAAAATGATCAAACTGAAATAATAGAGAATATTTGTATGAATGA
This sequence comes from Aphrophora alni, assembly GCA_963513935.1. Classification (NCBI taxonomy): domain Eukaryota; kingdom Metazoa; phylum Arthropoda; class Insecta; order Hemiptera; family Aphrophoridae; genus Aphrophora; species Aphrophora alni. Next base: position 37,825,379 of record OY740769.1, read on the forward strand.
TTATGTTTTTGAACAAGTAAACAATGGATTAAGTAACAATGAGATGAAATTAGAACTTAAGAAAGATGAAATGTGTCAGAATGAGCCTATGGAGAACAATGATTTAAAACAGTTAACAGGTAATGTTGAAATTAAGAAAAATGATGGGGTTACCAAGTCTGGTGGGGTGAAGCGTGGTATAATTAATTCAAAAAATAAAGAAAAAATAAATAATTTAATAACTAAGGAATCAGCTGTTTATATTAAAAACGAGTGTACCATGAGACTGTAGATTTTGAAAAATACACGATGTTAAAATTTAGGAATGTTTTTAGAATCCAAGAGCAAGAAATTAAAAGTTTTTGTGAAAAGAGTAGCTTTGAAAATAAATATGAAAACGTATGTATTAAAGAAGTATTTGTGATGATGTATGGAAATGGTGGGGTAAGGATTCCCAAGCTGACAGCTGACAAATGTAGGTCATTAAATTCTGAGATGTTTGAGAGAAGGAGGGGTGATGGTATGCCCGAGAAAGAGAAAGAGAAAAGGTTTTCGTCAACACAAAAGTGTAATGTCAACAAAGGGGAATCTTTTGTTGAGGAAGGGTCATTTGCAAGACCTAGCCTAGAACAGATCTCTAAGTTAGAAGGAGTATTTAACATTAAAAATGTGTTAAAAAATTCAATCATGTACTTTAAAATCTTTCACCAATCGGGAAATCATCGCAAAAAGTTAGATAATTTATAATTGTTGTAATAGATTGGATTTGGAATGAATAAATAATAATGTAAAGACATTTTTATAATGACACACGGACTTGGTTTTGAAAAATAATTAATAGAATAAGAATTTTGTTAATAAATAAGTTTAAGTTTGATAATAAATAATTAAGAGTTATGAATATTAATAATTTGTGTGTACTAATAAATTTTGTAAGCTAAGACAGAATTAGAGAAAATAATTATAAGCCAAGCGTAAAATGTTAGAAGTTTTAGTTTAAGAAAGGTTTCAGTATTTGTTAAAGTAAAGACGCTGGATTATAGCAGTAAACAACTTTATATGTTTATAGAAGAAATAATATTTAGAAAACGTTTAGGTATTTGCAAAGTAAAGACGCTAGGTTTATATCAGTAAATAACCGAGTGTTGTTTACTCCAAGATAAATATTGATATTACGTGTTAAGATAAAACAGATTAGTTAGAAGCAAGGATTCAGAGTAGTGTTGAAGAAATAATATTCAATATTAAGTAGGTGGATTCAATGTTGAATATTCAATAATGTGACGAGAGTTGAGATTCATCTGCAGACCATATTGGAGCTAAAAGGATTTCATAGTCAATTCCTTATCAGTAGTAGACAGAAGATATTGCATCATACCGAGAGGAGTTGTTTGCTTCAAATAAGCAAGCCTAAAATTCCTTTGCATGACATTGAGACGAGATACAGGGTGTTATAAAAGTACTGTTCTCGAAAATAAAAAAAAAAAAAACTTTTGGTTTATAATTCCAAATTAACTTGCGTTTTCAAATAAAAATTACTTAAATAAAGGATAATTGGTTTTAAAATAAAGTAAATAAAAATAAAAGTTGATTACTTGAATAACTTTTATAGAATTAAAAGTAAATTGCTAAGTAAAGAACTTAGAATAAATTTTAAAAATAAAATTTTCTTTTTGAATTTGAATAATAACATCTAGAAAGGATTACATAAACAGAAAATCGACGATGCTAGTAATAAGATTGGTAAAAAAAAAAAAATAAACATTATTTCAACTTCGGATGATACGATTTGAATGAAATTTTTTATGAATTTTAAAATTTTCTTCGTGTAAATGCATTTAGGGAGTACATGAACATTTTGGGTGGATGGCTGAGAGGTTATGTAGTAAAAAAGGAATTGTTTTATTTGTAAAAATGAGGCAATTTCGGGACTGCATAGAGGCCGTGTTGTGAAATAGGAATGTGTTCTGGGCTTTATCTTGAATTTAGTAGAGATATTGCATTCAACCATTGCACATTTCAACGTCACAACATGTTACTCTGTGTAAGAGTCTAAAGAGCAATTAGAAGTATGCACGGTATAAAGTAGACGGTTAGAAGAACCTTTGTAGGAGAGGTTAGGAAGAAAAATGCATAAATAAGTGACAATATTACATAGAATTTCCATGTAATGAAACTTTAGACAGATGATAGAAGAAAGATAAAGTGTAGAGTATACAGAACTGATCAATCTGTATATATTTAAAAATAAAACCGGACGAGTCAGAATTGGAGTACTTTAGTAAGAAAGATAGTAATTTTTTAAATGTATATAATAGATTAAGAGTAATAATGCTTGGCTTATATGTAGAAAGTATTTGATATTTGTTTACAAAAGTTAAGAATAATAAAATAAGTAATTATATGCAAAATATTGTTAGATTTAAATAATTTGAGATTTGAAAGGTGACTTGTAAAGGAATTGAGTGGTTTTCAAAGGCATTGCTAAGATGATAATAATATTGAAGTTTTTTGTTTTTTTTTTAATAATGAAATGGTAATAAAATGAATAATGGAGTTAAAAATGTTAAAGTTTTTGTTTTTTAAAGAAGGAGATATAATTAATAAATAATATAATATGAAGAGAATTTATGTGAGTTTTGCCAAGACAGATAATAATTAAGTTTTTTAAGTTTTTTTGATGTTAAATAATGAATAAAGGAGGTTAAGTTCTTGTTTTTTAAAGGAAGGAATAGTAAATTAATAATGATAAGAGAGATTTTAATGAAATTTATAAATAAAATAAACAATTAATAATTTTTTAATAAATAATGTTTGAATTTAAAACAATAGATGATTGTGAGAAGTTATTTGATAAAGGTGTTTAAAGATTTTGATGAAATACGGTGTTAGCTGGGAAAGCAATGTAAATTTTATTATTTTTTGAAGTTTTTGTATACAAGTAATAGATGATTAAGAAGATTTTAATATGAAGTAGTTTAAATGAGAGATTTTTTGAGTTTTATATGAAGATGATGACTTTACAGAATTGTTGAGTAAAGTGGTATTTAAAATGAAGTTGTTCTGTTAAGAAACTTTTATAAAAAAGGTAGTTAGGTTGCATTAATGGTAATTTTTGAGTTTTTAAGAAGTTTTAAGAGGTTTTTTGAGTGCTGCGATGAAATAAAGGAAATATGCGACGATTTTAATGAAATAAAGGGAGATTTGAGGAATTCTACGAATAAACGACGACTATTATGATTTTTAAAGGAAGCTACGTTGAGATAAAGAGATTATTTATATAAATGATGTAGGTAACCTGCTTGGGCTACACAAATATGAATGATAAAGAGTTTTTTTTGAGGATTAGTGCAACTTTAATTATTAAAACATGAAAGATTTAAGATGGAAATAATTTTAAGATAGGATACTGAGAGATAAAACAAATGTAAAGAAATAATTTTGAAATAAATAGATGAGTTTTGTAAGTTAAATTTTTTTGCAATAATGATGTTATATTTTTTTGAGTACTAAGTAGAAGTAAAGAGTTTTTGTAATTGTTAAATTAGTAGTTAACATCTTATCCCAGCGAGACAAAGAGTAATTGAGAATTGATAAAGAATAAATAATTATTGGATTTAAACTAAAATAATATAAGATTAAAATTGAAAAGTTTAAAGTAAATTGAAGTAATAATGAGTAATAAGTAAATAATTTTGTAATGGTGTTAAATAATAATGAGTAGTTTAATTTTTAATTGTATTAAGTTGAAGGAATTACTCAGATGAATATTTAGAGTCAAAGGTAGATTTTCTAGAAAGGATGTAGAAATGTCGTCTTGGCAAAGAGGATGAGACGAGAAAAAGTATATAGACGGCTGTCTGGGAGATAAGATTTTGAGTGACAGGATCCGGTCAACAAAAAAAATGTTGATGGAAAGTTTCAGTCAACAGATGTTGAAAAATAAAGCGGACGTAGGGTTTTCTTTATGTAAATAGAGATAAGATTTAGCGCAAATGGAAATTATTATTTTAATATGGATGAGTTAAGATAAATAGTTAAGATATAAAGTAGGAGTTTAGTAAATAGATTTTTTAGTTGTTATAAGAAAAGAGAATCTTTCTTAAATTAAGTATACTAGTGATACTTATTTTCTTTTATGAGGTCCTTAACTGCTGAAATAAGGAATCTTGAAAATCTATTAAAAAATTATATTTTTTTTTTCTCGATTTGAAATTTATATATATAAAAGATTTGTATCACAATACCTGTATTGTAATACAAACCTTGTGGGGTTTTGTGACAGTGTGAAAAGTCAGATCTTAATATAGACTCATTTAAAAGACGCGGTTAAGCCAAAGAGATAAAAGATTCAAATAATAATTTAAATTTAGTAACTTCATTAATAAAAGAAAAATAGATTTTCAAGAAAACAGAATAAATAATTATGTTAATTTTAGTATGATTGGTTTTTTATTGTTATGATATGTAAATTATTTGTGTTTTACGGGAGTGTGTCATAATGTGCTAACAGCACCGGAAGGAACGCTTTCGGAAGTGAGATTTGCCTCATGGCAACAGGTCAGTTGGAGTCCACCGCTTGAATGGACAAGTTGTGTTTCTTAAAAAGTCTTAGATCAAAATTGGAGCGGTAAGATGTATTCGTTGAATTGCACTAATGAGCTTAACTTAACAAAAATGTTGTTAAAGTGTAATTAAAACATTGAACTATAAAAGTAAAGAGTGTTTTCAAGTGATAAGTTCTCATTACAATACAACTGAACAGTTATAGTGGACAATAGACTCATGTAATAGAACGATTATTCTATACAACTGTGTTAAAAGAAAAAACTATATACCGCGAGATAAAAATGATTTCAGAAAGACTGAACGTGTTAGTGAGTTATGAACATTCTCAAACTATTCGAGAAAACGACTTTTGAATGAAGGAGAACCAACGAGGAGCTGTAAAACTTCAACTTGCCGATCATCAGTTTTCTCCTCGTGTTCAGACAATATATTTTTTTTGTCGGCGTTTTGGTATAGACGCTATACATTACCTATTTGATTAATAATCTGTATTATGTTGAAAATTAATTTTTGTATATGTTTCTTGACTTAAAAAATCCTTTATATTAGATTATTTCAAGAAAAAATAATAAGAAAATAAAACTAAGTAATAAATTAGAATCCTTTGTTGTAGAGAGCTGTAAAGTTACTCAAAATTTCATAAATTAAATTCCTGTTGCAACAATTTTATTTGTAGAAGCATTTTGAAGATAAAGTTGATTAATTTAAAACTAATAAAATAAAGGAAATATAAATCCATGATTTGTTATTAAAACTAAATGATAACTAGTATTTACAAATATGATTTTTTGTTAATAATATTTGTAGGATGTTTCTTTGAATGTTTAATAAATCTGTATGTTAATATTTCAGAGACAAGTGTTTTCATTGCAATACCAAATTCACTGTAAGTACACCGTAAAAAGAGCCTGCGACCCTAGAGATTTTTTGTTAATAACGAAAATTAACTTCTTTTCCTTTTTCAAAATTGATGTTAACACATCTGGCGCCCTTAAGTCGAGCAAATTAATAAATTAATAAATTCATAAATAAATAATTAGATTCAATAAAAAACATAACGTAAAACTCTTCAAGTTTAGATAATTTTTATTCTTAAAATAGCTTCACTATTGAGTATAGCCTCATTTTTAAATTATTACACATTCAATCATTGTGCTGGGGTTTGGTAAAATTTTCTCTTTATTATGTACTTTATCAATAGTGTTTTCTCCTGATTCTGAACCAAATTCTACTGTGTCGTATACATTTGGTTCGTGAAATGTTACATGTCTCGTATTTTGTTCCACATGTTTTTGTATTAACCAGTTGTCGTAGCTCATAGTAATATCTACTGAGTTCATACCCGAATCCAGTTAATCTTGATTAACCTTAAATTTGACAGTAAAAATTCAAAATCTGATTTTCTGTTAATTGTAGGCCTATATCCTTTAAAAAATCTATCGCTTTTTCTTTAAAGACTTTATACTTGTCAATAAGAAATTCATTACATAAGTGTTCCAAACACTTATTAACTATTTTCTTCAAAAGATATGTTATGTATTGCGAAAGTTATGTTGTGTATAGGAGTTTTCTTAAAAAGAAGGGAAACAAAATTTATTGTATTAGTTTTTCATACTTTAGATATATATGATTTACCTGAAGTAGGTCGTGTATGTTAAATATCTGTAGAATAATGAGTCACCAAATTCTTATGTTAGTTCAATAACATGAATCAGAAATAAAAGCGTACTTTTAGTGACTGTGCAAAAAATTCAATTGCTTATTTCATCAAATTTTAAAACATACATTTTGTTATGTTAACTAGGCTGTAACTGTGAAGTCAATTTTTTATGAGGAAAGAAGATTAGAATATGCAATTACTTATTTATGAGTAATTATTTGAGAGTTATTTACTTGAGATAAAGCGATTAATAGTTAAATATAATACATATAGCAATCAGTGGTTCAGTTTCTTTATAATTCTAAGAAATACATTATTGATCTAACCCCCTCTATTGTAAACTATACCAATTAGTCCTCAGATAGAGGAAGCTGAATATTATTGTGAAATATCAAAATTCAAATGAGTCCCCTTTCTCTTATTAAATTGATTTAAGAAAACACTGTCGGTTTGCTCATCACTATTACCGAAAGTATCAGTTAACATGTTTTTGACCATAATGTTCCCAAAGCTGATTCAAATGAATTCTGTTGGCTGTCTCGACCAATGCTCTAGGTCAATCGACAAGCACAGCCTTTGGCTGTCACCGTCGATGTCTTCGATAATGACTGACCTTCTTTTTAGATCATGGTGATTTTATATACCTTGCTAGAGTACTGAACCAGATATATTGTCTAGAGTCTGTTTTTGTAACATTTTTTAAAATATTTTTCACATCAATATGCTGCCTTATGTGTATTGTCTTGAGCCTTAGAATAAAAATTATATTTGATAGTTTTTATAATTTTACCTAACTATTGTTAACAATTATTCCTAACAGGAGTCTCTGCAGTTATATTAGTATTGATAAGACTAACACTACACACACTATTGATAATCTTTCTCCACACTTTTGCTGCTCAATTCATCATCACCATTCTCCATCTTTTCATTCCACTCTTCAGTTTTAATTTCTTTTTTTATGCTTGTTTTAATTTCTTTGATTATTGGTGTGTATTTTGTATATGTAAACTCTCCACTTTGGCCTCTCCGTACCTCACCTGCCTGTACTTTTTCTTTATAGCCGTGAACAATCTGACTTTCTCCAGCGTTAGATGGTCTCTCTTCTCCGACAACTTGTAGAATGGCATTTGTTACAAGTATTAAGCCTTTAGGACTTCGAAAATCTGTTACAATTAGGTCAAAACCAATTTGGTATCTTCCGGTTCACTGTCTGTATTTATTAAACGAATTTGTGTTTGTCTTTCCACACGGTTGGACAAATGTTCTTAAAATCACTAAACACCATATCAGTGTTCACCATATCATTATTGCTATAAATATGCCGTAATTTAAGATCGTCTTGCTTAAAAAGCACCAAGAGATTGGCTTTGTCCCAAACCAATTGTTTAGATATCTTGCTATATGTCTGCCACCAATAGAACGATTCTTATATTTCAAAAAATTTCATATATTGTCGTGTTTTATCAGACTTGATTTTTATACACATTATACTCGACGTTTATCTTAATACTGTGCCAAACTTACAGTATGATTCCATTAAATTGAATCCCTAAAGAAGCAACTTGGTTTTATCTATCCTACTATTGTGTTCCTTGTCAAACCTGAGCCATTGTACCAATACTTTATTTTAATGGCCGTAGTCAATTTAAAATATTACAGAAACAATACAACAAAAACTGTTGAATAGTTAAGTCAATACACACTAGATAAAATACAAAACAACATTTATCAAAATAATTCCAATAATCAATTAACAACAACAAAATAGTTATTGACAAAAGTAAATAATTATTAACATACATAATACAGACACATTTAAATATACTTACAACAGTATTATAATCAGTCCTATATATAAATTTAGATACAAAGGAGAGAAGAGACCACATCCATCATATCTAGTGGCCTGGTATAGAGTGCACAAACTCCTACACAGAGTAAAAGGACGTAGACAATATTAGTTGTCCAAGACTGTTTTTAAATGGTAAAAAATTCTGATGGTTTTTAATGCTCTTTGCATATTTTGAACTGACAAATTTCTCCAAAGGAAGATTCCACTTTTCAGATGCGGAATGACTAGGCCATAATAGGTTGTTAGTAGAATCGCATGATTACAATACAAACTCCATTTTCTAAGTGCATATGCACTCCCCTTACCGATTCTAGCAGAAATATTTGTACACATTCAAAGACTCTTTTTATCCATTCAACTTCTTTGAAACTGTCGGGTGGGGGATTTTAATTTAAATTTCTGAATTTTAGTTCTTATAGTATAAAATTTTCTCATCTCCATATATTGGCTAGAAACAATGTTAATTGGCTCTATTGCTACTTAGCAGTTTAGTTATTTATTTTTTTAGATAGAAAAAGGTAAAGGGTGGGGTAAGGCCTAAGCATCAATACTATTGTTCTATTGTGCAATAAAGCCTACTAATTCTAACCCAGCAGGTTAGTCCCCTTTTCAAGTTTCAGTAATCCACTCGCTAATTTATCCAATGAGAGTTTGTTAGAAGTCCCAAAAGCTTCACACCTCTTATTGTCTAGGGTCTCACAATTAAAAATTATGTGGCCTGTTATCTCCTCTCCTGTACTGCACAGTCTACACACAGTTTCATCATGGTATGCTCCTACCCTATGCACCCTCAGACCACAGTGTCTCGTGATAAGTTACATGATTTGTCTGAGTTGCCCCTACTCAAGGTCAATATTGGAACTTCTCTCATTAGTGACATACTATGGGAGTGCTCGTTGAGACCATCCCATTTCTGCTGGTGTTTTATTTGAATCCACCTTTTTATGATCATCTGGGCTAGGCACATAGGTATTCCTACTACCATCTCAGGTTCTATGAACTCTGATCTGAAGCCCTGTTTAGCTAATGTATCTGCCTCCTCATTTTCTTCAATTTCTTGTGTCCCAGTACCCAATCTAAAGATATCTGGTTTTTCATAGATAGAGTGTTGAGGTTCTCTCTGAATTCTTAGACCAAATTGGATTTATAGTGGTTCCTGCAATAGCTTTAATTATTGTCGCCTGACTGTCAGCGTAGATGTGGATACAGGTTTTTTTGAAAACCCACCTATTATTCTCCTGAACATAGTTATTTATGACCATTACCTCAGCCTAGAAAATTGCGGCGTACTGTCCCAAGGGAAACAAATGATCTCAGCCTCCAGCACCAGTGCATTCTTTCGTTTTGGAACCATTGGTGTACCACACCAGGTCCCCTGAAATTCCTAATACATGATCCACCTCCCCAGCGACTAGTACACCTTTTAAAGGGTTTCGAAAATGAGTATCTAGTATCTATCTTATTAGTACCCATCCTCATTATCGGGTGGCTGATTGTTCCTGTAATTCTTGCATGCCCCAGGAGTGAAGTTCTCCAGACGCCTCTGGATTTCAACCTTAGGCTGCCTTCCTAGCCTCCGTCTTGGTAAACAAATCAATGGGCGGAAACCCCAGCATTATCTCCATTGCCAAAGTTGGTGTTGTGGACATAACTTCATGATACAGAGACATTCCAACCTATGAGCGTTGGTCAGAATAAGTTTGCCCGTCCTCTGCTCAGTCTTAATCCACCACACCACAGCCACCAAACACATCATAGTTGGTCTTTGACCCTAAGTTTTACCGATAACCCTTCTTATTACCATTAAAGATTTGTTGGCTTTTTCCATGGTGTATATCAAGTGTGCATTTCCAGACTAATTTCATGTCAAGTACCAGGCCTAGATATTTGACCTCACTCGTGCTTGGGAGTGTTATTCCAGAAAGTTTGATATCACTCAGGTTTGGATTGATTCTTCTAAATGGCATTTCTGTAGTTTTTCTTAGGTTAAGCCTTAGGTTTTCCTTGCGACACCAGCCCTCAACTAGTGATAGAGCTCTTTCCATGAGATCCACCAGTGTATTCCCATACCTACCTCTGATAAGCACCACCACATTGTCTGCATATCTCTGGGTATTGTATCCCTCCGATGAGAGGAGATCCAGAAATGTGTCAGTCACCAGGCACCACAAAAGAGGAGATAGAATTTCCCTCTTTGGACAGCCCTTGCTGACCTCATACTCCAGCTTCTTTTCCAGGATTTTAGTTACAACTTTCCTCCCATTTAACATGTCATCCACCCACTCACACACAGTTGTGTTAACCCCATGTTGTTATAGGGTGCAAACCATTTAATCATGAGTGGCACTGTGAAAAGTTCCCTCAACATCGAGAAATACACCGAGAGCATATTCCCCGTTAGCAAGAGTCTCTTCCAGTCTTTGTACTAGACTATGTAGTGCATTTACACACACTCTGCCTGTCTGGTACATGTGTTATCTTAGTATAGTGGGTATCATGGAGTCCTATTTAGATGTTTCTCTAACAGTTTCTCCAATGCCTTCAGAATGAATGAAGTCAAACTGATCGGTCTGTAAGCCTTATACTCAGTACATGATCTGTGCCCTGGCTTGTGAATAAAAGCTGTTCTGGTTTCTTTCAATGCTTTTGGTGCCTTCCATACTTCGTTGCTAGACTGACATGAAACATCCTGCACAGAATTACTCCACCCCTTTCTGTAGTAATGCCAGAAAAATCCCATCTGGTCCTAGTGATTTAAATGGGTTAAAGGTATTATGGGCACCTAATATTTTCTATATTGATTATTTGGTCAGTGATACACAATTCTCCCTAGTTGGAACCCTGTGTCTGACACTCGCCTCCTATCTGGATTTCTGGCCATTGAGTCAGGTAAATGTGATCTGAGTAGAACTTTGACCGTTTCTTTCCCAGTCTCCGTATACTCCCCACTTAGGCCTATAAGACTCTCCATTGGATTAAGAGGATCAGCGGTAAGAATCCTGTGAAGTCGTGCTCCTTGAGGAGTACAATATTTCTCCCAGAACTTCATCTAAGGCTCGCACTTGCCCTTTTTAAAGCTTTTTTTGTACTCGGTGAGGGGCCATTTGTAACCATCCCATCTACCATAACATTTAGATATTATATTGAATAACCTTACTTGTCTCTTTTGGTCGGAAAGTGATTGAGTCCACCACTTACCTTGACCTCCATTCACTCTCTTTGTAAGCGGATAATTTTCATGAAATAAGGTTACCAAGGCATCCGTTAACCTACTTGCGCCGACTCTAATAAAATTCATGTGAGTTACCAGTTGATCTCCCAAACACCTGAGGGTTAATTTTAAGGCTATCCTCATACCCCTTTTTAAAAAAACAAAAACAAAATTACAGTTTTATCAAATTTTCTCAAAATGATTTAAATAAAATTTTTCTCATGTATAACTTTTAAGGATCCAAACAAAACATACTAGTCACCATCTTTACAAAAAAGCCAATTCATAAGTTATCAGTAACAAACCAAATAAATGGCCATTTAAAATATGCTGATATAAAATATGTAATTTCTCAAAAACGGCTCTACCGATTTTGTTTAAATTTTAGTGAAATGTGAAAATTAAATACCCAAACCCTTGTGCAAAATTATAAGTAAAAAAATATATATATATTACAGTTCAGGAATAATTGGGAGAAAAACAAAAATGGACCAAGGTTTCAGTATGTGGAAATAACATTTGATTGATCAAATACCACTTATGCTGAGGACATGTATGGGATAAAAGTTTCTGTCCAAATTGTCTATATAAATATTTTTTCAAAGGTGGCGTCTATGGTTGTTTTTTTTTTACTCTTAGACAACTATTAAAATGACATTTTTGGTGATTATCAAGCTTCAGAGTTAGTATGTTTTATTTGAAAATATTTCGGTAAATAATTTTGAATTGCATACACTTAGAGACTGAACATCTGAACAAGGCTAAAGCAACTGTATTTCCATATGTTTTAGATTACACCCATTGTGCAATCACAAGATGAAACTGTGATGGAAGATGTGTTTAAGAAAGTAGACCAATATTTTGGTGATGGCTTCAATGATCTTGCAGCTGATCAATTGGATTTAATACGACGAAGCCCATGGCAGTTTGATTTTGAGTTTTCAGAACTCATGGATAAATACAATTCTTTAAGAATGTTGTTCAATGATAGGCGTAGGAAGAGGAATAAAACATTAAGGTATGCAAACCTATTTTTAGATAATATAATGACACTGTTTCAGAGAATATATTTTTTCTTATTGACCTCTCAATCATCGCATGATAAAAAACATTATTAACTTAATAAGTATTTCACGTTTTGAACTGTAGATTAAAACTAGTTTCCTATGTCATCAAGATAAGGGATCTCTGTTAACTCATGGTTGTAGTCAAAATTAGCTTGAAATTATTACCTTATTTACAATTAGATTTTTTTTTTTTTTTTTTTTTTTTTTTTTTACACAAATCTTTGTTTTTATTGTTTATTAAAAAGGGGTTTTAAATAAATAACCTTCAAGCTGACTATCGCAAATGAGCTTTATGGGGCAATACAAATACAATCTAATGTAAATGTAATTTTTAATATTAATTAGAACAATTTATGTGGAATTTGTAAAAAAAAGTATCTGATGACTTTGCAACGTTTGTGATGGTTTCTGTAAAATGTGGTATCATCGAGAGTGTGTTGACTTAACTAATGATGATTATGGTGTCGTAAATGACATGTCTGACAAGATAAAGTCGTTTTGTAAAAACTGTAATGTTAAACTAGGAAAAATGTTTAAATTACTTGTTATTTTGACACTTCCAATGGAGTAGTATCCTGAATATTATTTTAAGTGAATTGGAAAAAAAATCAAAATAATGAACAATTTATAGCAATATAGTAGCTATGATTGGTGTCACGAATCGGCAGCTTCTTACCACACAAAGTAAAAACATTAACTCTGATTATGTATTGGAAAATCTATAAATATTAAGTTATCACTTGTGATGCCTGGGTCCCCATTTGTGAGAGTCGCATTTAACCCATCTCAAATTCAAATTTTGAAAATATGAGGCCATGACTGCGATTCTCTGACTATTGACTCAGTCCCCCACACACAAATTTTTGCTCTCATGCCGTTGACTTGTCTCACCTGACTAGCCATTTTTGACAAGTTTATCAATTAACCTGAGCTCTAAATAATATACATAATTAATACTACTAATTTAGACTTATGTGAGTTTTTATAGAAATCACTTATATTATTGCACAAGGCCCAATCACCATGGCCCTATTCAACCGTTTTGGTTAAACTAATCTGCATTAAAAATATTTTAGATGTGCGCGAGGGGCCCAAACTCCGAAGGGTCCCATTCCCAAAAGCTCCTAACCTCTCATTTTAGGGTGATGTAGGCCTACTAGAAAAATTACGATCCACAAGTGGTAATACACTTCCTTGTTGATCTGAATGCACACTGTGTTCTGCCAATCTATACTTTGATCCCGATGGTAGGGGTAACACTTCCTTATCAAAAAGCAGTGGAGTGCCTTATACTCCAAGGTAGGCAACTTATACTTAAGTCCCATGTGACGCGGACATCACATATTTATTTAAGAATTATCATTGTTTACAAGCATAAATATTATAGTTTGTGTTATCGACAACAGTGAAAAGCTTTGTGAACAAAACATATGGTCACTGAACAAGTACAACAATATGCATCACAGAGATGATGGCTCATGACATTACAAGCTCGCATATTGGTCTGTGGTACTGATGATATACTGTGATACTTGATGATGTATACAATTAAATGGGGAAAAAATTTATGATTTAAATGGTAAATATGATGTATTGTCATAGAAATTTGTAATGAACTCTAAGTTTCCATACAACTATATCTGAAGAATATTGTAATCTGGCCAAATGACCCTGTTATTTTCAAGAAGGTGGTGACTGTTCAAAATATCTCTAGCCAGTATTCATGCCTAGCCATGCACCTCAAAATATTGGTGGGATATCCAATCATCAAGGTAATTTACAGAGAATAGTTGACATGGAATCTATTGAAGCTGAACAAGATTTTAATACAGTTATTTACAAAAGAACCTGAAATAAGATTATCACTTTGTCGAAACAAGGTTTTGACAAAAATACTGAAAGGCAGGGTTTAGTACTTAGGAGTAGTTCCAGCATCAGCTAATTTAGTAATAAGGATCATGACAACCCTAAAACTTTCTATAAACAATTACTTAAAGGTGGACTTGATGATGATTCAAGGCCATTGAAACTCCAGTTTAAAAAAAACACACACTATACTCTATACTCAGTTGTGATGTAACTTCCAAAGAAATTGATCACCATATAATTGGAAAAAAATTTGAATTAGATTTAAAATATTTAAAAGTTAAAAAAATGAGAACAAAGTATGACAATTATTCATCATGTCGAAGTGAATATTAATGACTTTCATGGTATTTTCTGTGAGAGTTTGTGGCGGCCTAGAGGTAGTCTTCTTGCTCAGTATAAGGGTAGACTTAGGCAAGTCTGTTAAAAGCTATTGCAACTTTTTATTCCAAAAACAGAATTTCTATTTTACATAACCTCAACTGGCAAATAAACATGGAAGCAGGACTTCCATAATTGCTGCACTCCAACATTCTAAAAAGCTTACTGTAAAAAGGTTATGCAATACTCATAGACTCTAAAACATTTCTCCAAATAATTGCAAAGCTGATTCATAACAATGTCCAGCCACACACTGTTGGTGCAGTGCAACATCTCCTCGCCATCTTCGGCCGGGAACCTTTCATCTTGGTTTGATTAACCACCTTTCAGATATGACCTTGGACTAAGCCATTTTCATAAGTTCCAATATCTGAAATTCTTCCTTGTTGGTCAGTGATTCCATAAAGACAACAAAGTTAAACAAACTGTAAACATGGAATGGAAATAATGAAACGATTATTCAATTCCACAAAAGAGCTTTATTTGCAACATATGTTTCGCCGTTAGGAATTTTCAAGCAACTAAATTGAAAACAAAACAAGTCTAAACCAAAAATGTAAGACAAAAGGAAAGGTTAGAGTAGAAGGGGTTGAGAAATGACAAAAGAAAGGTCAATGATCTAATCTGTGGGATGGAGGTGGGGGTATTTTAGAAAACAAAGGTTACACAATAGGTCTCAATAGCGGTGATGAGTTAAGATATATTTGTTCATTTAAGTTGGAAGTATGGTTTTTTAAAACTGATCTTTTGATTTCTAAACATTCCATGTTATTGAGTTTCCTACTTGTTTGTTCCATATGCAGAAGTTTAACTTTTAACTTAGGATCAAAATATGTAGCTTGCAGCATTATGATAAATTTCTTAACAATGGTGGAATTATTTCAAAAATTAATGAAAGGTATTTGCATAAAATATCAATAAAAAGGTTTTCAAGTATATTCTTGATACTCCCTAATAACTCATTAGAAGTTACTTTTTGGATATCCTTCATAATTTGAAACTTGTAAAACAATTTATTCTATCTCTGTTTGACTTGGCTTTGCATCAATGATTAAAAGCTGCTACGAATAGTATGTTATAGTTAGCTTGTTCTTTGTAACTGTACAAAATCATTAGATATAATGCCATTGAATAGACTGCATTGTCTTTTTGACTTTACAGACTATGAACACTAGGCAAGGGTGTGGACAAGTCAATAAATAGATGCTAACATTATTAATTCTTAGAAAAAGAAAGAGATAAAAGTTATTTATATACAAATATTGGGATCTTCATTACAAGTTTAGTTAGGTATGTGTTTCATTTGCGAACCGATCATCATTGTAATAGTATTTTTTTAACATGTGTTGTTCAAAATTATATTGCTCAACAATAAAAAAATTAAAACAATATATTTACAATTTTTACCCTTAATGTTTTCTGTTATAGATGGTTAAGGAAGAAAATAAAGGAAGAACTTTTGAAAGAAGGGGTTAAAATTCATGTTAGAAAGAGTCATAAGGAACGATATATACATAAACGAATCAAAAGAAGAGAAGAAAACATTGAATGGCTTAAAAATACATATGGCGAAGATTATAATGTACACTGGGATAGATTACATCCATGCAGAAGGTTTGCAGATCGTAAATTCAAAGTCACTATGGATGATTCACTAAGTGATTTTTATGAGATGGACGAAGAAAGTATCATAGAAGGTGAAGATCGTATAATTACAAAATCAGTATCTAATAAAGAAGTTTCTCTTTCACTTGATAGAATGAAAAGTACATTAGAGATAGTTACAGATATTGGTACAGAGAGTGTAACAGAAGGAGATTTAGATATAGATACTACAATCATATTAAATGAGAGTCAGTACGATGAACGTACTGAAACGGCAGGACCATCTCGAACAATCATGAAAGCTCTTGACAGCAAGGCTAAAGCATTAGGACTTAATTACAGGCCATCTCAATTTGGTACCGAAACTAAACATACAAGCCCGGAAATGATGGAAGTTGTGAATCTAAGATCGATGGTGTCACCTGTTAATGTAAGTTTTATAAGTGTACTTCCAACCGTGGAATCTGAATTTGAACCACATTTTGATTCAGAGCAGCAAGAGTTAAATTATATTACTCAACCTACTACTCAGCTTGACGTATCATCTCATGTTGGTACAGTACAAACGAAAACGTCTGGTATAAGTCATGAAACGCAATTGGAAAGAGAAATACAACTGTTAGAGGAGGTTGGTGAGGTTCAAATAAAAAGAGAAGAACAATTAGATTTAAAAGAAGAATTAAAGACAGAGCCTAAAGTTGAGACCGATATTGAGAAAGATTTGGATAAAGATGAATTAAAGACAGAACCTGAAGTTGAGACTGATATTGAGAAAGATTTGGATAAAGATGAATTAAAGACAGAACCTGAAATTGAGACTGATATTGAGAAAGATTTGGATAAAGAAGAATTAAAGACAGAACCGGAAGATGAAACTGATATTGAGAAAGATTTCGACAACAAAAAAGAAGACAGACAAGGAGAAGATCCAAGCTTTGATGAGATTGACTAATTTTTAATCAATTTATTCATTTTGTTTTATTTTCTATGTATTTATATTAGTTTGAATTTATATAAAAGTTTGTATATGAGACATTCATATTTATTATCATCTTATTATTATTTTATTTTTTTAATGTAGTTTAACTTCTGCATAATTATATACACTTAAGCTTACCATATTTTTCTGGTCATATTGGAGATTTTCTGCAAATTTACAATGCTAAATTTGAATGATATTTCCATGCGCAGTTCGAGAAGGCAAAAAAATCCTTATTATTAGGACTTATGTTAGTTATATTTGTAGAATTTAAAATATTTTTTTGCAATTTTAATAAATAATTGAATGAATTGCTAATGCTAAATTACTGACTGCTTTAACAATTTTAAATTAGTACTTTCTAAATTATTCTTAAAATTTATTTCTAACTCAGTGAAATTAAAAAGAATATACATATTATGTTAATATCAATGATAATACATTAAAAATTCTAAAAACAACAAAAATGAAAATAGCAGTTCGCTTAAAACAATTATAAGATATCTAGAGTATTGTTAGTTGTTATGGATGATATTGATTCTCAGATAATGGTTTAAAACTAAATAGTTTTAAAACACAACTAATGTATTTTTATAAAAATCACTCAAAATGAGATGAAATAAGTATAACATATGAAAATCAACCGTTAACAACTCAATAACTTTTCTAGGAGTGACCATTGACGTCGTCAGCATCAACACTTTGGGGGAACAAATGGGGGGTCTGGGGGCACCCCCAGGGACAGGAAAATTGTAGAAAAGTTGTGACCTTGAAATGACGTTTGAACACTAATTTAAACCCAAAATCGTACATTTGTACAAGCAGTTTTTCATTGAAACAATTTGTATTTAACCTGAAAACATGTCTATAGTTCGTTTTTTGAACCATTAGACTTGACAACAATGGAACGCCCTATACCACAACGCTTGATTCCAAGTCCAATCGTTCAAGAAACAAACTATAAACCGATCGGGCGGGCTAGCACGCCTACTGTGTTATGTATGCAATTAAACAAAAATATTACGATTTATATTAAATTTTTTTATACAATTTAGGGGGGGACGCGTCCCCCATGTCCCCTATGGCGGCGACGCCTGTGGTCCTAGGTTATACCAAAAGAAAGTATAGACCTTTATTACCATTATCCCATCACTTCCTGTGTTATAACTTCTAATTCCGTGATCTCTAATATTTGGGTTCCAATTCAGCATCGATCTACGTCCTGGAAGCTATATGAGCACATGACTATACTATTGTGATGGGAAAATCCCACCTACACGATATCCATAGAACCAACTATAAATGGCTACAAATGGAGTATTCATCCGGACATTAAACCAGGATTGTGTTTTCTACCATGACAACACTCATCCAGGACATCATTGTGCGGCCCAACTCATCGTAGGTGGCGATATACATGGTATAGTGACTAAATGTACTTTTCACTCTATTCCAAGCGACGAGGAACTTCAAATTATGGAGATTACAGGAGACACTTTTACTATCACACATCCCACTCCTAACACCTTAATTATAGTGGTACAAGCCACAACATATCAATTCTCTATTATCTCTCTAGCACAGTCGAGATTACTTTGCCATGTTATTGTTCAATACATGAGAACGAACATGTCCTTGTGGATAGAAAATTTTCAAGTGACAGCAGGGCATCCTTGGATCCTAGCCTGTGTCATATAGTGTACCTGTCTCCTTTACTACCTTTCACTTCCTTGATTCTTAAACCCTTCTTCACGATCCTCCTATGTTCTTGAACATATCCCACATCCTGAATGCAAATTGGTCTCTCTCAACTACCATATTTTGGATTTATGTTTTTAATAGAAATAATTGTTTTAGAAGGAAAATAGTAAATTTTAATTATTAATGAATAGTGATAATATAGACGAATCATCGATAGTACATAGTAAGAAAGTTATATTAATCTTAATGAATGCTAAAATGAACCAGTAGATATATGTAAGAATAACATTAAAAGAGTTTTTATGTAAACTGAACCGCAAATTATTATTTGAAAGTAAAGAACCCAGGCCTGAAGTTTGATTTTCTAACACAGCCCATATTATACTCTGGTCTATAAAGTTACCATGAATGTTAAAGTCCACCCCTCCAGTGACTTAATTAGAAGGATAAAGAGTACATACTATTTTCCCATTTTCAACACATTATATTTTTAACCCCTAATGCCATTCAGCCTACAACACCTTAGTTTAGGGCACCCATCCTCTTAGTTCATCCTCGCATTTTTTGGACTTTGTACAGCGCTGAGTGGCCTTCCCCAAGGACCGGGCCTTTGGAATGGGGATTTTATGAGTCCACTTGACACTGCTCCAAATATTCTACAACACGATTTCTCATTACAAATTAAATGTAATGTTATATCATATGAAATTTATATTCTATATTCTGCTTAATTGCAAATCTTTCAGAAAAATAAAATGAAACAAAAAGATTGAAATTAATTAAGAATTTGAATAAATACATATAAAAACAGTTCTAGTGAAACTTCTTAAAACCTTAAAGAAATTACTTTCTTAATTAAGCATATTTATAAAGTAATTAATTTAGTTCATGTTTTAACCTTTAATCCTAATGTTATCATGCATGAATTAAGCCTAAAGCTCAATAATAGTCTTATTTAACTGTGAAGAAACACAATAGCTAAAATTCAATAAATTACTCATCAATTTTTAACATTCTTGTGTATTACAATTGTTTTAGTTTAACAATATATTCTTTTTATGTAGGTAGTGGTCTGATTTCCAGTGGTTTGCATGAAATATAATAATTTCCACAATTAATACTATATGTTTTGATTAAATCATCATGAGTATTTACGTTATGTGTTATTTATTGTTTGTTGGTAGTGTTTTGTTTCAAACAACATCATCTTCAAAACCTGTAAGTATACATATGTTTGCAAATCCTCCATTGTAGTTGTTAGTAGTAATTATTGTAGTAATTAGTAGTTGAAGAGTACGTAGTAATTATTGAATAAAATATGAATTTAATAATATATATTTTTTGATAAAAATATAACAGAATAACTATTACTATTAAAATGATGTATTTGAAACTAAAACATCTAAGTTGAATGTTGAGGTCTGACTTCTTAGGAAGAGTAATGAGTGTATAAGTAGAGAAATTTATTTTTCCTTTCTTATTTTCTGTTTAGTTGCCAAACATATTGATGACTAACTTTTTTTTCCTCATACACTCTTTATAACATAAAATATATAATTAGTCATTGTTACAAGAAATATCATATATATTTGTTTTCAAGTATTTTCTGCAGTCTCCCATTACTTTTGTGGTAAAGAAAAATATATATAATTTATTTGGAAAGAGCATGGAAAATCTACAAAGAAGAATATTTTCTTTATTTGTGTAATGGGAACTTTGTAAATCTTGTTTCAAACACAAGGCCTACCTTTAAAAACAATCAGGGGCGGTTCCAGGATTTATTTTTTGGGTAGGCACAGTTTAGGGGTGTCATGACTATGGCGGGGGACCTGGCTTATTGAAGATAAAAGCATACACCCACTGTTAATTTTAAAACTATGGAGCCAGGTCAACTATGAAAAATAAAAATATTTTTGTTATTTTATAGGATCTGATTATCTTATAAAAATTAAATCTTACTTCAATCGGAGTAAAGAGAGTTTCTTTGGCTAGTAACTCTAGAATCTTACTCTGCCATCAGTATTAGAAACCTCTTACCAAAGTCCCAGTGTTGGATCCAGAACTCTTGTTTTTTATGTTCTTAGAGCATCATTGTACTTTATAAGGGATTATATATATATATATATATATATATATATATAGCTTTCTGACACCAAATCTAGTTCAATATTCCAGCAGTTGACATTGCACCATGTTATTATATACTCTTGTAAATGAGCATTTATATTACTCACTGAAACCAAATTAACTTGCAGGTTCTCTTAATTCCTATATACTTCACCAGTTGTCTTTTTCTTTTTATCTCATCTTCAAACACATACTGGTAGTAATTTGATTTCTTGTTTAAAAAATTCTATTATTTTGTCTTTTATAACTATTAAAAGGTAAATAAGGATTCTCCAAACCACAAAAACAGGAAACAAAACTATGACTGTAATAATTGTTTTCTGGATTCTTCGCCAGATCTTAAAAATAGCATGAAAAGTGACACTATATACAGTATTTTAGACTGATTGGCTCAAAATTATGCAGTTTTTTCCTAAAAATAGGGTATCCTGCAGACTGATTTTCTTTGTCTAATTTGCTTAAGAAATAAAAAAGAAAGTCCATTTTGTATGAAACTAATATTTATATATCTTGGAGTACTGTTTCCAAATTTGCCAAGTTTATAAATAGTTGGTTCCAGATCTTTATTGTTGGATTTGTGAATTTTTGCCTACTTTTATTATGTAAAATGTTATTATCAAGCTTTAAATTAAAAAAGGCAACAACACAAATAGATTTGAGCCTTTATGTAAAATAAAAACTTTGTTAATATCCTAGATATTAAGGAGATATTTTTATATTGAGATTCAATTAGAAACTATTGAATGTGTAACATTTTGATGACAGAATGTACAAATAAAATCTGTTTTATGAATTACTAATTATATTTTACTATACAGATATTACGAAATTGTTAAGAACTTATTATTCATCACGTCAAGTTAAAAATTAACCCATACAAGTTTTTATTACAATGTGAAATAAATAAATCTTCCATTAAATAATTCATTCTTTATTATTTATAGTTACTCGTCTCGAAAGTCAGTCGTATTTTTGAAGTCGATTATGCCAACAACCAATTTCTAAAGGATGGAGAACCGTTTCGCTTTATTTCAGGATCAATCCATTACTTTCGAATTCCCAGACCTTATTGGAGAGACCGTTTGAAGAAAATGAGAGCTTCTGGTCTGAATACTATCACTGCGTAAGTAAAGAAATATATTATTAATTAATGAAAAAAAAACAATTTTTATATTAAAACAATTGTTAAGGTATTTTATTATTGTGGAAATTGATGTTTTAATTAATTATGTATGGTATTAAAATTTTTATAAAAATTACTCAATATATTTTAAGTGGAAGAAGATTGGATCAGGAATTTATATCATCATTTAATTTTTTTATTTTCCTTTACTGTCACAAATACATTTTAGAAAGCCAGCAAGAGCCGGAAAACAAGAAATAACCTAATAGGCCCTACTATCATACAACATAAAGATGTAGATTACAAAATAATCCTTAACACCATAATAGGCCTTATTTATTAAATAATCAGTTACCCCTTTTTTTAAAGTATTATTATTTTTAATATTCTTAAGTTCAATAGGCAGCCTATTGTAAAGTTTCTTTCCATAATAATGTGGTATATTGATTCAAATAAAGTTAGTCTATGAAAGGGAAGCAGAAGATTACTCTTTTGCCTCGTGTTATAATGATGAATATGCTGGTATTTCAGAAGCATATTATCATAGTTTTGCCTAGCAAATATTAAACACCTTAATATAAATAGTGAGGGTAAGGTTAAAATACACAATTTTTTTAATATCCCCTTACAAGATGTTCTGTTTTTGGAAAAAGTCATTATTCTTAATTTTTTTTTTTTGTACTTTAAATAATTCTCCTGCTTTACTTGAACTACCTCAAATTTCAATTCCAAACTGTATACGGTAACCGAGACAAACATAGCATGGTATAATATTAATTTTGTCTTCTTGTCTATCATGTCATGCAAAACCAACATTTGAAAACATGCTGAATGTAATTTTTCCATTTAAAGAAAATAATGATTGTGTTCCCATACAAATATTATGTTTTAAAAGTTCTTACCTCTGAAGATATTTCAGTTATATCAAAGTTTTATCTGTATTCCTTTGGATTTTTTTTTTTTTTTTAATCAGATCATTAAAAAACTAATTGGCCAAAGTTTGCAGCTTATGTGGATGTTGAATACATATAAGTAGAAAAATTGTATGATATGAATTCATGATTTTGTTGTTGAGCTCAAGTATACCCATCTGTATCCTGATTCTGCTATTTTATTAAGACCCATAAATTGAGACTACTATAAATTATTTCAGTAATCTCTAGACATGTTCATAAAGTTTTTATTTTACTTTAGATATGTTGAATGGAGTACTATTGAGCCAACACCTGGAAAATATAACTTCAGAGGGGGTAACGATATAGAACATTTTATTAGAGTTGCTAGTGAAGAAGATTTATTAGTCATTCTTAGAGTTGGACCTTACATATGTGCTGAAAGAGATCTGGTAAGAAACTTTAAAATTCTATTTCTTGACTGTGAACTGTTATTTAAATGTTACTCACAAAATATTTTATTCTTATAAGTAACATTCAATTTTAAAATAATATGATTTTTATGTTGGGAGCCAATTTTGCAGTTGTGTTATACTCTTCCACATTTCTATATAGTAATAAATAGCAAATAACTTCTTGAGAACGAATATTTAATTAAAACATGTTTCAATGACAATTTTTCATTCTGAGTGACACATTATCTACAAATTATAATTTAATTATATTAATAAAGGAAATTCCGCTTCTAAAAGGAAATTTGCTGGAGCTCTTAGTCAAAATGTTGCACTTGCATGCAGAGTTACTTGATTCATTGTAAAGGCACTAACCCATTTTCAGACATTTGAAAACGGCCATGTATTGTGTTATATATTTACAATGTTTAAGAAAATCAAGATGCCCACTGCATATCTGTTATCCATTTCCAGAAAGAAATGAACATTTTAGAAAACCACTGAACTAAATCAACTGAAATTCACTGTCAATTTTGTAATATTTATGGAGAACATGCAATGAGTAATTCAAAATGATGAACGATGCAGGCTATCTTTGTTTCTCATTCAATCATTCTTCTTTCAACTCAGTGATTTTCACATGTTCCAGCAACTGAAATCTTTCTTTGCTGGCCACGGTTCCACAAAAACAATGAGGTCAATCAACCCACTAACTTGTTTGCATAGCAGACATACATCACCTGGTTCCACACCCTAAGAAGTGCCTCAATAATGGCGGAAATTAAGTCAAAAAGTAATGTAAAGTTGTGCATATCAAGTACATAGTAATAAAAATGTTTTGAAAAGATATTCTTCTTTTATGTACCTTAATAGCCCGTCAGAACATAGGTTTCGAATATCTTTTATAGTTTTTTTCTCTCAAATTACAAAATATACAATAATTATTACTCAGCACAAAATAAAAAAATTAAATAAAAGATGTCACTTGATGGGAAAAAATGTAAGAAACTTTATTTTAAAATAATAGTGACCTAGATACCGAAAATGAATTCACTAATTTTGAGGTTAAAACAGCTGTTAATCAATATTTAGGACCATATGCAAGGATGAGTGTTCCCTCTTCAGTCAGCATTTTCTCAGTAATTCTTCTTTGTCCAACCATCTAACGAACTTCACTATGATGCCAGTTGGTGAATCAGTTGCATTACTTCTTTTCCCCAATCTGTGACAAGCATCTATCATTTTATCTATTATGTCCATATTATGCCCACTTTCTATAATATAACATCATATAACTCAAATGAAACATCCTGTATTTCTATACAATTGCTTCTCATGTATTCCTCAACATCTCCCAAACAATTCTCTTAAAGTGTTTTTTGCAGTTACCAGCTCCTCTATCTTTTCAAGATGTGTGCTTCTCTTAATTGTTTGCCATTTTAAACCTTCCATATTTTCATCGAGCTTTGTATTTATGGCTTTGTAGGAATTGAAAGTTCATAACAATTTTCTTTTGTTTCTCTTTGGTTATATAGAGGCTTTGTACTTGCCAAAAAATACAACTGCTCTCTTTCAGCCAATGGACCAAAATGTTATTAAGATTCTCAAAGCACATTACAAGAACCTATGCCTTCTTACAGATATCAAACTAAAGCAGACATAACATCCATCTTGAAAAAATTCAACTTCAAGGATGCCATTGTCAATGCAGCGTTTGCCTGGTGTCAAGTAAAATCTCTTACGTTATATGTTAATAAAATCTTGAAAAAATATTTGGCCAGAAAATCCGCTTCTTCCAAAGAAAGACAACAATAACGATTTTGAACAAATTTTGGAGAATACTCTTGCAATTTGCAATGAAATTGATTTTTCACAAGAATAACTGGAAGAATGACAAACAGAGTTTTAGACGATAACCTTACCGTTGACCTTGTACACGACAAAATTATCACTGAAGTCACAGAACCTGTTGACGACACGATCAAGGAAGCTTCGAAAGCAAGGTTCACAGTCAACTGTGATGGATGAAGCTGTATCAGCTGCAAACAATTTTTTACAATGGTCTGAGGAGAGAGGATTTGACTACGACCAAATATTGATTTTAAAAGACGTTGAATATAAAGCATTTGACTGACAGTATATGTAAGAAACAGAAGACTATCCCAGATTTCTTCAATGTATAAACACTGTACTGTATGTATGCCTGTCATTTAAAAATTTTGTAATACACAATTCATGTTTTTAATACATGTATGTACATACATTTTTTCATAACTTCTTGGTGCTCACTGTGTAAAATTAATTGTTTCATTAGCCTACTATCTTATGGTTTTACATAATTTTTTTTTGTAATTCCTATAACTTACTGCTAATCTTGGACGTTTAAAAAATCATGTTATATAATCCAGACACTTTGGTAATCTGACACCCTCTGAGTCCCATACCTGTTGTAAAAATATTAAAAATGAAGAGTTTGAAAATTTAATTTATTTTTTAATAAAAAGAAAAGTTTGCTTGTTTTATGGGCACCAGGCAGCATTGCGCTTACCAATTTAGAATAGTTGAAGTTTTATTTTCATAAATCTTAATCTATACTCAGGGTCGTAACTTCTTTTGAAAGTGTACTTGTAATCCTTAAAATTTTAACTTTAACTTGGATACCAAAGAAATGGTTGTTTTAAGATTTGAAATATAAAAATAAACTGGGAGATTTATAATTGGTCTATAGAGAAGGCCACATGAGTCAAATGAATGACTGGAAAATAAATATTAAAACAAGGGTAATAAAAATTCAATATAGATTTTTTTTTTTTTCATTACTGTTGAGACCGATGGTTCTTGGTGGACAATGGGTGACAATGGGGACAGTGGTGACAATGGGGACCACTGTTGGCAGAAAATTTTTATGGACAATATGAAATCATTACAGTTAGTAGACAAAATAAAAGATATATCGATACCACATAAGGCTAAATTAGTTTCATTCGACGTAAAAAGTCTTTTTACCAGTATACCTAGAAAGGAATGTTTAAAAAGCGTAGAATCTCTTATGGATAGAACCAAAGTAGATCCCATAATGGCTAGAGAACTTTTGGATGTAATTGAGGTATGCTTGGATCAAAATTATTTTCAATTTAAAGATAAATTTTATGTTTAATATGATGGTTTGGCTATGGGGTCCCCATTGTCACCACTGTTGGCAGAAATTTTTATGGACAATTTTGAAAACAAAATAATTAACAATAACCCATTTAAATCAGTTATTATTTATTGGTATCGTTATGTTGATGAGTAATTTGTCTCTTTGATGGCTCTAACCGCCAACTTCAATTATTTTATAAGTACCTGAACTCAATTGACGATGCGATACAATTTACCATGGAAGTTGGAGAACAAGATCAAATTAATTTCTTAGACTTAAATATAAAAATTGAAAATGGTAAACACAACTTTAGTGTTTTTAAAAAACAAACTTTCACAGATAACATTATCCATGCTTCATCTCGGCACCCTTTAAATCATAAATTGGCAGCTTTCCATTGTATGTTGTATCGCCTCATCAAAGTTCCAATGTCTGACTCTGATTTCAATAAAGAACTAAGTTGCATTAAACAAATAGCTGTTAATAATGAATATGATGTAAATATTATTAATAAAATGCTAAAGAAAAAACTTAAGATGAATGCAAGGCAACTTATTTTTCCAACTTCAGTTAAAAATAGCGCTAAATGGCGGAAAGTTAACTATCTAGGAAATGTTAGCCAAAAAGTTGGAAATATTTTAAATAGGGAAACAGAGTGTAGGCTGGCATTTTATTGTAGTAATAGTTTAGGTAAGATTTTAAATAATTCTAAAGATAAAATTAACAAAATGTTGAGAAGTGGTGTATATAAGATAACTTGCAAAATATGTAATTCATGTTATGTAGGTCAAACAGGACGTAATTTTAAATCTAGATTAAGTGAACATGAAAGAAGTTGGCGGTTAGGATATGAAGATTCCAGTTTTTCAAATCATTTAAGAATACATCAAGTGTCTGATTTTAATTCGAGTGTAGATTTTAAAATATTACATTTTGATAATAAAGGTAGGAAATTGAATGCTTTGGAGAGCTTAGAAATTAAAAGAATAAGATGCTATAACCCTAATTTAGTTTTAAATGACCAGTTAGATTTGTATAACTCTCCATTAGTAAAACCTTTAAAAGTTATTTGTACTTAGAACAATCAACTGGTTTTCCCAATATGTATTGTTCCTATGGTCATTGCCCAGGCCGGGTATTTCCCCAACCTTCCATTCATTGTATCCTAACTCCCACTCTCTAGTTTTAAGGTTTTCTGTTTATTGTCTTTTTTCTTCAGTCTGTAATACAGCCTCGTCAATGCCTTAGCAGGCGAACCATTGGTCGGCTAGACTAATTAAAAGTGGATATTACAAAATAAGAAATTGTGTTTTATTATCTTTTCCTATTCAATATAGATTTCCAAAATATTAATTTGAAGTATAGAATGTTAGTTGTAAGTTGTAATAAATGTTTAAGTGATATGCAACGGTAGGGAGAGTATTGGGATTGCATTTGGGTGGTCGATTTGGGTGGTCCGCGGATCTACTTTGGTAATGTATTACCAGGTCCGATCGCGTGGTAAAATTAATAAAGTACACTGGGCCAATCTCAACTTAGGCTAGCCATTTTTGACAAGTATTACTAGAAACTAATTTACTTAAAATAAGAGAATTACACTAATACCAATATTAATATTAACTACACTGTATTGCAAGAACATGTCGGTCTATATCAGGGCCTTTCATGGCCGCGTATTTCGACTAATAATTTTACGATATCCCAAAATCGCGATGCCCCCAGATATAAACCCAAGGGCCGAACGGCCCTAATCCTTTGGGTTTAGCTAGGCATAATACAAATTTACCGCACTATAATATAATTTAGGAAGATCGCTGAAGACGTCCTTAGTCACAGCTGTCTCGAGCACTACTCTGCTCTTATCAGCTGGCCGGGCGGATATATCCAGATTCACGAAGAGGAGGGGGAGTGGTGGTAATCACCACAGATATATTGTGTTGTGATAACAGACAGAACCTGTTGCCATATAAATGACTTAAGTAGTGTCCGTGGTGCAAAGTATGTGAACAGTTTTTTTGCTGACTTTGTACATCTGAAAGGACGCTTAACTGGTGGGATCTGAAAAAGCAAGCATGCAGGGAGTCAGTCTTACAGCGGCGTCTGACTTGATCAGACGCAATTTTGTATTAAAAACATTTTAAATATTTTAGTAACAGTTGAAAAAGGATGTGTTTTTAGAGCAGTTCAAAGGTGGCATCTGACTTTGTTTGATTACTGTTTTACTAAGTTTTGTATTAGGAATCTTTTTCCAGCTTTTCTCCATCTATTTCAGGAATACTGTTAATGTATTCATAAGGTAAATATAAGGGTACTACAAAACATAAGGTAAATAAGAAAGTGAACTGAGAGGTGGGATTTAATCACAATAAAGAAAAAAAATGTTGTTAAAATTATAAACTCCCTCAATTGTAAATATTTAAAAAATGGGAGATTTAAGTTAAACTGCTTTTGTGACATAATTGCCCCACGTTGATGCAACAATTGTAAATATATAAAAATTAATGGGTTAAAAATATAATTAATCTTAAAATTGACGCTTTTTGGCATTAAGAATTTATTATAAAAATTTGCTCAGCTAAGGGCGCCAGATGGAATTAACTCATCAATTTTGAAAATATAAATTTAATTTGAATTTAAATAATTTCAGGGTCGTGATTTCTTATAAAAATGTACTAACAGTGACGGTTTGATAAATAAAAATCCTTATTTTTTCTGCTGAAACTAAACATGGTAATTTATTAAAGTTGTTCATACACATATATATTCATGGTACATATTCTTTAGTATTTTATCTGAAATTATTTATATCATAAAGTTAAAATTTTCCTGTCTTGAAGAGACCAAAATTTCTTTTTAATGATTCTACTTTAACTAGTTGCAACTTGTAATAATTATATTAGTTATGAGCTTCTTTATTCTCATGTATTAAAAATTTGTATTATTTTTCACTTAGAAGTTAGATTAAATCTTTTAAAATTACTGTTTACATTACAACTATTTATTCAAACGAATTTTAACATATCTTTTACCATTAGTCCTTTTAATACAAAAATTTATATAAAATTGTCTATCATTTTTTGTTACCACATGGTAGTCTCCAGGGTGAATGTCCTTTGTGGTGAGCAGCCCTCGTTCTTGAAGTACAAGTTCATTGTAGAAGCAATCAGCCCTCTGACAATCTCAAATTGTTCATACAAACTCACAGTCCTATTCAAAGTGTCTATCACTTTCCTGCACACTCTACAGTCAATTAATTTCAAACTGTCCTTTTTTATTCACTTTGTTACCTACTCAAACATTTCCCTAAGACTCTTTTAAAACACATGTCACCAACTCAGATGTCTCTAACTAACTTTTACTAAAATATTTCAAACGTTTTCTACACAAAATTGCGTCTGATCAAGTCAGACGCCGCCTTAAGACTGTCCGCTTCACTAGATCTCACAATTAAGCGTCCTTTTCAGATTTACAAAGTCAGCTAAAAAACTGTTCACATACTTTGCACCATGGACACTACTTAAACCATCTATATAACAACATGCCCTGTTCATTCTCACAACACAATATATCACTTAAACATTTATTACAACTTATAACTAACATTTTATACCTCAAATTAATATTTTGGAAATCTATATTGAATTTTTTATTACCCTTGTTTTAATATTTATTTTCAGTTATTCATTTGACTCACGTGGTCTTCTCTATAGACCAATTATAAATCTCCCAGTTTATTTTCATATTTCAAATCTTAAAACAACCATTTCTTTAGTATCCAAGTTAAAGTTAAAATTTTAGGGATTACACAATAAAAGCAGTGAAATAAAAATTTAAGTGGAATGAAGCAAGGGCTTAAATGGCTTCTTTTTACTTTCTCACAAATAAGTAAGTAATATAAAGTAAGTTATGTAATGGGTCAAAAATTAACGTGGAGTTTTGAGAATATATCCGTTTTCAAGTTCTATGAGTTCAAAAAAGTGGTTTTTGGAATGAAGTTCGTCTGCCTATCCTCTGTCATTTGTACAGTGCTCTATAACCCAAATACGGAACCGATTTTGATCAAATTTGGTATGTGGGCTAATTAAAATTAGGAGATGGGAACTCCCATAAGAATTAAAAAATCAAAGTATGATTTTCTCAAAATTAGCTCTAAAGATTTTCACCAAATTTGGGCCAAGTGTAATAACAAAGACCCAAAAAATAAGATATTTTGGTTGCTATCTTTCTAAAATCGTGTGAGTTATTGTTAAACATTTTAAAAATCAAACAGGGGTTGTTATAAAAGACATATTTTCTCAAATTCGGCTTTACTAATTTCATTAAAAATCTTAGTGAAATGTGAAGATTAATGATCCAAACTTGTGTGTAAAATTCCAAGTAAACTAATATTAAATAATAAATAATTGGAAAAAAAATTAATCAAATATGATTTACACGTAGGTCAAGGTTTTGGCATAAGCAGAGCACGTTTAGGTCCTATTTAAATATATAAATATTTTTCAAAGGCAGCATGTATGGTTCATATTCAATTTTGACTTAACAATTACCAAACTGACATTTTTAGTAATGAATTAATAATTTTGGGGGAAAGTGAATGAGAATGTTTGTACAATGTTTATGTACTATTTTTCATTTTGCAATAGTTGCAGTATTTAGTGAACGAAAAGTAATTTAAAATATCAAAATTTGTTTTTATGTGATACATTTTGTGGAGTGAAAATTGAAAGAAAAATTATCCTAATTTTTTAAACCTTTGGATGTATTATTTAAACAGAGATTTAAAGTACTCTTTAAAAATTGTACTTCAAATTATCTTTTGGAATAAAAAAATTATTTAGTTAGAGAAGACCAAAAAATAAAAAAATTAAGGTTGTAATTTATTGTAAAACAATTCTATAAATAAACAGGAATAACAATTTTTTTAATGTAAGAAGTGGGGGTAAATAAAATCGAAACTGTAAAAACTGGGGATATAATGGTCTGAGAAAATACTATAAAATAAGAATATTGTCTACAATTGTGAATGATAAAAAATAGTCTCTAAGTATTATATTACTGTATATTGTTTCAATTATCAACTTAAGCATTTCAATTGAATACTTGTAAATATAATATATTTTGTCCAGGGTGGTTACCCATGGTGGATGTTTCAAAAAGACCCAAATATGAAACTCAGGACAAATAGTACAAGTAAGTGACTCCATAACTTTAAAATAATTAAGTCATAACATAGGACTAACCCTATTTTATACATAAACTTTCCAATGAAGTCTAATTTTTAAAAGTAAGTGATTGGAATAGAAGGGACCAAAATTTGTTATAAACCCAAATTAATCCTTTGAGGAGTATGGTAGCTTTAAAATAATCTGAAGTACTCCTCTTTCTTAATGGACATTTTTTGATGCTGTTACAATACTCAACATTGCACTATTTATTTATGTATTCAGCACATTGTAATAAGCCTTGTTTAATATAAAAATATATTGATACAAAAACTATACATGGGGGGTGGGGATTCTGTTTTTCCATTGATGGCTGTCCTATCAATTCCTCTGTGGAAAAATAAATTATTTTCCTTTAAATATTTGAGTATTTATTTTTTTAAAGACTTTTCCTCTGTTATTATTTTAATTTTCTGTAGAAGACAGTTCAGTGGTGTAGTTAATACCACCAGAAATTGTTGGTGATTCAGCTGTTTGAGCAAGCCTATTTTATGGAATGCTCAAGTGATGTGTTTTCCTTGTGTTGTATACATGTATCTGACTCTAGTATGTTTCTGTGTGAAACTTAGAATACATTAAAACACTCAAAATATAAATGGAAGGAAAAGTTAAAATGTGCAGTTTTTCAAAGAGTTAACATCATGAGTCTTTGGACTTCTTACCTATACAACCCTAATTGCATACTTTTGTATTTTATAAATTATTGTCATCATAGTCCTCTTTGATGCAATTACCCCATTTCACAACACTATCTGTATGATAGGTTTATCAGCATATGTATATCCTGATATGCCAATATATATATATTACTTAACCTAAAGAGTACACATATCAGATTCAAAAATATTTATCTGAAAACATATACATATATGCATTTTCTTAATAAGAAATATGAATATGTAATGTAAGGTTTTGTAAATTTAACAAATTTAATCTTCTGCAAATTTTATTAAATTAAAAATTGTAAAATTTTATTTTCCAAAACTTTCAAAATATTCTTCTACAAATTTTAATTATTTATATCCCCTTAACTTATATAAAGTTTTATCCCCGTTATAAATTTCCAATATATTTGTATTGAGGTACCTTTAACACTTATGAAGATCATAAGATGATGTAGTGACTATCTAGATGTCTTCTTATGGGTACTGCAATTTCTGTGTTTAGAAGTTCTCCAAGTATGTAAGTCCGAAAGGTGATGAAAGTGACTGCTTCTCTCCTGGATATGTCTTGTTCCGCCGATATTTGGATAAAGAGTATTGGTCTGTCGACCAACAAAGTTTAGCAAAGTAATAAAATTTGTGTATGTCTAATGAAATTAAGGAAAAATTATGTTTTGTAAAATAATTGGAAATAGTTTTGTCAGAAATCAGAGTGTATGGTATTAACCAATAAAAAAAACCAATAGAAGGAAAGTTTGTAGTGAGGAGATGCATAATTCTAGATATCAAAAAATTCAGACTACTAGCGAATGGGTCTCAGAGAAGAGTAGTTCTGAATTAAGAACACTTGAACTCCAACATAAGCTGATCGCTTGATTATCCAGAGCAATGATCATTTCCTATTGTGTAATTCAGTACTGAAAAATAGTTTTTTTTAAACATTGAACTTTAAAGTAGAATTAGTGAAAATTACACATTGGTATGAGCTTAAAATTGAGTTTTA
Organism: Aphrophora alni; assembly: GCA_963513935.1. Classification (NCBI taxonomy): domain Eukaryota; kingdom Metazoa; phylum Arthropoda; class Insecta; order Hemiptera; family Aphrophoridae; genus Aphrophora; species Aphrophora alni. Next base: position 37,858,876 of record OY740769.1, read on the forward strand.
TAATTTTAACATGTACAATTAAGTAAATTGAACTTTTTACTTCAAGAGCTGAGACTAATAGCTTTATTAATAAAATAAAGAAAAATCATGTAAATATAATAAAAGGACTTTTGTAAATAAAACAGTTATAATAACTTAAATAAGAAAACTATTGTTCCAAAGAAAGAGTTTAAGTAAAAATGTTCAGTTGGTACATCATAAGTAGTGAGAGACATTTTCTATTAGTGAATTAAATAAGAAAAGAACTTTATATACTCTTACTTGAAATTTGAACTTTATAATATAAAGTATATATTATATACTTTTAATATAAAATATGTTTGTCATTTACAGGAATCTTGTTCTATAATTTGTTTATTATAAAATGTATGTTAATTGTTGGTGTCCAAGTCAATAATGATTAACAATTAATAAGTACCTCATTTGTTCCGTCATGCGACTTAAATTTGTCCTGTTCTCAAGACGCGTTTCGGAGTCGGGACTCCATCTTCAGTTATATCTCTGTAGTAAAGGTCGTCAAAACATTAAAACATTTACGAAGACACAAATATATAATATTACACACACACAAAACGCACATACACATGTATACGTATTTACTGACATAATGTTTATAGTGCGCACTGCTGTACAGTCCACGGACTACTGATTGCTGTGGTGGGTCAATCGTTGAGAATACTTAAGTATTTATTTATTGATGGCTTTATCAGTCTCTTTTATCTTAGTGCTGTTTCATATAATGAGTTGGACTGGAAAGATAATTTTTCATTTAATATGTTGTCAGGTGACTGTTTAAAAGCCTTGTATATTTCAAACTCTTCAATTGCATTCATCATTCGTCCCTTTTTTTAGATGTGGAGTGGTGTCATGTTTGTTTTAAAATCAGTGTATGAGTGATTGTTGTCGACTAAATGTTGCGCAAAGTTTGATCTATAGGCATATAAATTGTTTTTAGGTAAATGTTCCTTATAGCGCTCCATGAATGTTCTGCCTGTTTGTCCGATATAGAAGCAATCACAGTCGTTGCAATCTAGCCTATATACACCTGATTTTTTATCTGTAGGTATGTTAGTGTTTCTACGTAATATCCTTTGTATGTTGTTATTGGTGCGGTGTGTGACGACGATGCTGTGTTTATTGAATGCATTTTTTAGAATTGTAGTCTTTTTTTTAATTTTAGAATTTTTCGTCTGCACCACTTGGGTTTAAAAACATGTAGTAGGTATTATTCCATCCATATAAACTAAAATGTTTGTTTATATTGTTTTAGTTCACAATCATTATGTATTAAAGTGGCTTTCTGAGCTTTTGCCAAGAATGGAACCACTTTTGTACGGCAACGGTGGACCAATTATTATGGTGCAGGTATGTAAATCAGCTGAATAATTTAGAGAATGATAAATCTTAATAAAATTTATGTCTAAATATTGTAACACCTAAAAAAGGTTGGTCCAATTTAAATAATGGGAAATAAGCGGGAATTGAGATAATTGAATAGAATGGGATAGAACTAGAGTCAAAAATGTGACCTATGTCTTTTAAAATTAAAACGAAGTAACTTCAATCATTATAGATTTCCAAACATAAATAAATAATAATGTATATATTTTTAAGGTAATTTAATTATAAGAAGTTTAATAAATTGTGTGTGTTGTGGAATGATGTGATTGGACACATTTATGAATTACGTAGTATTTGAACAAAACGATAGATAGATTGTATGTGAGATGATTATCGCTGATGTAGAGAGATTTTGAATAACCGGTACTAACAGGAAATAGAAAAATGCCATGCGCTACCCAGTCTCAGTTCAGTGGTTGAAGGTATAAGACGTATTTTCAAAGTTGAGAAACTTTTCAAAAATGTGATTCAAGAAGTTACCAAAAGTGTTAGACAGGAGTTTAATATTGTCAGATATAATCTGTACCGAACTAATTTACTGACAGTAGTTTGAACAGTATGGTGGAGTGTTTTTTAATATGTAAAAAATATTTAAAAATTGACAAAGACTTTTATGACGAGTAACGTATTACATAAAAAGACAATAGCGGTGTCTCGTGTCGATCGGTTGAATGATGGACAGTATTAAGTGTCAAAATGAACTAGTAATGTTGTTAGACAATTTTAATATGAACTTTAATTTGAGCGATGGAAATGGATCTGATGTGCATCGTTTTCAAGGAACGGCTAAGCAACTCTACGCAGTTAGAAACACGTGCTCCTCAATTTGTATTGTACCTACAGACTGGTAAAAAATGTGTTACACAACACAATAAATTTAATTCATGTATAATATGAAATATAATTTGTCTCATGTTTTTAAAGATGATTTCATTTTCTTTTATGAATTGATATTTAAGATAAATAATTTTTTTATATATACATAAACAATAAATGTTGATTGATTTGATTTTTCTTCTCAAATAAAACTAAATTCATAATTAAGCAGCAGATATTTCGATCTGTTCTTTTCTTAAACAAATAATTTTTGTTGCAACATAATTTAAATTCAAGTTTTTAACAAAATATACACCTTCTTCAAAGGTTAAGTCAATACACTAATAATTGATAGGATGTTAGTTGTAATAAATTTAATTGATGTATTTGTGATGATATATGTCATGTAATAATATTGTTTTTAATAAACTCATGTTAAAATTTCAACTCAAGTGTTCTCATTTCAAAACAAAAATCACTGAAAGTACACAGAGAAAGAATTCACACCCGAGATCATAAATAATTAGTCATTTTTTTTCAAAATTGACGAGAATTCGTCTGGCGCCCTCTAAGCTGAGCAATAACATAATACAGTAGACTCCCTTAAGTTCGGCCACCTCGGGACTGGACCCTAGGCCGAACTTAAAAGTGGCCGAACTAACCAATCCCTATCTAAAAAATGCCTATTTATTGTTTGTAAGGATCTTGTTGTGAATCGATGCGTATAGGAAAAGTGAGCAAACACAAAACACTTGCACATTCTGTAGAATACAACACAGAGGCACACTCTGACATATATTTAACACACATGAAAAGACAGAAGGTTAAAAAAACACTACCTACAAAACAACAAAACAATATTTACAGAACTGTAGGTCTAATAAAATTTAAAAATATTACATACTGTACATTGTTGATTTGGCTTCTTAAACACTTAAAAAAAATCTGTTATGTTTTTCTGAACTTTCTTGTCTAATGATTTTTAATGTGCAATGTCACGCCGCTTTTTAATAAACATTACATCGACGGCAATTGCTTCTTTTTGCTGTTCGATATAGGTAGCTGCCAGTTGCAAAGCTGCTTTGCCTTCAGCATGGCTCATTTTATTTTCTTCATCTTCCTCTTCAATCTCAACAGCATCTGCGTCGTTATCCTTCTCATTTTCCTGGTGAATGACACACTCGGCGATTTAGTCATCGTTCAAAACCTCGTTGTCTAGCTCCTTTTCAAAGTTGATCCACTCTAAAACATCTTCTTCAACAATGGGACCACAGTTCGGTAGTTGCTCAAGGTCGTGCAATAGAGCTGCATTGTCATCAGGTTCGTTAACAAGAATGTTGTTTGGCTCATCTGCTGTTGTGTTTTTTTGGTCAATCTTATCTTCTATATTTGGCCAAAGTTTTTTCCAAGACTTTATAAACGTCGACGGTGGTATTTCGTCGTATGCCTTGGCCGACATGTACACAACATCCTTCATATTAACTGACTTCAGCACTTTTAAGAGGTCTAAGCTGTCATCAGCGTCCAGTTTGGAAAGAATTTCAGAAAGTAGTTTACCGCGATACTTCCTCTTGAAGCACTCAATGACCCCTTGGTCCATCGGCTGTTGAAGACTGGTTATATTGGGTGGCAGGAACAGCAGTTTAATTTCTTTTTCACTGTCACAATGAATATCTTCCTGGTGAGTAGGCGCGTTGTCAAGAAGTAGAAGTGCTTTGATGGGCAGTTTTGATTTTGTCAAATGTTTTTTCACTTTGGGAACAAATTCGCAGACGAACTATTCCCTGAACAAATATGTGTCCATCCACGCTGATTTCTGCGACCGATAATACACTGGGAGAGTTTCCATGTTTATGTTCATGTTCTTAAACGCTCTCGATTTTGCTGCTTTGCCAATGACAAATAGGGGTATCTTGTGAGTCCCCGAAGCATTTGAACACAAGGCGACCGTTATCCTCTCTTTGCTGACTTTAAACCCTGGAGCAGATGTTTCTTGCGGGGTGGCAAAGGTTTTTCTGGGCAGAAGTTTAAAATTTAACCCAGTTTCATCGATGTTATTTAATATTTGCTCTGGGCTCAAGTTCTCATCATCAATGATTTTTTTAAAATCTTGCAGTAAAATTGGTGGCCGCTGTTGGGTCTGCTGGCAGCTTCTCACCACAAACTCCAATAAAATGGACTCTGTGTCTCTTTTTCCATCGAGAGAGCCATCCCTCACTATCTGAGAACGCCTCTTCTGGTTGAAGCTTTGAGTGCAAGATCATAGCCTTTTCTTTTAGGATTGGTCCACTTAATGGCGTTCCTCGTCTTTGTTCTTGAACAAACCACAGCCACAGAGCATCTTACACCAATTCGTGTTTGGCCTTCCTCAGTCTGCAACGCTTTTCTAGAACTTTTTCAGTTTCAATTTGTGTACAAAAGCCTTCGATAGTTTTTCGATTGCACCGCCAGTTGTTGACGGTACTTTTGCCCACGTTTAAATCCTTGCAAATACTTTGCGCGGATTTTACTTTGTCTAATATTTACAGAGCTTGTGGTCTCTGTTCTATTGACTTGTACTTACGTTTACGCCTTTCACTCATTTTAAAAACAGTTTAATACACTCAAAAACAATGAAAAACAAGAGTACATACACAACAGACGTACAGTAACAGTAAAACAACAAGTATATACACAACAGTAAAAAACGCAAGTGAAATAAAAATCACTGACTGTAGGCCTACTGTAAGGATGAGCGCCACACGACCGCGCAGTATGAATACACGACGCGAACTGATGAACTAAACATAGAATACAATAAACAAGTTAAGACTTGCTGTGTCTGGCTGGTGCCCGCCTATTGCGTGACTCATGCGCAGAGAGCCGGCTGGACTAAGCGGAGACTGAACTAACCGAGGCCGAACTTACGGGAGTCTACTGTAAAATCATTTATTTTTATAGTAAAATTAAATTCATTTTTTCTTTAAGTAATATTTATGATAATTACGTAAAAGGTGTTTTTTATAAATTATTACAATATGCCTTTGTTTTTTACCTTATTATGTATGTATGTTCATAATAATTGAGAGTACTGTATGTAGTATATCCCATGAACTCTGACCATCTCAAGAAGTTTTTTTTTTTCCTGGTTGTTTAAAGGCGAAAATTTCTCAGTCATCATCTACTTATAAAAAAAGGATGAAAAGAATATAAAATACTTCTCCTTAGCCTTCTAATACTCCAATAGCACCATGGTCGGATAATAACAAGAGTTGTTCAAGAGATACTTAAAATGAAATATTTTTATGATCAAATTTGTAATCACGATTATCAATATTATTATTGTATCAATTATTAATCCATAAAACCTAAATTGCATCATATCTTGTTATACGATCGTATATTAAGATCCCGTATGTAAATATATTTAAAAAAAGACAGGGTTAAAACTACTGATTTGATAGATTTTATAATTGACACTTTGTAACATTAAAGACTTTAAGAAAAATTGCTCAGCTAAGGGCGCCAGGAAGCTTGTAGCTTACCAATTTTGAAAAATAAAAATTTACTTTAAATTAAAATACTCTCAGGGTCGTGTTTCTTTTTTAAGTGTACTTAACAATTACACGAATTTATCATCAATTTGTTATATTAAACATTCATATGCAAAATCTTTACTTAGTACATCCTAACAATTGTTGAATCATTCTAATGATAATAATATAAAAAACATCAAATTGAATTTAATTATTTAATTTACCTTTTTAGTTGCAACTATAAAATTAAACAGATTTTTGTTTATTTAAATGAATTTATGTAACTAAGAGTTTTACTCTTTGAATATAAATCAAGTTTCATTGAATTATTATTTTTATTAGAAAAAGACTTTATTTAAATATCTTTAGACTTTGAATACAAGACATAGTCTTATATATTATGACTCGAGTCGTTAAGTCAGAAATTATACTTAACATTAAAATATTTAAATCATATCAGATACAAACATGATTTTAGAATAAAAGTTTTGACGTGGATACCAATCACATTTCTTCTATTTTAAAAGCACATTATCTTGAAGACACTTCGCTTCGTTCTCCGGAAATGTCCGACAGCCTCGTGGAAGTTGATTCTGTCTCTTTGTTCCGACGCTGACATCGCCTTCTTGTTTTACAAAGTTCATTTTCCGTTATTCTAACAACAAAATATCTAATTAGCGTTTTATCTCAAACTGTTCTCTATTAACACATTTCGGTTTTGTCTATATTTCCGGATTTGATCATCTCACTTTTTATCGGACACCTGGAAACCATTGTTCTTACCATATTTATAAAAGTTCACTGTCTTGAGACTTAGAATATGTCCAATCATCTCAATCTCCCTCTCCCAACTATTAGACATTAATTAAATTGTTCTTAAGTTCAAAAAATCACTCAAACATAACTACATTGTTCTCAACTATTTCCTATTAAAAATACGTCTGACCCAGTCAGACTCCGACTTACAACTCTTACAAACACGTCTTTCTACTTCAGATATTCCCTTCTAACTCACTCCACGCATGCTTGCTTTTTTACATAACGCTATCACAGGGTTCACATTTCTGGTCCCACGGACACTGTTCAAATTATTTGCTTGACGACAAGCTTTGTCTATTTTCACAATACAATATCTCATTTTTAAATTTATTATACCTTATAACTAACATTTTCTGCCTTAATTTTATATTTTAGAAAGCTATTTAAATTTTTTATTGCCCTTGTTTTAATATTATTTACAGTCATTAATTTGACTTACGTTGTCTTCTCTTTAGACCAATTATAAAATTCCCTGTTTATTTTCATGTTTCAAATCTCAAAGCAACTATTTCTTTCGTGTCAAAGCTAAAGTTAAAAATTGAGGATTACACGTATTGACGGACAGACAGTGATCCAAAATCGGTTAATGTTATAGAATCGCAAATAATGAGTTGGATGAATAGAATTCGTTAAATAATTGAATAATAAATAATGTATAGTTTTAGGATATGATTGTAAAAGTTATTTTTATAAAATATGAAAAATTAAGAAATTATTAGACAAGACCCAAGGAAATTCAGTAGTGTTGTGCACCCATATACTTGTCAGGTTCACCCTAATTGGCTCAAAATGTTCACCAATAATAGCATTTGGCAACCAAGCTCGAACTGAATACTTCTTGGTAGCTCTCTTGCTTTCTTCATTGAACGAGGGCAATCCTGTTTTGGACTCTCTTATTCCCAACAAGAATATACCAGAACTGTATCCGTCTGTAAAACAATGCTTTGAGAAAAGCAAATGTATCAAAAAACAATAGTTATCAATTGTATTTTACATAGAAGCAGTGCTGGCGTCCTTGGTATAAGGCGCCTACGTATATTTCAGAACTTAATATATATTTTGTATAAAAGTATATTGGTTATTGTACAATAAAGTATACGATAAAATTAAAACTAAAGAAACATTCTACTTACAATAAAACTTTAATCTTTAAAGATAAGATTAATAGACTATCCTTCATGATTGATATGATTTCGGAATCGAGATATTTAATAAATATAATGAACCTAATTTGCTAACTGTATCTAGTTTAATATAAAAGAGACAAATCATACACAGTGAGCCCCAAATATATAATTTTTGAACTATTTCATAACTTTAAAATTTATGTATGTTAGTTTATAAGAATTATCTATCGTCGCCTAAGAAACAACACCGCCTAAGTAACATTTTTTACGAAAATGAGATTTTTGTTTCCATGGTTGCCGCACTGTATTAGGTATACTGTGTAGAAGTAGTTTGGCTGAAATCCAACAGAATTCGCCTTAACAGAATTCACTTTTTTCCAACACCGCCTATCTTCTGAATAAGAACCAACACCGCCTATCTCCCTCAATCTGAGCATTGTGTTTACGACAAGACCAGTGACGCCAGCGACAGCCTTCAAGTTTACGGTGAGTTTACAACACTTATTAAATACCCTGATAGTTGTAACCAGATTTTAAACAATCTTTAATTATTTAGGTTTAGGAATACAATCATGGCTTATGAATGTGGTTTATTTTAATACGTATTCAAAGCTGATAAAGTTGTCTTTGGACATAGGCGGAGTTGTTGTTTAACTTTTATGAAAAACTAAGGGACATAGGCGGAGTTTTATGGCCGCAACAACACAGCAGATTTGTGTGTAATGATATTTTAACGTACTTTTTAACCTTTTATTCAGTAGGATAATAATTATAAATTAGCATCGAAAAATTTAGCAACACAAAAGTTATAGGCCTAATGATTTTGCAGGAAACATGAGTAAAATGTTAAGTGAAGGAGATGAGCTATCAGATGAAGATATGTTTACGAGTGAGGAAATCCTTCGTAAAATGGGCTTTACAAATAGCCTAATAAGCAGAACAACCGAAGTACCTGAATGCAGAGATACGCAGATCATTGGACCTACCTTAGGTAACATGTTTATACGATTTAATTATTTGGTTTCAAATCTTTATTTTGCTGGCCGTTCTGTTTTTAGACACCTTATGTACTCTTTAATGTGCTATTTTGGCACGATTAAACACACACACACTCATACATAAATAAATTTAGTCGTAAAATAGTTTGCTCTATTTCCAGATTTTCCAAACGGAAACGGCAAAGACAATTTAAATTGCAGCTTCATTGATGACTTTTCTTCCTACGATGAATTAGATCCTGATGACCCTGGTTTTATACCCGTTGGCGGTTTGTCAGATGATGAAGAATTATCTGCAAGTAATTCTCCTACACAGATATCTCCAGAAAATACAAATTTCCTAAGAAATGAAGAAAACATACCAGAGCCCGTTCGACCTCAAGAAAACGAAGAAGACAACAATGTTGAAGAGCTAGCTAGGCCTGCTAAGCTCAGAAATAAAAACAATAAACAAAATTGGAGTAAAGTTGTAAATTACGATAAGAGACAGAAAGGAGAGGCTTACGTTGGATACAGAAGATCTAGTCCTGGAAAAATTGCACATGATGTACCAAGGGAAGCAAAGGTGATGGGTCCTCGCTGCGCTTCGAGAGCTTGTATGCGTTCCAAATTGAGATCATGTCCTGTAATAACCGAACAAGACAGACAAACCATTTTCAATAGTTTTTGGAAAACTATGACATGGGACCAGAGAAAAACTTACATTGTTAGTCTGATAGAAAGTGTTGACATTTCTCGCAAAAAAACTAAATCTGATATATCCAGACGAAGTGAAACTTTGAAGTACCATCTTGTAGTACAAAATAAACGACTTCAAGTATGTCAACTAACCTTTTTGAATACTTTAGGCATAAAAAAGTGTACGGTTCGGTATTGGTTGAACGGCGAAGGAAAAGCACTCTCTTCAAATGTGAATGTGAGTGACAATAAAATCGTGCCCTCATCATCAATAACACGGGAATCAAAAAAAGGCCAGCCAAGAAAGATAGAAGATGTTGATTTTCTCAAGAATTTTTTTAAATCTTTGCCACAACTTCCTTCTCATTATTGTAGGAGCAGTTCTACTAAACTGTACATAGAACCTATATTTGAATCAATGAAAGACATTTATGATTTATATGGAGATGAATGTAAAAGCCATGGAAAAAACGTTTTGAGTAGATTTACATTTGATAAGATATTTCATAAGGAAAATCTGTCATTATTTCAGCCCAAAAAAGATGTATGCGACACTTGTCACAGTTTTAAAGTAAAAAGTGGAAATGTTACACAGGAACAATACAAGGAGCACATTTTGCAAAAAGACAGAGCTCGGCATGAGAAAACGATGGATACAGAAAAAGCCAAGGCCAAAGACATTCACGTCTTTACACAAGATACTCAATCCGTAAAGCTTGCTCCATGTGTAAATGCATCAGCGATGTATTATAAAACAAAATTGTGTGTACACAATTTTACCATGTACAACCATGGTACAAAAGATGCGATGACTTACTGGTGGGATGAGACACAAAGTGACCTAAGTGCCTCGTCTTTTGCTTCGTGTGTTATAGATAACTTGAGGAACACTCTTAACGATGATTTGAAAAGTTTAACACTATGGTCAGATGGTTGCTGCTACCAAAATAGAAGTAGCATCATGGCTAATGCACTGCTAAATCTATCCATGTAAAAAAAGGTCGTTATTGAACAAAAGTATTTAGTTAAGGGCCACACCATGATGGAGTGTGACAGTGTCCACTCCACAATTGACCCCATCTTAAACCCTAAGAGAGGTACAAAAAACAAAAAAACAGTGAAGGAAATATACTTACCCAGTCAATATGCACAATATGCAAGGGAAGCTAGGAAGAAACCCTTTCCGTATAAGTCGGTGTATTTGGATTTTTCATTTTTCAGGAATTTTTCAAAAAAAGAAACCATGATTTATGAGTCCATACGCCCATTGAAAAAAACTGGCGATCCCAAAGTTCAGGACCTACGAGCTTTGAAATATAACCCTAATGGGACTATTGAATTCAAAATTAACTTTGATGACGATTATTCATTATTGCCCATAAGACCAAACAAAACTGTATCTAATGTTTTCCCTCACCTACACAATGCCAGACTAAGGATTACAAAATCTAAATGGGACCATCTTCAAGAGCTTAAAGCTCACATTCCAAGTGACTGCCACGAATACTACAACAACATACCTTATGAAAACTGAGTGAACTAAGTTTGGTGGCTCTGATATTCTATAATGTCCAACGACAAACAAAAGTTATTGTTATTAGTTTTATGTTTATTAGTTTTATGAAAAAAACTTCAATTTGTCAAGTTTTATTTACTATTTTAGTACTTCAGTTACCAATTAACTTAATGTAATAAGTTTGCTCAATGTAACTGAATGTAACCTTAGTTTTTATTTTTATTTAGTTATTCCGATAAGTTTATAATGTCCAATGACTAACAAAAGTTATTGTTATTAGTTTTACGTTTATTAGTTTTATGTTTATTAGTTTTATGAAAAAAAACTTCAATTTGTCAAGTTTTATTTACTATTTTGGTACTTCAGTTACCTTAATTAACTCAATGTAATAAGTTTGCTCAATGTAACTGAATTTTATAACCTTAGTTTTTATTTTTATTTAGTTATTCCGATAAGTTTATAATGTCCAATGACTAACAAAAGTTATTGTTATTAGTTTTACGTTTATTAGTTTTATGTTTATTAGTTTTATGAAAAAAAACTTCAATTTGTCAAGTTTTATTTACTATTTTAGTACTTCAGTTACCTTAATTAACTCAATGTAATAAGTTTGCTCAATGTAACTGAATATAACCTTAGTTTTTATTTGTATTTAGTTATTCCGATAAATTTAAATGTTCTAATAAACATACTTTTACCAATTTACATACTTCAGTTTTTTATTTATAGCTCCACCTAAGTCCACAAATCCGAAAATAAAAACATAAAACACCGCCTATCTCCTAGTTCTAACACCGCCTACGTCCTTAAGCTTAAAAAAAAACATGACAACACCGCCTATCTCCAGCAACTTATTTATTTAAAGTAATTATTTTTTTATTATGATATTAGCATTAGCAACAGATACAACAAAGTAAAATAAAATCACAATGTATAGTATACGTTATATTATTAGAAAATTATATTGTTTTTTGTTGATCCTGAAAAGTTATGGAAATGTCACATAGGCGGTGTTGCTTCTTAAGCGACGCTATGTTCTTTTAGGAACTTCTTTATTAGTTGGAAAATATTTTAATATTATATATATGTTTTTCAGCTGCTTTATTCAAAATTAATATTATAAAATGGAATATTTAATCAAAACCTGTTGTTTATTTGTGATTGAGTTCATTTTCCAAAGAGTCCATGTTCCCGAAAAGTTTTAAGAGTTTGTGCTTCCTCACAGAATGTCACCCAATAAGTTTAAATAACAGAGATTCAAAATTGAGTAAATTCAACTAGGGTATTGTAAAATAAAATAATATAAAATTCAGCAAGTAGGGGAAAGTTACACTGTAACAGACCTCAAAAAAGGGAAACAGGGAAAATAGGTACGAACCAAAACACTTTCATTGAAATATACTACCACGAAGGGAAGATTCTTATGACAAATTCTTACTACATTCAAACAGTAATTTTTATGAGAGAAAAAAAAATCATGAAAAAGTGCAATAACCACAATGTGTTGTAATAATTGATAAAAAGCAAGGTTTTATTTTTTAAGTTATTATTTTACTGAATTTAAAATTGCTCGACAGTTATGGGTGCCAGGAAGCTTTCGCTTACCAATTTTGAAAAGAATGAATTTACCTATTTAAATCTCAGGGTGTAAGTTCTTTTGAAAGGGTACTTACAGTGATTTTCCTGGATAAATGAATAATCCTTATTTTACTGAAACTTGACATGAATTTATTGACAGTATATTTATTCTGTCAATAATAAACATTTATCATCATTAATAATTGACATAAACATTTATCATCACAAATAAATCAAATAGATTGACTATAGTTAACATCCTAGCTGAATTGAAATATTAATGCCTTTGAAGAAGGTCTATTTTTAAATCTTGAATTAATCTTAAAGTTGCAACTGCTAAATAGTTTCTTAAATCAAACAGATTAAAATTATCTGTTTCTTTATTATTAAATTTACTTTATTAAAATTCTTATTTCTCAAAAAACATAAATGACTCATTAAAAAAATTAAATGTTATAAAAACAAAACATTAGACATAAACTTTTACATATATAAATGATATTTTGTTTTCAGCGTTTAATAACGCTGATTTACCGTCTTTTTGTTGAGGATTTTCCTCCAAGAAAGCACATGTGATGGCTGTCTGTCCACATCGCATCAACCGCACAATTCGAGTTTTTAATTGCACTCGTCTATCTGACCGTGTTTTAAAATGTTTATTAGTTTGATAGTTCATTAAATCTTTTACGATTGTTCATCTTCCGACACATTTTTAATACGATACGCGCTAATTATCTATTGTCTTTGCGCGAAACACGTCGCTCATATTAAACACTTTGTCCAGTTTAATAAAACCAACACCATTTAACAATCTCATCTATAATGTACAGATCACTCTACATTTTTTAATAGTTCGGCACAATCAATACGTCTCAAACACCTCAAAATCAAATGAAGACTCAAACTACTACTGTCCTGTCCAAACTCTGGACTATGACTCTCTTAACACATCTTATTCCTGCGACTTCCCAACTAAGACTCAAAATTAAACACATTACATTTTTATTAAAACACCTCTATACGAACTTTTACAGGTCTGACCTCATCAGGTCCCAAACTAAGACTGAAGAACGCATGGTGAAAATCTAATATCCTGTCTTCCTACAGGGCTCACAGTCGTTGCTCCAAGGATTCCCATTCAATTCTCGCTGCGTGTGCGTTAACTGCGACTCACATCTCGTTACATACACTATTCAAAAATTATCTCTTGACAACAAGTCTTTTGTCTATATTTTTCATAACAAACACTATATAAATTATAATTATTAATTATACATAATATTTTATGCATTGTTATTTATTTTAATTTGGAAATCTAGTTAAATATAATATGAAAATGTTATGGTTGTAATAGAATAGGAATATGTAATTATGCAACATAAAACCAACAGAAACATATTATAATATGGAGGGATTTTTCACTAAAACAAATTAGATGAAAAAACTAAGACCTTGGACGACGAATAACTCCAAGAGATCCTTGCTGCAAACATGAGGAGTACAGTGTGGTATAGTAAATAATAGGATTAAAAGAAGCGACGTGATTGGATCTATATAATATAAGTCAGAGATCCTGATTGGTTCTTAGCGTATGCTAGTATGGTTAAATTAATTAAAGAAAGCTGTAAACTATTAGCAAAAGACGTCCAAGAAAACAATTTTGTATAATAAATAGTCTTAGTATGAATTTATAATAAATGTTTTAATCGAAAATGATATAAATGTGTAAATGAATAATTAATAATAAATTGATGTATCAAGGAGTTTTGGAGGAACGCTTAGGTGGTAGCAGGAGAAATAATCTCGTGGCTTTTTCAGTCTTAGCATGGGATCTGACGAGGTCAGACCTACAGAAATTTGTCTAAAAAGTTTTGTTAATAATGTAATGTATATAATTTTCAGTCTTAGATGAAGTGTTGAGGAGGTGAGATGTGTTAAAAACAGTCTTAGCATGGGATCTGACGAGGTCAGACCTATGGAAGTTTGTATAAAAAGTTTTGTCTATTAAAGTGCAAAAATGTTAAAAGAGAGGTAAGGAGTGTTTCAAGTGATAATGTCGTGTTAGTAAAGAAATAAAAATCAATGTGGACGATAGACAGACGTAATTTGATCAGTAACATTGTGAACATTTTAATTAATGCAAAATAAAAAAGACAAAGAATTACTAACTTATTGGCCCCACGTTGGGCGCCAATTGTAATAATTTACAATTACTGGAATTTAATATTTGACTTATACATTCATTTGATCGCCACACTTTGGTGCGACAATTGTAATAATTTTGCAATCTCTTCATTTATTTTTTAAAGTTTGTATTTCTTTTGTTAAGAAAAAATAAAAAGAAGTTAATAATTATTTTAAGTGCTTAGCTTATGGGCGCCAGGAAGCTTTCGCTTACCAATTTTGAAAAATTGAAATAAAAATTAAATTATAAACTCTCGTGGTCTAAAGTTCTTTTTAAGAGGTACAGTAGAGTCCCGCAAACTCAGCGTAATGTGGACCGGAAGTGTGCCGATTTTGTGAAATGCCGGGTTATCGGGAATAAGGGCAAAAATAAATTTTAATTGAAACACCAAAGCGGCGGCGATATCAAACGACTTTGTCGATAGCGGTAGCCCATTGTCGGCGGCATAATAACACCGCGGCATTGGCACCCGTCAATATAGCAGACATACACCTGCAAAAACGTTTGATGGGCCGCTTTTTTACCACGAATCAATTTAGTATACATTATGGAAAATATAACATTTCTTTTCAGTTTTCTTTGACAGGTACGCACAGTATATACAGTAAATAAAAATGAGCGAGTTACGAAAACGGAAGCGTGTATTGGTTTCGTTTGAGACGCGGTTAAATGTGTTAAAAAGACTAGACAGAGGGGAATCTGTAAAAAAGCTTTGTGACGAGTTTAACAACGTGGGAAAAGTACCATCAACGATTCGAGCGAACGAAGTTAATGCCCGCTTTGTGATCTGCCGAACTTTTATGAACATCGCTGTTTTTAGAAATATATATTTTTTCCCGTCGGGGTCGCCGAGTAATCCGGACTGCCGGGTTATCAAGTGCCGAGTTTGCGAGACTCTACTGTACTTGGCATAGGCGATTCAAGAAAAATTCTAAGTCTTGTATTGCTGAAATTGTACATAAATATTTATTAATTCATAAAACATCCTACATTTATCATCAACATAATCATATGTTATAATTAATATTTATCATCTAAATTTAATAAGAAAATCTTTATTTTATATTTCTTATTAATTTTGAATAATCTAGAACTTTATATTTTTTCATAATTTCCTTATTTTTAAATGTTGCAACAAGAAATTAATTCATAAAATTTATGTAACTTTGTAGCTCTCTGAAGGAGATTTAATTTAACATTGAAAGTTTAATTTTTTTTTATTTCCTTTGAAATAATCTCAAAAAGATTAAAATGAACAAACATGTATTGTGACAATGTGAAAAATCAGAGTTTGTCATATGTTTGAAGGTGCGCGGTAAAGTACATGGGGGGGGGGAAGCTATTGAAACAATAATCAGTCTACAGTAAACTCATTTATAAAATAAAAATAGATTTTCAAGACAAGAAAATAAATAATTATGTCTAATCTTAGTAAAATTTATTGAATAAGAAGTGTTTATTAATTTGTGTGAAAAATAAGGGTATGTGAGGTCTTTGTAACAGCAAAGTGTAACAGCAAAGCAAAAGAGACGCTTTCGGGAGGGAAATAATCCAGTTAGCAACAGTCAGTCGAAGTCTAGTAATTGGAGTGAGCGGACGTATTTGGTCTGTAGAGAAACTCATCAGAATGTAGTGCTAAAGTATAAAAAATCGTTTTAATCGAGAAGTGTGTCATCATAGACATGTATTAGTGAGCGGTGATTGCTTGTAAATAGACTTTTTAAATAAAAAGACCGAGAAACGCATTTTTTAACATAAGTGATGCAATACTTGCACGTGGTTGTTGAAAATGAACCATGAACTCTAGAAACAGATCATTTTCCGTGTAGTGAGAATTCTGTAGAGATAAACTCTCCGTTAAAGACAATAAACTCGCTGTGTACTATTATAAGAAAAACATTTTTTGAGTGCTGTACGAAAATACATGTAACATGAATTTTCCTGAAAGCCACGATCGCAGTGAACTACTAGATACGGGACGTCTGAAATACTACCTTCGGACAATTTTTTATAAAAATTGGTGTTGTGGTATAAACACCCTATGTTAACCTTAGACTAATGAATTGTATAATATTTTGATATATGTGTTGTACATGTTCGATTTTTCTTTATCTTCTTAAAAAATATTTTAAGAAAAGTAAATTAATAGAATAATGAAATTTTAATTATAAAAGTAAATCTCTTTCATAGATTTGCAAAGTAATTTAAATTTAAAAAAGTAATTTCTTGTTGCAACATTTAAAGTAAAGATTTATATTCATGGAATAAATGAGACAGTCTCCTTCAGAGAAAAAATTAAAATAAATAAAGTATATGAACTATGATAATATTCATATTTGATTTCTTAATATGTTTAAATAATATGTTTTTTTTTGTACACAATATCTTATGTTAATAAATTCCTATGTTAATATTTCAGCCAAAGTGTTTTCATTACATGCCAGATTTCACTGTGCAGTACACTTGTACAAGAACTTTCGACCCCAGAGATAATAAACTTATTAAAATCTTTTTTTTTTGATAAATAACGACCATTAGGTCTGGCGCCCAATAATTATTAAATAATGACTGTTAAATTCTTTTTTTTTATTAGTTAAATTAATAAAGTAAGAACTCTTCAGGTTCATATAATAATTTTTCCATTTAAAGTAGCTTCATTTTTATTAACAAGTAAAGAAGACTTTCTGAATAACCACAGTATAACAAGTAATTCAAACATAATATAAATCCTTAACTAAGAATTAACATAGGGCGTCTATACCACGACACCAATTATATAAAAACTGTCTGAAGTAAGAAACTCTGACGTCCAGTAACTTGGAATATTCTGCGATCGCTGTTTTCAGAAACGTCCATGTCTCGTGTAGGTGCATAGTCCTCTAGAAATGTTTTCTTAAAATAGTTCATAGAGTGTTTATGGTTTTTAAAAAGTGTTTTGTCTTAATAAAATTTTCACCACGCGGAACACGATCTCTGTCTAAGTCGCGTCTAGAACACATAGTCTCTCGTAACTAATACGTCAGCTTTTATAGTTAGTAATTCTTTGTCCTTTTTCTATTAAACTTAAAAACACGAATGTTCATTAAAATATTTGTGTCTAATGTCCTGTCATCAACAAATATACAAATTGTCTCACTCTTTGTCTCACTACTTTTACATTTTTCATTAATTAAAATGTTCACAATGTTACTGATCAAATTACGTCTGTCTATCGTACACATTGATTTTTTAGTTCTTTACTAACACAACATTATCACTTGAAACACTCCTTACATCTCTTTTAACATTTTTGCACTGTATTAGACAAAATTTTTTAGACAAACTTCTGTAGGTCTGACCTCGTCAGATACCATGCAAAGACTGAAAAAGCCACGAGATTATTTCTCCCGCTACCACCTAAGCGTTCCTCCAAAACTCCTTGACACATCAATATATTATTAATTATTCATTTACACATTTATATCATTTTCGATTAAAACATTTATTATAAATTCATACTAAGACTATTTATTATACAAAATTGTTTTCTTGGACGTCTTTTACTAATAGTTTACAGCTTTCTTTAATTAATTTCTTTAGCATATGCTAGTGTGGTTCTTAGAACCAATCAGGATCTTTGACCTATATTCTATAGATCTAATCATGTCGCTTCTTTTAACCCTATTATTTACTATACCACAACAGCAAAAAATTTAAGAGATTCTTTCGTTTCTACCCAAGGGGAACCAGGAACGAAAGAAAAATGTAAAATTCATTAAGGATCAAAATATGATCAAGAAAATATTACAAAAACATTCAAACCAGAATAACTTGGAAAGTTATGGTCAGATAACCACAATTCGAGTTTTAATGCATTCTACAAGGCCTAAGGAAAAGGACATCTCTTTTGGAATTCCCAAATTCCAAGCCAAAATAAAGATATGCCAAATTTAAGAAAATTTGTAAAATTCATTCAACTTTTCAATAAATAGAAAAATAATTAAAAGAAGCATTCATAATAATGTTAAAGTGAAAACTTAGTGTGTTCAAACCTACCGGAAGCACATAAATTTCAAAAGACAAAAGGGAATTTCTAAGCGAAGATCGTCGCTTCACGACTTCGTTTGAACATTTTTAGGACATCAGGTTAAATAAAGAATCGCTGCATTCTCCAGATCACCATTCAGGAAACAAAGTCAACTATATATAACCAAGGTATCACTCTTAAAATATACGAACGAATATTCACTACATATTGAATATATATATTTGGTGTTTTAAGATGAAAAACCATTTCGGTCATTATCACCTTTATTGAATATATAAAACAACAAATTAAATGAATTTGGGAAACAAATTAAAATAAAGTCAATTTGTTATTTATATATAATTATGATTCTTTGATCAAAAATAAAATATAATATAAATGGTATAAAATATTAAATGTAAATATTTTCATGTATTGCAGATTGTTTCTTTAAAATTTATAGAAAGTGGAAAAACAAGATTAATATATTACATTGAGACATAAAAAGATTTTATCTATTGATTTAATTTCGAATTTTAAATAAGAAAAAGTTTAAAATTAATAAATAAAACATTTTGGTTTTTGGTTTTATTTGTTTGTTTCATAAATATAATACTATGTATAATATCAGATGGATTTTAGTTATGCGTTAAAATATAATTATATGCTCTTAATTTAAATGATAAGTATAGATTTTGCTAATTGCTTTTTCAAACGACACTACCAGAGAGAGAGTTTTATCAGATAGACAAAGTAGAGCTAATACATTCAAAAACAAAGAAAGTTTTAATTTAAATTATAATTTCTTAAAAAATCATTAAAAATAGATTTTCTCTATAAAGTTAAAGGTATAATCTTATTCTTGCGGAAGTAACATAGGGGCAAAGAGTAAGGTTTAAAATAAAATAAGAAGAGGAGAGATGCGTTACATTGCAATACATGTACTCTCACCTCAATGTACCAAAAATGGAGGCTAGTAAAGAAAGAACCAAAACTAGACATGCTCATTCCAGACGGACTATAATATAACTTTAAACCACAGATTGAATGGTAAATCAGAGAGGTGTGCACTATATGAACCTGTGTTATGATAGGGCCCGGACAATTGAATTATGTTAGGCATTGTCAAAAGCTCATTCAATGTCAAGAAAGAGACCGAGGGCATATTCACAGTTTTGGAGTATCTCTTCCAATCTTTGAACTAGACTATGAAGTGCACTCTCACACCCTTTAACTGATTGGTAGGCATGTTGACTTATATGCAAAGGGATCATGGCCCGGCATATATGTTTCTCTACCAGTTTTTCTAGTGTCTTCAGAATAAAGGAAGTTAAACTGATCAGTCTATAAGCCTTAGCCTTGAGGTACATACCTAGTGACTAGACTAATCCGGAACAGTCTGCTCAGGATGGGGTTAATGTGTGTTTCCCCTTTCTGCAGTAGAGCTAGATAATTCCCATCTGGGCCCGGTGAATTAATTGGGTGAAAAGAATAATAGCCCACCTAATTTTGTTGATATTAACCCCACTATTTGTTTAGCGATGTGCCAGTTCTCCCTAGTTAGAACTATGCAGGGAATCACAAACCCTTGCTTCCCATCCATTCTCTTGATAACTGAGTTTGGAAAGTGTGCCCTGAGTAGGACTCCCACCATTTCTTCACAGGTTTCTTTAAATTTACCACTTGGGCTATAAGACTCCCTATTGGGTTTAGGGGAGCGAAGGCTTGTTACAAAGTCTTGCTTTTGGGTAGTATGATTTATTTCCCCACAGAACCTCCTCCATGATTCAAATCTCAGTGAGGGACCATTTGTAAGCCTCCCATCTACCGTATCGTTTGGCTATATTGAACAACCGCCTAACTTGTTTCCCTTGGTCAGAGAGTGATTGAGTCCACAACTTGGGCTTGACCCTTATACACTCTCTGTGTAAGTGTGTAAGAGGACAATTTTCATGAAAGGAGTCCACAACAATATTAGTTAAACTACTTGCTGCGAGCTCTAATTCTTGTGAATTACCAGTCAGTCTCCCAAACACTTGAAGTTTGGTTTTGAAGTTCTCTTGATACACCCCCCCCCCCCCGTTTGGTATTCCTGGGATTCCAAACGTGTTAACTGATCTATTATCTACTTTGAGTTCTATAATTATTTGTCTATGATCTGCCATTGACAGCTCATCTGACATTTACCATTTACTTACTGCATTTAATATACCATTAGTTCCAATTGATAGATCTAAAACCTCACTTCTAGTCTAGTGACAAATGGTAGGTGTATTTCCTCTATTAAAAATATAAAGATTCCATACTACAACATAAGAAAGTAATTACTCACCTCTATTGTTCATGTCACTGCTGCCCCACACTGTATAATGTGCGTTGGCTTCTGCTCTCACCAGGAGTTCAAAATACCCAAGCACGCAGTGCTCAAAGCAAGTACCAAGTATTGATAGCAATACCAAGTACTTACGCTTGATAGCAATATTTAATAGTATTTGTTGAAATAATAGAACATAATGTTGAAATATGTACATTAGATTGAATATTATGGAACTTTTTTATTAGAGCTTCAGTTTGTACCAGTGAATTTGTTTAAATTAATAGTATAATAAATATTTCTATAAATAGTGGAAACTGAACTATCGACCATTTCAAACCCTAGCAAAACCAATTTTTATTATCCACATTAGTTCAAAATTGATTCTCATACTGCCTCTATGATTCTCATACATCTTCTTATCCATTTTAGGTATTCAAATAAATATATACATATCAATAAACTTGTGACAGGATTATTTTATTTTTGCACAACTATATAATCACAAAATAATTTTTCAATGTATAAAGTTATATTAAAACATGATATAAAATTTAAATCTCTCTGATTTCAGGTTGAAAATGAATATGCAAGCTACTTTGCCTGTGACAAAAATTACACCAATTGGCTCAAAGATATCATTGTGAAATATGTACAGGAAAAGGCAGTTTTATTTACAACCGATGGATTTTATATTAAAAATCTTACGTGTGGTACAATTCCAAATGTACTGATTACAGTTGACTTTGGTTCAGGTCAGGGAGTAAAGATATTCAATATTTCAAAAATTATAACATTTGTCACATAAATAACACAATACAGAGTTTACCATAATGTTAAATATTAATGTAATTTTTTTAAATATAGTTTATTTAACTAAATTAGGTTATATAAATAGAGTTTTTTAGCAATTTCTGAGACTAGAAATGTCCACCAATCCTATTCATAGGACTAATTTGACACCATTTTGGCTCTCTCTATATATGTAGTTTTAATGTGACCATAGGTTCTTAGTAGAACTGAATATTAAAGGGAAATAATTATTTTTGAAACAGTTTAGATTCACAAAAGTGCTTGGTTGTAAAACATATAACCTGTTTCCTGATGATGCTTAATGATGAATCACATTGCACATTAAAGCACATGTGTGAAACTTTGCCTTTTAAGGTTTTTTTTTTTTTTTAGTTTAAAATTTATCCAATTTACAAGTGCCAATTTACAATTTCTCACAGAAATAAACGACATATGGAAGATAAAACTATGATGAGGTTAAGGGTATCTTCACAAGCAGTGGATGAATTTGTTCATCCACAACTGCAGAGAGTGTCAGTTTTTTGCAATCAGCCTGTAAGTGAAGTAGTATCCGATTTTCATTTTTCACGAAATGACGAAACGTCTTGAGAAGTGGAATTGTATCATTAAGATTGGTGATACCCAATGGTAACCATTCAGAAGATTCAGGAGGTTTTCAGAAATGATGCTATGGACATCATATAAATTATTAAGGAGTGGTTTAACCAATTCAAAGATGGCTACACAACAATCCAGAGTGACTGACATTCTGGAATGTAAACAATTAGCCAAAATGACAAGATTATTGATCAAGTGTGAAGTTCGTACACTTCATCTCAATGCCTTCTATCATTTTATTCAGAGTTTCTAGGCTATAAATTTGCTCCTGTCAAATATAGGCTTTCTCCTTTCCCTTCTTGCCACCTTGTGATATTTCTTTGTTCTTTAAGTTGAAAATGATGCTGAATTGGTATTTCACGGAAAATTAAAATCTGTTGGGAGCTCAATACAACCCCTCACTCATAGGCTGACTGTCAGTGACTGATACTCTCTGCAGTCAGGTGTGACAATGTGAAAAGTCAGATTTTAATATAGACTCATTTAAAAGACGCGGTTAAGCCAAAGAGATAAGAGATTCAAATAATAATTTAAATTTAGTCACGTCATTTATAAAAGAAAAATGGATTTTCAAGACAACAGTATGAATTATTATGTTTAATTTTAATGTAATTTAGTTTGTTTGTTTTGTTATGTAAATTATGTGTATTTTTACGGCAGTGCGGTAAAACGTGGGAACAGTAACCGGAAAGAACGCTTTCGGAAGTAGGAATTTGCCTCATGGTAAAGTCAGTCTAAGTCCAGAGCTTGAAGGGACTGGATGTGTTTTGTGGAGTTAGAGTTAACCGCTCAAAATGGACAAGTTGTGTTTTTCAAAGTCGAAGTCTAGTGTTTGGAGAGATAAGATCGTAGAAAGAGTTTCTAGGTTCTATTAGAACAATGTACATTTGATTTTTTGTCTCAAATAGAGATCGAAAGTGTTTTAAAAAATCTATAAAGAGCGTGTTTCAATGACAATAACGTGGGAACATAAAAGACAATAATTTATGTACGCGAGTTATGAATATTCTCAACAACTGGAGAAAACAACTTCTGAACGAGGGAGAATCCTCTACAAGCCGTAGAACTTCAATTTGTAGGACATCAGTTTTCCATTCGGACTCAGACAATGTTTTTTATTTAAATCGGCGTTGTGGTATAGACGCTATATATTATTTGTTTGATTAATAACCTGTGTTATGTTTTAAATTAATTTTTTGTAAATGTTTATCTATTTAAAGAAAATTTAGTAGATTATTACTAGAAGAGATACTAGTAAAATGAAACTTTTAATTAATGAAAATAGAATCTTTTCATTTTTTCTTTTAGAGCTACAAAGTTACTAAAAAATTTCATAGATAAAATTCCTGTTGGAACAATTTTATTGGTAAAAGCATTTTAAAGATAAAATTAATTAATTTGAAAGAAAGAAATAAAGGAAATATAAATTCATAATTTGTTATTGAAACTAAAGAGGATAACTAGTATTTATAATATGATTTTTTTTGTTGTTAATAATAATTTGTAGGATGTTTCTTTGAATGTTTAATAAATGTTTTCTTTGTAACATTTCAGCCAAAGTGTTCTCATTTATAACCAAAATCCACTGTAAGTACACTGTAAAAAGAACTTGCGACCCCAAAGAGATTTTTTCTTTCTTTTAAATATTTAAATTCATTTCTTTTCTTTTTCTAAATTGGTATGCTAAAGCAAACCTGGCGCCCTATAGTCGAGCAAATTAACAAATTATTAACATTAAAAGTAACTTCAGCAAAATTTTTGAAATATTACAAATGTCGCCGCAACTGTGGGCCTTTTTAGTCGAAAGTACAGTGATTTTGGCAATGAGAACTCTTAAAATCAAGGTAAGGACTCTCTAAATAAAATAAGAAAGATTCTTTTTAAAAAATTTTTTTTTTGTGTTAAATATAGTAAGGTAAAAATGGAGTCAGAAATTGTAAACGTTAATAATAATGATGAACAGGTAGGGTTAAGAAATCAAAATTCTTTAAATAATATAGAGCCATTGGAATTTACGGGGGATATTTTTGATAATTTACAGAAGGAATCGCAAAGTAATGAGCAAACAAATGAACAATTTGCACAAAATTTTTTAGATCAAGAAATAAGTAGTAATAGTAATAGTAGACGTTCAAGTGTGAACGCGAATAGTAGTTCAGGTTCGGATTTTAATGGGTTTGATAGTGATAGGATTCTAAATAGTAAAGAAAAGTGTGAAGATATGAATAAAAAATTAGTAGAAACACCAGGGGTAGAAATTGTAGAAGAAAATTCAGATAAGGAATTAAGAGCTGAAGAGGTTAGGGTAATTGAGCAGGTTAGTGTAACCGAAGAGGTTAGGGTAGGTAAGAGTGGGGAAAATAATGATCAAAATAAGAAAATGGAGAGTATGTTTGAGCAATTGATGAGTAAATTTGATCAGAAATTTGAACAAAGTAGCTTAGAAACAAAACAGAATAATCTAGAACTTAAACGAGATAATGATAAAAAATTTGAATGTATAAGTAATGATATTAAACAAAGTAGATTAGAAATAAGTAATAAATTTGATCAGAATAAACTAGAAATTAATGAAAAACTAGAGAATTTTAATATTAAACTCGAACAGAATAATGTTAAACTGGATAAAATAGATAATGACTTGAAACTGAGTAAATTAGAACTAAGACAAGCTAATTTAGATTTAAAAGAAGCAATGTGTAAAAAATTTGAAGAAATGAGGGTTGAATTAAAACCAAATTATGTAAAATTTGAACAGAATCTTAAAATGGAAATTAATGTAATGGAAACTAATAATAAAGTAGAATTTGAATTAAGCTATTGTGAGAAAAAAGTAGAATTTGAACAGATTAATAGTGTAGAAGGTGTTTTGGTAGAAAATATTAATAATTTAGATAACAATTTAAATCAAGCAATAGCTGAAATTGAAATTAACAGTTTTAATGAAATAAATAACATGTCAAATGATTTGATAATAATAGAAGACGATTGTGTGAATGATTGTGTTCAAGAAATTTCTAAAATAATGAATAATGGGTTAGGTAACAAGGTAAATCTAGAAATAACAAGTAATGTTGAAGTGAATAAGTTTGGTGGGGTTGGAATAGGTATAATTAATTCAAAAAACAAAGTAAAGGTAAATAATCTAATAATAAAGGAATCAGCTGTTTATCTTAAAAAACGAGTTTACCATAAGACTGTAGATTTTGAAAAATACACGATGTTAGAATTTAGAAATGTTTTTAGAACCCAAGAACAAGAAATTAAAAGTTTTTGTGAGAAATCTAACTTTAAATATAATTTTGAAAATGAAAATGTAGAGATAGTAAAGGAAGGCTTTGTGATGATATACGAGAATGGTGGGGTAAGGATTCCCAAGCTGATAGCTGACAAATTTAGGTCATTGGATTCTAAGATGTTTGAGAGAAAGAGAAATGTAGATATGTCTGTAAGGGAGAAAGAGAAAGGTATTTTGTCAATACTTCCAAACAATAACAAAGGGGAATCTTTTGTTAGGAAAGGGTCTGTTGTGATGACTATGGTAAACAAACTGTCCATGTGGACAGAAGTATTTAACGTTGCAATTATGTTAAGAAAGCAGGTTATATTTTACAAAATGTTTCACCAATCGGGGAACCATCGTAAAAAATGTATAATTTATAATTGAGTCATAATAAATTGAATTTTGGAATGAATAAATAAATGTAAGGACATTTTATAAACACACGGACTTGATTTTTAAAATAATTAATAAAAAGTAGTTAAGATTTTGTTAATAAGTAAGTTTAAGTTTGAAAATAAATAATTAAGAGTTATGAATACTAATAATTTGTGTGTACTGATAAATTTTGTAAGCTAAGACAGAAATATAGAAAATAATTATATGCCAAGCTAGTATGATTAAGAAGAAATAATATTTAGAAACGTTTAGGTATTTGCTAAGTGAAAGATGCAAGATTGTTAGTAAATAACCGAGTGTTGTTTACTCTAAGATAAATATTGATTTTACGTGACATAGATAAAGCAGATTAGTTCGAAGCAAGGATTCAGAGTAGTGTTGAAGAAACAATATTCAATATTAAGTAGGTGGATTCAATAAAATATGCAATAATGACGAGAAAAATAGAATCTAGTTGGAGCTAAAAGGTTCACTTCTTATCAGTAGACAGATATATTGCTTCATACAGCTGGGGGAGATTGTTTATTCCTTAGTCAGGTATAAATTCCTATGCATGACATTGAGACGAAATATAGGGTGTTACCAAAATGCTGTCTAGGAAAATAAAAAACTTTTGACGTATAATTCTAATTTAACTTGTGTTTTCAAATAAAATTTGCTTAAATAAAGGATAATTGGCTTTAAATAAAGTAAACAAGAAGAAAAGTAGATTACTTAAATAACTTTGATAGTATTGAAGGTAAAATTTTTGAGTAAAGAATTTAGAATAAATTTTAAAAAATAAAATTTTCTTTTTGAATTTGAATAATAACATCTAGAAAGGATTACATAAACAGAAAATCGACGATGCTAGTAATAAGCTTGGTAAAATAAACTTTATTTCAACTTTGGATGAAACGATTTTAATGAAATTTTTTATGAATTTTAAAATTTTCTTCGTGTAGATGCATTTAAGGAGTACATGAACATTTTTGGGAGGAGGTAGGCGTTTGTGTAGTCAAAATAGAATGTTTTATTCGTAAGAATAAGGCATTCTGAGACTGCATAAGAGGGCGTGTTGTGAAATAGGGATGTGTTTTGGGCTTTATCTTGAATCAAGTAGGGATATTGTATTCAACCACTGCACATTTCAACATCACAACATGTTACTCTGTGTAAGAGTCTAAAGAGCAATTAGAAGTATGCACGGTATAAAGTAGGCGGTTAGAAGAACTGTTGTAGGAGAGGTTAGGAAGAAAAATGCATAAAAAAGTGTGACATTATTACATGAAAAAACTTCATGTAATAAAAAATTTAGACAGATGTTGACTGAAAATAAATTGTAGGATATATATATAGAAGTGATCGATCTGTATATACAAGATTAAACCGGACGTGACAGGAAGGAGAGTTTTTATGAAATGAAGCGAAAAGTTTTATAAAACTGTGAAAATGTTGATTAGCTGATTAGGATAGGTAATTAGATGTTAAATTGTAAAACGATAAGTTGTATGTTTTGATGTTTTAAAAATTAAGAATTATTTAATAATAAAATGATATAAAATTGTTAGTTTTAAGTGATTTGTGGTTTGTGAATATGAAGAATAGTTGTTTAAAGTTTGAGAATTTATGTGAGTTTTGCCAAGACAGATAATAATTAAGTTTTTTGATGTTAAAAAAGGAGTAAAGGAGGTTAAGTTTTTGTTTTTTAAAGGAAGGAGTAATAAATAATATAATATGAAGAGATTTTGATGAAATTTATAAATAAAATAAAAGAATTAACGATTTTTAATAAATAATAATGGAATTTGAAATAATAGATGATGTTAAGCAGTTATTTGATAAAGGTGTCTAAAGATTTTGATGAAATACGGTGTTAGCTGGGAAAACAATGTAAATTTTATTTTTTGAAGTTTTTATATACAAGTAATAGATGATTAAGAAGATTTTAATATGAAGTGGTTTAAATGAAAGAATTTTTGAGTTTTATATGAAGATGATGACTTTACAGAATTGTTGAGTAAAGTGGTATTTAAAATGAAGTTGTTCTGTTAAGAAACTTTTATAAAGAAGGTAGTTAGGTTGCATTAATGGTAAATTTTAGTTTTTAAGAGGTTTTTTGAGTACTGCGATGAAATAAAGGAAATATACGACGATTTTAATGAAATAAAGGAAATATACGACGATTTTAATGAAATAAAGGAAATATGCGACGATTTTAATGAAATAAAGGGAGATTTAAGGAATTCTGCGGATAAACGACGATTATTATGATTTTTAAAGGAAGCTACGTTGAAGTAAGGAGATTATTTATGAAGTAAAATATAGGTAAATAATAAGGAGTTTTTTTTTTTATTATGAAGAATTTGTTTGGGGATTAATGCAACTTAGATTATTAAAATATGAAAGATAAGATGGAAATAATTTTAAGATAGGATACTGAAAGACAATACAATTGTAAAGAGGTAATTTTGAAATAAATAGATGAGTTTTGTAAGTAATTATATTTTTTTTTGATAATAATGATGTTATATTTTTAAATTTTAGTTGAAGAAAAGAGTTTTTTTTTGTAATTATAAAATCAGTAGTTAACATGTTATCCCAGCAAGACAAAGGAGAATTGAGATTTTAAGTAAGAATAAATAGTTATTGGAATTAAACTAAAATGAATAATAATATAAGATGATAATTGAAAAGTTTTTAAAGTAAATTGAAGTAATGTTGAGTAATAAGTAAATAATTTTGTAATGGTGTTAATGATAATGAGAAGTTTTAAATTTTAATTGTATTAAGTTGAAGGAATTATTCAGATGAATATCTAGAGTCAAAGGTAGATTTTCAAAGGATGTAGAAATGTCGTCTTGGCAAAGAGGATGAGACGAGAAAAAGTATATAGACGGCTGTCTGGGAGATAAGCTTTGAGTGACGGGATCCTGTCAACAAAAAATGTTGATGGAAAGTTTCAGCCAACAAGGTTGGAAAGGAAACTGATGATGGGTTTTATTGTATAAATAGAGATAAGGCTTGGCACTAATTGATTCGTATATATTTTTTCTTTTTATAAATGAGTTATGATGACTCAAACAAATAGAGATAGTAAAATAGGATTATTAATAAATAGATTTTTTAGTTTTTATAAGAAAAGAGAATCTTTCTTAAATTAAGTATACTAGGGATACTTATTTTCTTTCATGAGGTCCTTAGCTTCTGAAATGAAATGTCTTGAACATCCATTAATATTTTTTTTTTCTTTTTCTTCGATTTGAAATATATATATATAAAAGCTTTGTATTCCAATACCTGTATTGAAATACAAACCTTGTGGGGTTTTGTGACAATGTGAAAAGTCAGATTTTAAAATAGACTCATTTAAAAGACGCGGTTAAGCCAAAGAGATAATAAATTCAAATAATAATTTGAATGTAGTAACTTCATTAATAAAAGAAAAATGGATTTTCAAGACAACAGTATGAATAATCATGTTTAAGTTTAATGTAATTTAGTTTGTTTGTTTTGTTATGTAAATTATGTGTATTTTTACGGCAGTGCGGTAAAACGTGGGAACAGTAACCGGAAAGAACGCTTTCGGAAGTAGGAATTTGCCTCATGGTAAAGTCAGTCTAAGTCCAGAGCTTGAAGGGACTGGATGTGTTTTGTGGAGTTAGAGTTAACCGCTCAAAATGGACAAGTTGTGTTTTTCAAAGTCGAAGTCTAGTGTTTGGAGAGATAAGATCGTAGAAAGAGTTTCTAGGTTCTATTAGAACAATGTACATTTGATTTTTTGTCTCAAATAGAGATCGAAAGTGTTTTAAAAAATCTATAAAGAGCGTGTTTCAATGACAATAACGTGGGAACATAAAAGACAATAATTTATGTACGCGAGTTATGAATATTCTCAACAACTGGAGAAAACAACTTCTGAACGAGGGAGAATCCTCTACAAGCCGTAGAACTTCAATTTGTAGGACATCAGTTTTCCATTCGGACTCAGACAATGTTTTTTATTTAAATCGGCGTTGTGGTATAGACGCTATATATTATTTGTTTGATTAATAACCTGTGTTATGTTTTAAATTAATTTTTTGTAAATGTTTATCTATTTAAAGAAAATTTAGTAGATTATTACTAGAAGAGATACTAGTAAAATGAAACTTTTAATTAATGAAAATAGAATCTTTTCATTTTTTCTTTTAGAGCTACAAAGTTACTAAAAAATTTCATAGATAAAATTCCTGTTGCAACAATTTTATTGGTAAAAGCATTTTTAAAGATAAAATTAATTAATTTGAAAGAAAGAAATAAAGGAAATATAAATTCATAATTTGTTATTGAAACTAAAGAGGATAACTAGTATTTATAATATGATTTTTTTTGTTGTTAATAATAATTTGTAGGATGTTTCTTTGAATGTTTAATAAATGTTTTCTTTGTAACATTTCAGCCAAAGTGTTCTCATTTATAACCAAAATCCACTGTAAGTACACTGTAAAAAGAACTTGCGACCCCAAAGAGATTTTTTCTTTCTTTTAAATATTTAAATTCATTTCTTTTCTTTTTCTAAATTGGTATGCTAAAGCAAACCTGGCGCCCTATAGTCGAGCAAATCAACAAATTATTAACATTAAAAGTAACTTCAGCAAAATTTTTGAAATATTACACAGGAAAATATTTATGCTTGTACCTGAAGGTACCCTCTAACTCCTTACAGAAGGTCACTTGCCATACTTCTTTTGTTTCTATGGAAATAATTCAACTTGTATATATGCTTAACAAATCTTATATGTATATGTTAGTATATTCTCTAGACATTGCAATTTTAACCTGTTAACAAGTTTGGATGATAGAGAAGAATGATAGAACATGATTGGAGATGGTTGTATGTGTTTGCGTCTCCTTATAATAGTGAATTTTTTGGCGGTTTTAATTTTGTTGTTTTTTGTTGAATTTTTGGCTGTAGAAAGCATATTGTTACAGGAGTGAAAATTGTAAGTACTGTTTCACTGCATTTAAATATGCTATAATTAGCAAAAACTATTAACTATTTATTGATACAAGTTTAGAAACTGAAAAACTGAACTCTTGGAAAAGCAAATATTTGCTGATTAGATCATTGACAATATAATATTATATGAGCTGGACAAATTGAACTTTGCACTAGTTTGTGATATTTGATTCCTCTTTCGTTTGCTGTGTTTGTTGTTTATTTGTGTCTGGTCTATCTGATCTGATAGCAAACACTACTTAAGAACATCCTTATTGTGTAAATAATTGTTACAGATCTAAATACCAGTTGTTTAAATAACTATACTAGTTACACAAAAACAATTTTATTTACTGACATTTTGATAATGTGGATATGTCTTGTACACATAATAATAGTCATGACTCAGATGAATTTAGTTTGGAAGTAAAAAAAATCAATATTATGTAATAAGATGGATTACCTCAATAGAGTTTTAAAAGATTTGAACAATGAATTGAGTGAAGAAAAGGAAAGTAATGACACACTAATTAAGGAAAATTCAGTCCTAGTTCAAATTATGAGACACAATGAAATCTCTGAAACCATTAAAAATAATATAACACCTAAATATTTTAATATTTAATATGACCTATTACCCCTAAAAAAACATTCGAATCAAAGTTGGAAAATAGAGGACAGATTTAAAAAATAAAAATGTACAATACTCTTTACTACAAATGACACCACTGACAACTAGGAACAATTATTCAGTGTTTAGCAACATGACTGTAGTTCGGGCTAATTTTGAAATGTCAGCACCCACTCTAAGTTCCAGAAGAATAATCTGACGATCTTACCCTCAACAACAAGCACTAAAAATAAGGCAGTACATGCTATGAAGGATTCAAACCAAATTTTAGTTTTATCTGATGGCCATGGAAGAGGTCTACATAAGACATTTCCCGCAGTTAATAGGGAATCTAATTATTCGGTCACAAATATATTTAAACCCGGGACAAATATGAAGCAGGTGCTTTGTGGCTCTGAAGACCTGTCTAATGGAATGACAAAGAATGACTACCATATTGTGATGGGTAGTATGAATAGGATAGACTCGGCTTGTATTTATCAAAGGATGTTAGCAAATTGTCTCAAAACTTTCAAAGCCATAACGAGAAAAAGAAAAGTTATTGAAACTAATATTCCCTATAAGTTTAAATAGGCTAATAAAATTTATATAGCTAATAGTACCCTAAAGACCATCATCAGGACTAATAACAAAGGATTCATCATGAATGTAGAAGGGCTAGATTTGAATCTCTCTCTCAAGAGACAGCACTACACAAAGCATGGGTTTTATTTTAAAAGAAGAGGAAAATATTATGTTTACAATGAGCTGAAGAATGTAATCAATTTCCAGAAAATTGGTGAACTGGAGTTGTTGGCTGAAAACATTTCAAGTCATCCTGTATTAAGTACTTCATATTTAAATGATATGAACTCTAGAAAATATCAAAGTGATCTATCTACATCGTTTATTATCTTTGATGAAACTTTTTGTTCTCAGGTTTCCCATAGGTCTCATAAATCTTTCTCTCCTAATGTATTATCTTTCTGTGTGTAAGTTAATAAGTTTAGTATTAATATAAGTTTATAACAATTTTGGATTATAGCTTATACACACCTACACACGGGCATAACAGAACGTGGTCTTCAATGTTCACACAGTTCCATCCTTCCACGGACACCCAAATAGTTTGGTTCTTTTTCACAGTCCAACACATGGAAATTATGAATATTTTTTGAAATTATTTAAATTAGAAATTATTTTGAAACTTAATGACATTTCCAGATTTTTTAAAATTTTGGGCCCCCAAATTGTACTTCTAATGCGGTACAATAGTTAGAAATAGTATAAAATAATAGTACACAAAAAATTTGAATGTTTCGCTACAAAGATATCATCAGGTAATTTATAAAATACAATTTGTGCCTAAATTATGCATCCTCGCAACTTTTTCCTAGACATTTAAATTGATTAATATGATGTGTAAATTTTGATATAATATTTAAAATTTTATATTTTGGAAAAAAGTTCATAATTTGTATTCCATTACAGTGAAATGAGTCAATTGTGATTATTAACCGTTTGATTAGACATACTTATTAACTTGACGAATTCATTAGCCTTATTTACACAGTTGGAATAAAACTCGGAGATCAGTGTAGTATTGAAAAAGGTTTAAATTTATTTTAAACATAAGCATTTTTTAGTTGATGAAAAATACAACAAAAATCCGTACAAAGGAGTTTACACAATATATCTAAAACATATAAGTCTGTTTAGAAATTGCATAACTAAAAGAGTGTATGTAAATCACTAAAACATTTGAAGATACTAAAATTTTATCAATGCCTCCCAGTACATAGCACAAATAATGGAACTGTTAATACAGTATATTTTAGAAATAGGACTCTAATAATATACAATCTGTAAAAGTGTAGCTTTTAAAATTCAATTTTACCATATCAAGGCCTAAATAGCCCATACAATGGAATTTTTATACCTTATATTAGAGAAACCATAGTTAATTTCAATGTTACCATATAAAATCATATCTTAAAATAGCCCAAACAATGGAAGTGTTTATACTTTATATTAGAAAAATCATAGATGATTATAAAATCTTTAAAATTGAAAGGATTAAAAAAAATTTAACCTATACAAGAGACATTTAGATTTATGAAAATATCTTGCCACTTATGTAAGGCCAGAAATTTTCAATATCTGTATTTCTTTTAAAAATTGAGAATGTTTGAAAGTTTGTACTCAATGTGGCAAGAAATTTTCAATAAATCAGTATTTCTTTTAAAACTTGAAAATGGTTAAAAGTTTGCAATCAAAATGGCAAGAAATTTTCAAAATCTGTATTTCTTTTAAAACTTGTGACTGAACGTGTAAACTCATAGTGTGTGTACAAACTACAAACACTCCAAATTATTTAAAAAATTTAAATGAGGCATTTAGCTCAATGACTTAGAGATATTAGAAAACTAAAATTAATTTAATTTTGGGTCCAACATAAATACACTTTATACAAACTATGATAAATAGGTATTTTAGTTAATAATAGAAGAAATTAGAAAGTTTCGGCTACCCAGACATCACCAGATAATTTATAATATGCAATTTGTACATGGGGTTTCGACTATACGACATCATCAGTTTAACCATATTTTACTTTTTATTCCATATTTGTGCATAAACTAACCATTTCCATGAAACACTTTTACTTTTTGATTGTGTAATCTGATATACAGTATATGTTGTGTAAAATGACCTAAGTCTGCTTACCTTGAGTCGATTAAATATGTTGTGTAAACCTATTAATATGAACCTATTAAATATATCTATTAATAATGAACCTTTATTTCATTACAGGTACAAAACCAGATGTAGCATTTTCAAAATTGAGAAATGTGCAAAAAAATGGACCTCTTGTTAATTCTGAATACTACACTGGAAATAATAAGCACTGGGGAGAGAAGTTGAGGAATGTGACAACTGATGTAATGATAGAGACACTTAAACTCATATTAGATACAAATGCTTCTCTCAGTTTTTATATGTTTGTTGGTGGAACCAACTTTGATTTTACCTCAGGTTTGTGATTATATTATGTTAAAATGATAAAATTAGGTATCTACACTCCTATGTACCTTTCTACCTTTCAGACTAAGCGTAGTTCATTACAGCATTTGTTTGTACCTGATACAAACAGGTGTCTGATACAAAATTAGTATACTTTTAGTATCATTGACAATATAGTATATATCAGTTTTATTTCAAGTAACAGGCCTATTTTATTATCCACATCTTGTTAACCGTTATTAAGGTTCTATTAATCCCTTGACTGCTGTGCCGTTTAGTGCCTGCTTGATTTGACATGTTTTGTGCCGTTTATTGGAACTATTGTGCTTATCTGTAAGCTACTGACACATATCAGTTGAATTGTTCAAAATAGGCTTTAATAGCAATATGATTATTTGAAATTGTGAAAGTTCAACCCCTTGACTATTGGATATAAATTCCGGCTACTCCCTGTGCTGGATTTTTCTGACTAGAGCTAATCCCTATTTAGCATACGCTAAACTAATTGAGAATAAAGATTATAGAAATTCACTCACCATTACTAAGAGCAGTTAATATATATACAAATATATATATATATTGTGATAGTTTAAATAAGTTCGTTCTTTTAAGAAAAAGATTTAAAAAAAATTTATTTTGAACTTGAAGAGTTCCTCATTCTTTTTATTTATTTATGATTGAATTTAATTATTGATTTATTAATTTGCTCGACTTATAGGCGCCAGGTAGCGTTAGCTTACCAATTTTGAAAAAAGGAAGTTAATTATTGTTATTAAAACTTCTCAGGGGTCATGAGTTCTTTTACCAGTGTACTTCACAGTGATTTTGGTTTCTGAAATGAAAACACTTGTAGCTGAAATATTGACATGGATTTATTAAAACACAAAGAATTAGCACATATATATATATTCATGATACATTTCATACCAACCATATTTAAAATCTCTATGCTTTTAAATCCTTTAACATATTTTGCCTTGAAGAGGCTTAAATTCTTTCTTAAGACTTTATATTAATAGTTGCAACTCAAAACAAAATTTTTTTTTTTTATAGTGAGCGTTTTATGTTCTCACATAACAAAGATTGATTATATTAAAATGAAATTAAATATTCTAAATTTACAAATTGTTACACAAAAATTATTCATTAGAACAATATAAAAAGGTTCATAGAAAAAGTTCTCTTTATATAAAAATGTCTATGATTTTATGTTACCGGATAACCGATCCTGCAGGTTGAACATGTCCTCGTGCTGGAACTCGCTCATTTTGTGTTGTAATCACCTTGTAGATTGAATTTGTGTAATCGATGCTCAATTGTCCTTTCATGTACACAATGTTGTACAATAAATACATCACTTTATTAAAAGATGTTGTCCAATATCTCATCAAACTCTAAACACGTCCTACCACGTTTACAAATGTCTCTAACCTCATTAAATCATCACTATCAATGTTTTTAAAACTTCTTTTAGACAAAAAATGTTTCTCACTGACTCAAATGTCATAATAGGACTCTATATTAACAATATCCATTACATTTTGGAAAAGTTTCTCACTATCAAAATATATCTGATTACTTCAGAAACACAACCTGTCTATCCAAACTCTGGATCTCGACTAACTGAAACCACGAGATTTCTCACTTCCTAAAGTGTTCTTTCCGGTCACATTTTTGCTGTTATCGTCATTTCACATACATCACCGCATAAAATCAAAATTCACATATAGAGAAATTAAACACTTGTAAATATTTATGTTGTACTAATATTAAACATTGTTACCTATTTTTAGCCTTGAAAATCTATTTTTCCTTTATAAATGAGCTTACTAGTTTTAAATTATTGTTTGAATTCTTATCTCTATAGTTTAACCGCGTCTTTTAAATGAGTCAATATTAAGATCTGACTTTTCACACTGTCACAATATATATATATATATATAT
Organism: Aphrophora alni; assembly: GCA_963513935.1. NCBI lineage: Eukaryota > Metazoa > Arthropoda > Insecta > Hemiptera > Aphrophoridae > Aphrophora > Aphrophora alni. The sequence continues at coordinate 37,895,456 of OY740769.1, forward strand.
ATATATATATATATATATATATATATATGTGTGTGTGTATGTGTGTGTGTGTGTGTGTGTGTGTGTGTGTGTGTGTGTGTGTGTGTGTGTGTGTGTGTGTGTAGATTTTGTATGGAATTACCTAATACAGTAGAACTCCAATTATCCGGATCAGATTGAGAAAATTTTTAAAATCGGGTTTTTAATGACACATTATCTTGCGAGCAATGAGTAAGCAGGAATCACGTGCAGTAGTTGACCCTTCTAACTGCGAGGGCATGGGGGGAGGGGGAGCGATGACACACTGCCTCGCACCCTGCTACTGTCACTCACTACAGTCTATTAATAGTCAGTCGGCCAGTGCTTCTTCAACCTGCCGGGTGAATTGATATGATGACTTATTCGTGTTATCAGTGTTTTGATTATCGTGTGCAGTACTACGATGAGTTCTAAGAGGAAACGTGTGGTGTTATCATTGGCCGATAAAATTAAAACTATCAAACAGTTGGACAAAGGTGTCTCAGGTAAACATTTAGGCGAGGTGTACAAAGTGGGAACATCAACAATGTTGGACATTAAAAAAAAATCCCCCATTGTAAACTTTGTATACATCCTCGAGAATGAAGATGGAAGTTCATCGAGGAAGTCTATGAAAACAGCAGAGAATAAAAAACTGGAAGAAGCGGTGTTTAAGTGGTTCTTACAGCAGCGAACATTGGGGAACCCTCTTTCAGGCCCGATTATTTGTGAAAAAGCCATGCTTTTTGCTGAGAAAATGAACAGTGTGGGTTCATTTAAAGCGAGTACTGGGTGGCTATGAAATTTTAAAGCCAGGCACGGAATCCGGGAGTTGGACTTAAGTGTAGAGAAGCTTTCAGCAGACCCTAAAGCTGCTGAAAATTTCATTGAAACTTTTAAAATTGAATTAGCTTCTTATAACCCTGAGTTTGTATACAATGCAGATAAAACGGGCCTGAAATAGAAAGCCTTGCCAAAAACAAAGTTGGCTTCCAAAAGAGGATCAAGTGCTCCTGGTCACAAATTTAGCAAAGATCGTGTGACTACCTTTAATTGTGCTAACTCAACGGGAAATCACAGATTAACCCTACTCATGATAGGGAAATCCAAAAATCCCCGGGCATTCAAAAATGTAAAAAAACCAAAAAAAGGCTTGGATGACTGTTTCTTAATTTACGGTGTGGTTTGATGAAGTGTTCATACCTGAAGTTAAAAGACATCAAAAGGCATTAGGAAAAGAAGGCAGCAAGGTGCTGTTACTTCTTGATAATGCACTCACCCACCCCACTGAAAACCTGCTAGAAAGAGAAGATGGACGATTTTGAGCAATGTTTTTGCCACCAAATGTAACGAGTTTGTTGCAGCCAATGGACCAGTTGGTCATCGAAACCATGAAGCTTCATTACAGGAGGCAATTGATTAGAAAACTGTTGATAGAAAATGAAGATGAAGAAGGCATTGAGGCTCATCACAAAAAAAAAAATTTAAAAGATTGCTCGTATATGGTGACGGAGGCGTGTAGTATGGTTAAGGCAACAACATTGAGGAGGGCTTGGAACAAATTGAAAGGAATTTCAACTAAGGAGGAGCTACAGAAAGAGAAGGAAGAAAAACAGCGCCAAAATAAAGAGGAAGAGGGAGAGGAGTAAAATGACGAAGTTACGGTTGAAGAAATCAGAGATATCATCATAAACATTCCCGGATGTTCCGAGTGCAGTGCAGAAGGTTTAGGCGAGTGGATTTTATGTGATTCGACGGATCTCAGATTCTCGATGATGATGAACTCATCCAAATTGTTGTGACAGCAGAAAGTGATGACCCGAAACCGGAAGACGTTGACTTCACTACCGAGCCAGATTTAAGGCAAAAACAGCTGACTCTGCCTGGTATGTTAAAAAAATAATATATTTTACTGTGATTTAGTATTGTTTGTCAATATTACGTAATGTAAATATTGTCATTGATATTGTTTTTTCATAATAAATACCGTAAATGTTCTCTATTGTGTTTTATTTACGTTTTTTTTTCTAAAAACGGCCTTTTTTTAGAAAAATCCAATTACTGTATCCTGATTTTTGATTATCCAGATTTTTGATTATCCGGATCGAGTCCGGTCCCAATTAATCCTGATAATTGGAGTTCTACTCTAGTGCACAAATAGAAAAAAGACAATAAAACACTAAAGTTCAGATATATATTGTAAAAAATATTCATTTTCTCAATCAGTAGAGAGAATAAAAAGTATATATTGATAAGTTTATGTTTGTTTTTTTCAGGTGCAAATGTATTTAAAAAATATTTGCCATGTATTACATCTTATCATGACCGCGCCCCAATCAGTGAAGCAGGTGACCCTACTAGCACCTATTATGCCATCTCTAAAGTTATAGCTCAAGTAAGGGAAACTATGCTTTATGTATCAGTTTTAGTGTACAAATTGTCCAGAGAGTATTTTGACATGGTTTAATAAATATTAAACAAAGAGTTATATATTTAAGCTACACTGGTGGGTTGAAGAGAAACTAGGTCTTGAGATGCTTTCAATTTTTAAATTGAGATGTAGAACTGTAATATTTTAAAGTAACTCCACAATACGGTTTTTATAATGGATAGTTGTAAACAGTCACAAATGCAGTGAGATTACACTGCTTTTTGTGAGACTTCATTCTCCATTCAATTTCTTAGTGTGGAAAATTGTAAAAACCAGTTTAATGGCTTTGGTTCTAATCCCACATGGTACACTGGTTTTTCTGGTAATTAGCTTTAGTTCATTTCAGTTGTTATTGGTACGATGGCGCAGTCTCACCTTAAATAAATAGTAATAATAATAATTGTATATTGTCATTCACATTATAAGTAGCATAGACAAGGTCAGCTACCTTATATGATTTAATCTGTTAACCAAAAGGAAGATTTTTCTAAAAACAAATTAATTAGGTAAATGTACACCTAGTGTTCACCTAAGGTGGAATTGATAAGGTTGGTTGGAATTAAAGTTAAATATACAGAAAAATACTCACACATCTGTTCAAAATAGTGGTGGTAGAAAACTTAATTTTGTTAAATATTAAGATGGTCATATGACTCATAATTTTTATGTAAAATTGTACATGAAAAATGATGATGAAACCCATTTATCAATAACTACTCCTGTTTTTAGAGAAAACGAGATATAAAGTTTTAGAATTGTATTTCATTTTCAGAAAAAGCACTAAGTTCAGGTCTTTCATGTTAAAATGATGCCTATTAAAAAATGTATTAGACGTTTATTATTTAGGATAAAATTTTCATTTTTCTGACAAGTTTATAGATATCCACACTGAAGTCTTAGTCGATTAGCTTATGTGATCAGATAGTCATTTTTCATATTCGGTTCAGAACTTTTTGTAATAATTATACTTCTTCTCAGGTCATTAATGGTTTGACTGATGGTTGGTTGAACATTGTCAATGATTTTGTACTTTGGCATGTTTAATCACTGATATATTCTACATTGTTTTTCTTGTATAAATTTTACATCAAAATTATGTATCAAATAATCATCTTTTATTAAGAATTAAAGTTGGATTCACAATGATAGGAAAAAATGTCAAACTTTTTATAAGATTGAGCAGGCTTACAATAATTATCTGGCTTTACCCTACAAGTGGCAATGTTAAGGGTTTTGTTTTCTTAAAAAATTCATAAAAAATAATAATTTTATGCAAAATCTAACTTGTAGGATATCATTTTTCTCAGAAAGATGCGTAGAATTTATCTATGTAAAAAATATATATATATATATATATGAAACTGTTTTGGAGTAAGTAACTTAGGTGTCAAAAAATGAAGTTAACATTTTTCAGAAAAACTTGTATCATCCAAAATCAATAACTTACCACCTTTTTTCAAGATATACAAAAGTTTTGTATAATATATTTTATATGAATATATTTAGAGAAAAAAATATTATTTTACGAAAAAAGGGAAAATGTTTTACCTAATTTGAAAAAAATCACCATTAAATTATTAAATAAAATTGTTAACATTTTATGAACTTTTGGTTGTATAGTAACAATCTATGGAAAATTATCTTTAAAACAGTATAAAAATTATTGCCGTAGGATGATTTATACTAGGGTAAATGTTGAATTGCAAAAAAAAGTGATTTCTTGTCACATTAACACTAGAATGACAGCGGAATACCACTTAGAGGGTTAAGGTTAGCCAAAAAAATCAGATAGGACAGATGTTGAGGGTATATCACTCACTGTGTCTAAATTTGTAGTGACTAAACATTAGTATTGTTTTTCAGCATATTTAAGCTTGTGTTTATAGTATTTTATCAAATAATTAATTTAAATTTAATCTATATCAGGAAACGAATGTTAAATAAAATTTCTAAAATATTTGTAATATCTTAATATTTATTTCAAAAATCTAACGTAGATTAAATTAATCGGTAAAATATTTCTTGCAATTGTCAGTCGTATTTAATGAAAAATCATGCAAGTGGTTGTAAATCAGAATAAGAATGCACCAATAAAAGTTTAACAACTCATTAATAACAAATTGGCTAGATAATTTCTGCTGAGTACCGTAAAATAAATGAGCGTTATTTTCTTGTACAGACATAAAGAAAGTTGTGCATGTAGTTCATGCAACTACACTGTCTACTTTGTCAATAAAGCAAACAAAGGCAAGCATCTGCAATTACTTTGGGTATAAAACTAAGCAGAAGACATGTACTTGTGGGTATAGGCCTATATATCCTAAGGTGCTTATGATTGAAAAGTATTGTAAACTTTTTTGTAGATTAAATTTGTGAATTTAAATTAATATTTTTTACTCCACAGCCTAGGATGAGGGCTGGATAGTCGTGGGTTTAGTATAGTTATTTTGTAGATATACACATTTGCATTTGTTTTATTATCTAGTCACTCTCAGTTTTGTAATATTAAGTGGTTTTCACACTTTTCTAACAACATGTGTTTTTTAAAGACACACTCACATGATATTTATTTTAACCACACTTGGTAGACCGTAATATAATTTATGAAAACAATATGCAATTTGTTTCAGTATATACCTGTCCCCCATTCTCCGCTGCCTAAACCTGCACCAAAAGGAAACTACGGAGTAGTTAAATTGAGTCCACAAGTTTCTCTATTTACACTAGCCAAGGAAAACTCTTTCCATTCAGAATACCCAATATCTTTTGAAAAGTTTAATCGAGGAGCAGGTTTTATTCTTTATGAAACAAAACTTCAAGGTTCTGAACCGAAAGTCCTTGAAAAATGTTTGATCAAAGATAGAGCTAATGTGTTTGTGGATGAGGTAAACATAAAATTTATAATTTTATTACACTGTCAATAAATTATCTTTAAGGATGTTTGAAGTAATTGTAATATTTTCTAAGATAGATATAAGGTAAGCAGTCAAAAGTGTTAAGTTGTTTTTATTGAAGGTATAAGTCTATGAAATTGCTTAAAGTAAATTCTCCAGATCTCATATATATCTAAGTTTCCTTTATACAAAATTGTTGGAATAGTGTAAACCCAGATCAGAGTCAGTTTTAATTTTTTTTTTTTTTTTTTAAATAACTATTGGGATGTCTGATCTTTGTACCCCAGATATTGATAAGTCCCCTGTAAATCGGTTTACTTTCAATTAAGCCAATTGAATTGAATTAAGATTGTACATGCACAGAAGTAGATGCAAATCATCATGTTCATTTTCCTTCAAGATCTGATCCATTTTAAACACTTTTCCTCAGGTTTATGTTTTGTTCCATAAGTTTAGTCTTGCGCACGTTCAGTTAGTTGAAAGGGAATGTTATTTTTCAATAACCAGTCCATCATTGCAGCTGTTGGTGAGTACTTACTAGATGGCTTATTTTCTTGTGTACAATGGTAGAGAACATCATTGAATACTATTAAAGAATAAACAAAGACCAGAGCACTGTGGTGACAATATATACAGATACACTTTCAAAAGTCCCTTACCACACTTGGGAATAAACAAAATAACAAAAAACAAAAATTTTTGTCAAAAGTAAAATGTTTATTCCTATTAGACCCTTATAGCTATTACAACAACAAAGTTGTCATCTTCAGAGGGAATCTTAACAAAGAATTCTATATTGTTGTATAGGTCAATGTATATCAACTAGGTCAATGCACCAGAGGAGTGGGGTAGAGAAACTGGTCACTTTAGTTGTAAATAGTTTTAATTTAGTCTTTGTTAAGATTCCCTCTGAAGATGACAACTTTGTTGTTGTAATAGCTATAAGGGTCTAATAGGAATAAACATTTTACTTTTGACAAAAATTTTTGTTTTTTGTTATTTTGTTTATTCCCAAGTGTGGTAAGGGACTTTTGAAAGTGTATCTGTACTATTAGAGAATGTTCATTCGAATTTGTTTTTGCCTTACCTATTTTCATGGGTAAGTATTTTTAGTCCATTTCCTCTTTTTACCTGGAGTCGACAATTTTTCGGTACCTTCTTCCTTAGATTTTTTTCAAATGGTTGATATAGTTTTTATGGACAATTCAGCATAATTTTTTACCCATAATTAGGCAGACTCAAAGGATGCATAACTTGTCCACTTCTCAACTCTTCGTCACATTTTTTATTAACACGGCTAACTAGTTGTCTTGCTTCACTGAGTATAGTTTTACTTTTCTTTCTTTAAGATGCCATATTTAAATCCCAGAAACAAAACTATATGAAATAAAACAAGAACCCGATCACAATAAAACAAACACAACACATACCTTTCACTATTTAGTTAAATTAAACTATTCAGTATTAGACTGACTGTTCAGTATTTTCATATGCCCTTTTCGAATAAACTGGTTTCTCTACATTTACGATTTTCTGTCTCCGTGTAACAATATCAGACCACAATAATTAGTCTATCATACGATCCAGAAGAGTCCATGTCAGCCACGCGAGGAGTGTTTTTACCCACAATTGCAGAGATGTTCAAGGCTAAATGACATCATCATAGCCTCCCATTGGTCCAGAATGATCGGACTATATCACGTGATTGGGGACGCATCCCATCTTCTTGAAGGGTAGAAATTTAGTTGTAAAGAACACCTCATCTGTGTATCACGCAAACGCTAATTCCTTTCAACTCGCTTTAATTTTATATGCAAGTGCATAGTTTTCATAACACAACGCGGTATTTATTACCATTCGGCTCTGCCACGCTTTTTAATTATTAACCTATTTTATAAGTGCAATCTGTGTAGATTTAAGAGTGACAAATATAAACAATAGAATAATTATGATAACCAGCTAGCTGTGTTAAGTGTAGTGCTACGTCTGTCTACATCGCTTCCTGAATTACCCTGTTGGACAATTGGACATTGCATCAATTCAAGGTAATAAACGTTACTGTTACTCAATTATTATTTACACAGATTGTATGAAAGTCTAATTAACATAAACTCTGTACCGTCATTCAACCACTCGTTGGAACTTATAAAGTTTGAGTTCACTATAAAACTCTGGTCCCTCGGTAACTAATAGATCTTTGTATATAACATAAAACACGCAACACTGACGTTAACTAAAGAGTAGACAAGCAGATGCAGCTCTGTTCATTTCTTGGAATTGGACAATATTTTTAGTGTAACTACTACAAATATTAACATGCCAACTGTGGACTACCTTCACTTCCATTTCCTCTCCCTGTTCCCTTCGAATTACACTTCTCGTTAGCTCACAACAGTAAAGGACACTCATTTCTTAATCGAATAAGAACCATTGATGAGACATGGGTCCATTACTTTGAACTCAAAAGTAAATGACAAAGTTTAGTCTAGAAACAGCCTTTCATCTCCTATAGCAAAAAAAAAAACTCATCTGCAGGAAAGTCGTTGATAACAATATTCTGGTAAAATGAAAGGTTTAATTTTTAAACTATTTTGTTCAAATTTATTATCCATATCTTGTTTTATTTCTAATCTATTTTGATCAAATTTATTATCTAATTTTAAACTACTCTGTTTTGATTCTAACCTATTTAATTTAAATTTACTACTTATTATATTCCACATTTGTTCAAACATCCTCTTAATATCCATACTCTGATCTTTATTTATTCCATCCTTCTCAACCACCTCTTGTGCAATTTCTCTAACATTTTCAATCCCTATTTCCTTATCTACTCTATTTTTCTTAATTTCTTCACCACCATTTTCTATCAAATTTTGCTTCATACTCTCACAAACTGCTTTACTTCCCTTCATCATACTATCACTAAAACCGTGAAGAAATTGAAATTACGTTATATAAAAAGATATGTATGTCAGTAGACATTTATTATTTTCTGACATGAAAAAGTATAATTATTTAAAAATATTAAATTTATAAAAAACTAGAACATCAAACATAATAAATTTTACATGGTAAACCAATTAGATTCTGAGTGTTAAGTAACACAGATTACCAGACCATTGTCGTGAGTTACTATATTCAATTACGGTCCATGTAGTGTCGCATTTGATGAAAATTCCGCCATTCTGAGCGTGTGGTAAGTTGCCCGCCGGAATTATATCAATCGCACTTCGCGAGCTTTCACTGCAATCGACTAATGTTCTTATTTATAATGTCTGTTAATTTATTAGTCCATTCAACACCTCACGATTGTTCACCAGTTTACCGTACTTATATACAACACGCGTGATTGTCTTTTGTATGAAAATACGATTATCTATTGTCTCTATTTTCATAACACGCTATTCGTACCAAACGTTTCTAACTCTCTCCTCTATTCAAAACTAATACTGTTTTTAACACTTGTCTACATTGTTTGAAAAGTACTTGATCAACACACGTCTTTCTACTCCAGACACCAGACTAGGCTCTCTAGAACACATCTTTGCACTCCAAGCTCCTTATTCAGACTGCTGCAAACCACGCTTTTCTCTTGCTTCGAAAGACGCTTCCGCTCAGCCTCATGGGAAATTTTTCTACAGGGTCCAATTTTTCTACAGCACAGACTTCTTATTCAATTCTTGCAAACACACGCGATATTTGTCTCGCATACATCAACACTGTTCAAATAGTTTTATTTTACAAATCTCTTGTCTATATTTTTTAACGAACAAAACACTACTTAGTTTATTATTATTAATTATATCTAATATTTTACACATTAATTAATTTAAGTTTGGAAACCTATATCTTAATTTAATTCCCTTTATTTTAAAATGTAATATGAGTCATGCTTTCGACTTATATCTCTCCCCTCCCAAATTAATTCTAAACGATTCTCGGTTATTTTACATTCAAATTAAATTAGCCATTTTACAGGTATTACAATTCTTACCTTTTTTAAGATTCTCTATTTTACCAAAAAACCACTATTTTTCCGACTTATTTACTTATATTTTTCAATATAAACAAACAGCCCCTAAGTTGAAGCGCCAATTGTAAATATATAAAAAAAGAGTGGGTGTAAAACTACTAATTTACTAGATTTTTTTAATTGACACTTTGTAACATTACCAATTTTGAAAAATAAAATTCACTTTAAATTGAAATACTCTCAGGGTCGTGTTTCTTTTCTAAGTGTACTAATATCAGTGGTTTTCAGTAAATAAAAAATCCTTATTTGTTTTCCTGAAACTAAACATTCTTTATTAAATTCAATTTTTTAAACAATTACACAAATGTATCATCAATTTGTTATTTTAAACATTCATATTTAAAATCTTAACTTAGTACATCCTAGCAATTGTTGAATCATTCAAATAATAATAATATAGAAAAGTCAAACTAAATTTAATTACTGAATTTAGATTTTAGTTGCAACTCAAAAATAAATGGGCTTTAAATTTATTTAAATGAAATTTATATAGCTAAGAATTATAAGCTTTGAAAATAGATCATGTTTCACTAATTCAGCTATTAAAATAAATTTTATTTATTTTTTATGTTTTATAATTTAGAATACAAGATATGGTCTTATATATTAAAACTTAAATTGTCAAACCAAACTTATAAATTAACATTGAAATATTTAAATTATTTCAGATACAAACATAATTTTAGAAATAAAATTCTTGACGTGGATACCAATCACATTGTTTTTTAGTTAAAAACACATTTCCTCGAAGATGATTCGCTTCGTTCGCCGGAGCTCCTTACAGCCTCGTGGAAGTCGCTTTGTCCCTTGTTCCGATGCTGACGTCTTCAATTCACCTTTTTGTTTTACCAAATTCATTTCTATTGTTCATGTAACAAAATATCTATTAACGTTTTATAATCTCTCTCTTATATTCAATTTAGCCAGCATGCTGAGGTGCCAAATTTATAATAAAATTTTAATACCATAAATGACTGACTGCTTTTTGTTTTATAAAATCAATGTTTAATCACAGTTGCTCAATTTATGTACAAAATTTCTCTTTTGAGAATTAGCTTTAAACGGAATAACTTTTACAATTTTATAACTGGGTATATTTAATATACAATTAATACTAATATCTAAATTTTTTTTAAGGAAATCTCTTTCTCTCGGGTTAAATTGGCTGTTAAATTGGCAATCACTTTAATCTATACTTAAAACTATATTATAAATTGGATTATTAAAATTAATTTCTATTAGGTTACCTAATGTTGGTGACTGTATTTTTCTTACTGTTCATTGATTGTACTTGGAAAATAATATTACTCATGCATTTTAGTTATACCACTACAAGGCAAGTACAATAATATTCACTGTTTCTTTATTCCTCTTTTATGTAAATTTAACAACTAGCAAATACATCCTCACTTGATGGACACAAAATTAGAAGTCTTAAAAGGACGCCACAAAAAATTACAAAAGATATGGCGCTCTACAATTAACTCACAGCCATTACTATAATCATGTTGAATATCCTATGCCCAACAGGCACACTTTTTTGGGTCAACAACACATTATTTTCCAAAATGTGTTTCACTGTTCTTAACTTATATATTTTACGTATTTTAAACTGTTTAGTAACATATCCAACTTCGAATTACTTATTATTGTTTCTTTTAAACTCGGGAATGTCCATTTTAATATCTCATATAGAATGTACTTTAGTCGACGTTATTTCAACTCGATCACTCAGGCGCTTATTCCTCGTCTACCATTTAGCCTTCCGTGTTCCGTAGTCACAGTTTATTTAATCATTTCAATCACACTTGTTATTGGTTATATTACAAGTTACAACCTTCTTTTAATATTCTAACACTAATTACTTATTTAAATTATACACAATGCTTTTAAAACAATTCTTAATATTATTTACACTAAACATGATTGACTTTACATCGTAAGAACAATGAAAACATTCTTACCGCTAACTTTAGGCTTGTGGATAAAATTTGGTTGTATTATTAATTTGTTTTGAAAATAGGTTTAGTTTAATTTAGCTTTAACTGGTTATAATATGTGAATTTAATGTTATTTAATTATTATTTTAAAATCCCGAAATACAGTAGAACCCCTCAAACTCGACACAATGTGGACTTTAAGGTTGTCGAGTTTGGGGACAGTACGCTATTCTACAGTGATATTCATAGGTCGGAACTTGAAAAGGCCATTGCCAGCATAAAGCTTGGAAAAGCGGCGGGGCCCGACGGAATAATTCCGGAAATGATTACACACCTCGGTAGTGATGCCAAATTGGCTGTATTAAAATTCATTAATCTTGTTTGGAAGACCCACATTCCTGCGGACTGGCGGAAAGCAGAAGTTGTGCCAATATTAAAAAAAGGGAAATCTGCCGATAGACCAGAACACTTCAGGCCAATATCGCTCACAAGCATATTCTCCAAGATGTATGAACGTATTGTGCTCAATAGATTAATGCTCTTCCTCGAGGATTACCGCGTGCTCTCTGATAAGCAAGCCGGTTTTCAAAGGCATCGAAATACCACAGAACAAGTAGCCAGACTATCGCAACACATAAAGGATGGTTTCCACAGAAGACAAAGCACTCTAGCAGCGTTTGTTGACTTTAAGACTGCATTCGACAGGGTGTGGAGGCAGAGGTTAATAATGAAGCTCAGAAGTGCTGGAATAAGCGGAAACTTGTTGGAAACAATCAAGTCTTTCTTAGCTCAAAGATTCATCCGTGTAAGATATAAAGGTGCCGTTTCAAAATACAAGCAAACTAGGCAGGGTCTTCAACAAGGTGCAGTTCTTAGTCCTATGCTTTTCAATTTATTTATAGACGACGTAATAGCCGAACTAGAAAGCTCTCCAGGTATCAACACCCTCCTGTATGCGGACGATCTCGCCATTTGGGCAACAAGTAGCAGTATTGTGGCACTGGAGGAATACATGAACAATGCATTACTAAAGCTTGAATGTTGGGCTGCGTCAAATGAAATGGTGATCAATACGGCTAAGACAGAATACCAACTATTCTCACTGTCAACAAAGCAGCACGACGTGAATCTACTTTTTAATGGTCAGCAATTGACCCGCACTAGCGGCATAACATACCTTGGTGTAATACTTGACAATAAGCTAAGTTGGGCGAAACACATCGATAAGCAAGTTAACCAAGCCACAAAACGATTATCCCTCCTCAAGCGACTTGCAGGAAAGTAATGGGGGGCATCCCAAGACATGTTAGCGCTCGCCTACAAATCTTACGTCCGCCCCGTGATGGACTACGCTTCTGAAATTACCATTACTGCCACCAATACTTCACTAAGGAAATTGGACGTCGTTCAAAACCATGCCTTGCGCATAATTACAGGTGGACCGAAATCTACCCCTATTACTGCAATGGAGCTTCAAACAGAAATCGAACCCGTACATATCAGAAGAGAAAGCCTTGCGTTGGCAATGTTTGAAAGACTTCAGAGAGTTCATGTCCCATTCTGGAAAAATTACCAGCCTGCTACGGGAAGACTCAAGACACAGTGCGACTTCATCTCACGGTGCACAGACATCCTACATAAATTCAGCGCTATCGATAATAGGCAGACACTCCCCACCTTACTGGACCTGAACATCAAAAACATCGCGGTGCCTAGATTAAATTTAATCAGACCAGTTAGCAAAACGCTGACCTCAACAGTGGAACTCAAAGTAACTGCACTGGAAACTATTGCTGAATGGTACCCTGCAGGCGAATGGTTGCATATCTATACCGACGGTTCAGCAACTAACGCAAGAAGCAACGCCGGTGCCGGCGTATACTGCAAGCTCTTCCAAATCGCAGCCCCCGTTGGAAAAATGGCTACCAATTTTGATGGGGAAGTTAATGCTATACTCTTAGCCGTGCAGCGGATAGCGAGGTTACAGATAATGAAAGTGGTGTTGTTCATCGACTCGCAGGCGGCAATAACATCTATCTGCAGTTATGAAATGACGGATAATCAGGAAGTTCTGAGTTGCAGACGAACTATTGACAAATGTATAGGAAGTGGATCTACGCTCGTGCTCCAGTGGATCCCTGGTCATGTTGATGTAAACGGCAACGAAGAAGCGGATAAGTTGGCAAGATCAGGTGCAAGAAAGGAACAACCGGACAAGCCCACTACGTTGCACGACGCAAAAAGACACATAAAAAATTACCTGCGAGCAAGATGCATTACGACACAAAAAGTATCGGCTGAAGGCAAAAAATGGGAAAGTCTAACGGAAAAGAGCGGAAGGCCACCAATCAACTTGCCACGCCTACAACAAGTTGCTAATTTCCGACTATTAACGGGTCATGATTATCTACAAAAACACCTCCACCGGATAGGGGTCACCAGCGACCCTTACTGTCCCTTATGTAACAATAGGCAGGAAATGGACTGCGAGCACCTGAAATTATGTCCAGCTCTTGCGGAAAAGAGGGATTCTCCCGACTATGACCTGTACTGGGCTGCGAGGAAACTAATGGCGGAAGCCTAATGTTTGGCGTAATTAAAAAAAAAAAAAAGTTTGGGGGTTGTCGAGTTTTAGGGAACTTTGGTATTTAATGGTTAGGTTTGCAACAAATACTCAAAATTACTTTAAATAACTATACATTTATTGATTATCAATTATTACACGTTTATTGCAAAAAAGTCCCTGCCTGACAACAACAAAAATAGTGTGTTCAATCACACATTAAAATGAAATTTATCGATGGGTCAAATAAGATTTTTTAAATATTGGCCTTGTACAATAGGCTCAGTAAACTAAAAAGACCTATCCTAATATGCTGTAATACAATTTACAGTTAAGTCTACAGTAAAAAACACAGTCCATTAAATATTTTTTAAGATTAAAACAATTTTCTATAAAAAAAAACATTAGAGCAAAGTTAGCATTGTTTGAAAAAACTTTTGATTGATTTTTGTTTTTCATTTTCGACTCGACGTCTGGCAGCTTCATCTCGAAGTCGCCGAAGAAAAAGAATGTCCATACCTGTTGTGTTTTGCTGCTCTAAGTAACGCAGTGCTCCTTCCATGAATTTTACACCCTCACCATGGCTCATTTTTTCTTCTTGGTGGCTGGTTTCGATGTCGTCTTCTGAGTCGTCCATTTCCTCATTCTTCCCTTTGACTGCGGAAATGATTTCGTCATCACCCAATGGCTCTCCTGCTTCATCCAGTGTCATCCATTCTCGTGCGTCATCACTCGACGACTCTTCGCATCCTGGGATTTTCTTCATCAAATCAATCAACTCACTGTTGTCAGAGGGTCCTTCTTCTTGAAATGATTCGTTGCCCAAGTGATCCAAAAGCTTCCTCCAGGATCGGACGAGAGTTATAGGCTCCAGTTCATTCCATGCTTCTGCAACCCAACCAACAACGTCTAGCAAATCAATCTTTTTTAATTTGTCCGTTAGTTCCTGCCCTGCTTCCAATGACAACACCAAAGACGACAGAAGTTTATGCCTGTATCTTCTCTTCAATGCT